>CM076401.1:17031491-17368098 GCA_038363315.1 Mugilogobius chulae | reverse complement strand
CAGACAGACAGTAGACATGTTATATATGAGTGGACAGACAGGACAGTAGACATGTTATATATGAGTGTAGTAGAGTGCAGACAGACAGGACAGTAGACATGTTATATATGAGTGTGAGACAGACAGGACAGTAGACATGTTATATATGAGTGCAGACAGACAGGACAGTAGACATGTTATATATGAGTGAGACAGACAGGACAGTAGACATGTTATATATGAGTGTGGACAGACAGGACAGTAGACATGTTATATATGTGGACAGACAGGACAGTAGACATGTTATATATGAGTGAGACAGACAGGACAGTAGACATGTATATATAGTAGTAGTGTGAGTGCAGACAGACAGGACAGTAGACATGTTATATATGAGTGCAGACAGACAGGACAGTAGACATGTTATATATGAGTGCAGACAGACAGGACAGTAGACATGTTATATATGAGTGCAGACAGACAGGACAGTAGACATGTTATATATGAGTGAGACAGACAGGACAGTAGACATGTTATATATGAGTGCAGACAGACAGGACAGTAGACATGTTATATATGAGTGAGGACAGACAGGACAGTAGACATGTTATATATGATGACAGTAGACACAGACAGGACAGTAGACATGTTATATATGAGTGTGGACAGACAGGACAGTAGACATGTTATATATGAGTGCAGACAGACAGGACAGTAGACATGTTATATATGAGTGCAGACAGACAGGACAGTAGACATGTTATATATGAGTGAGGACAGACAGGACAGTAGACATGTTATATATGAGTGACAGTAGACATGTGAGTGGACAGACAGGACAGTAGACATGTTATATATGAGTGACAGGACAGACAGGACAGTAGACATGTTATATATGAGTGCAGACAGACAGGACAGTAGACATGTTATATATGAGTGAGGACAGACAGGACAGTAGACATGTTATATATGAGTGCAGACAGACAGGACAGTAGACATGTTATATATGAGTGGACAGACAGGACAGTAGACAGTGGACAGACAGGACAGTAGACATGTTATATATGAGTGCAGACAGACAGGACAGTAGACATGTTATATATGAGTGAGACAGACAGGACAGTAGACATGTTATATATGAGTGAGACAGACAGGACAGTAGACATGTTATATATGAGTGCAGAGACAGGACAGTAGACATGTTATATATGAGTGACAGACAGTAGACATGTTATATATGAGTGAGGACAGACAGGACAGTAGACATGTTATATATGAGTGTGGACAGACAGGACAGTAGACATGTTATATATGAGTGACAGACAGACAGGACAGTAGACATGTTAATATGAGTGTGGACAGAGACAGGACAGTAGACATGTTATATATGAGTGTGGACAGACAGGACAGTAGACATGTATATATGAGTGAGGACAACAGGACAGTAGACATGTTATATATGAGTGCAGACAGACAGGACAGTAGACATGTTATATATGAGTGTGACAGAGACAGGACAGTAGACATGTTATATATGAGTGAGGACAGACAGGACAGTAGACATGTTATATATGAGTGCAGACAGACAGGACAGTAGACATGTTATATATGAGTGGACAGACAGGACAGTAGACATGTTATATATGAGTGCAGACAGACAGGACAGTAGACATGTTATATATGAGTGACAGACAGGACAGTAGACGACAGACAGGACAGTAGACATGTTATATATGAGTGAGACAGACAGGACAGTAGACATGTATATATAGTGACAGTAGACAGACAGACAGGACAGTAGACATGTATATGAGTGCAGACAGACAGGACAGTAGACATGTTAATATGAGTGCAGACAGACAGGACAGTAGACATGTTATATATGAGTTAGACATGTTTATATGAGTGAGGACAGACAGGACAGTAGACATGTTATATATGAGTGAGGACAGACAGGACAGACCAGTAGACATGTTATATATGAGTGACAGGACAGTAGACAGTACAGGACAGTAGACATGTTATATATGAGTGGACAGACAGGACAGTAGACATGTTATATATGAGTGCAGACAGACAGGACAGTAGACATGTTATATATGAGTGCAGACAGACAGGACAGTAGACATGTTATATATGAGTGAGACAGACAGGACAGTAGACATGTTATATATGAGTGCAGACAGACAGGACAGTAGACATGTTATATATGAGTGCAGACAGACAGGACAGTAGACATGTTATATATGAGTGCAGACAGACAGGACAGTAGACATGTTATATATGAGTGTGGACAGACAGGACAGTAGACATGTTATATATGAGTGTGGACAGACAGGACAGTAGACATGTTATATATGAGTGCAGACAGACAGGACAGTAGACATGTTATATATGAGTGACAGACAGGACAGTAGACATGTTATATATGAGTGCAGACAGACAGGACAGTAGACATGTTATATATGAGTGAGGACAGACAGGACAGTAGACATGTTATATATGAGTGCAGACAGACAGGACAGTAGACATGTTATATATGAGTGCAGACAGACAGGACAGTAGACATGTTATATATGAGTGCAGACAGACAGGACAGTAGACATGTTATATATGAGTGCAGACAGACAGGACAGTAGACATGTTATATAGTGCAGACAGACAGGACAGTAGACATGTTATATATGAGTGACAGACAGGACAGTAGACATGTTATATATGAGTGAGGACAGACAGGACAGTAGACATGTTATATATGAGTGGACAGACAGGACAGTAGACATGTTATATATGAGTGACAGACAGGACAGTAGACATGTTATATATGAGTGCAGACAGACAGGACAGTAGACATGTTATATATGAGTGCAGACAGACAGGACAGTAGACATGTTATATATGAGTGCAGACAGACAGGACAGTAGACATGTTATATATGAGTGCAGACAGACAGGACAGTAGACATGTTATATATGAGTGCAGACAGACAGGACAGTAGACATGTTATATATGAGTGCAGACAGACAGGACAGTAGACATGTTATATATGAGTGCAGACAGACAGGACAGTAGACATGTTATATATGAGTGAGACAGAGACAGGACAGTAGACATGTTATATATGAGTGCAGGACAGACAGGACAGTAGACATGTTATATATGAGTGTAGACAGACAGGACAGTAGACATGTTATATACAGATGCAGACAGATACGAGACAGTGGACATGTTATATACAGGTGCAGACAGATACAGGACAGTAGACATGTTATATACAGGTGCAGACAGATACGGGACAGTATATGGGTGCAGACAGAAGACGGACATGCGTTTTGAGCGTAGCAGGCGTTAATGGACTTGCAGCTGTTTAAATAATGGATCATTGAAGTGTGCTCCTGCTCCTCTGCTCACACTGTCCGGAATGTCAGGAATTAGGACCAAATCGGACTTCTGGGAGTTGCAATTGGAAAACAAATCATATCTAAAAAGCATAGTTGTTTTGGTATTTATGTTATATTCTTTTTTTTTTTTTTTTTTTTTTATTGAGAGAAAAAAAAGCAGTTACATACAAAGCCATATCACCACCAACAACCACAACAACAACAAACGCATTCACATCGACAACATAACAACATGACAGACAGCAAGGACAAACAACATAACATTCAATTTGTCAGAAGTAATAGTTGTGTGCGTGCATTAGTGTGTGTGTGTGCGGGGGGTGTGTGGGTGCGTGCGGGGGTGAACAGGTGTGTGGTGTGTGTGCATTACAACAGAGTGAATGTGTATTAAGTATTGCATAATTATCATTATTATATTTGCGTCTTTTACTACCACATTTTATGGATCCTCAAATTTGCAGCTACAGTTATTGTCTCCACTTTCAACTTTTCTAACTTCAAGCAGCTAGTACAATTGAGTTTAGTTAGTTCTTCCCTCCAGATCGTTTCATCAATCATCTCTTTTTTTTTTTTTTTTTTAAGCATGTATAATGTGTGAGGTGCATTAAAAGAAGGAGAACAGTGTGCAAGCGTCTCTACCTGGGACAGAGGTGCTGACCAAGGAAACCACCTCTTGCCTGTCCAACCAGCTTGAATGTGTTATTTTGTATTTTTCTTTTATAGTGTGGTGCATTAAAATCACATGAAAAAATTTGGAGGGGGTTTAGGATTAGGTGTGGTTCATAATGGCTCTTCTACAAAGAAGAAGAGAAATAAGAATAAGGCTTGCACTAATGACAATAACAGCAACAACAATATTAACAACAACAATTATTATTAACGTTATCATCAGCACCACTAATATTAATGGCACCAAAAATAATTCAACAATCATCATTAGAATTGTACTTCTGTTATTATTACTACTTTTATATTTTGGAACAAAGACAGTTATACTCATAATAATGATAATTGTTAAAATGAAGTATGTAAGATGGGGTGTGAGGAGGTGGAAGGTAGTGTGGTAGGTGCTTAATAGAGTTGGCTCACAGGCAAACAGCTAGTATGTGAGTGGTTGGATGGTTCAGAGGAGCAGGAAAAAGAAGACGGAAGTTAAAGATGTAAAGATCAGAGAATGTTGGATGTGATATGTCTGTATCAGTTGAATAATTATCTGGGGGAGATCCATATTCCATTGCAATAAAATCGATTAGAAGGTTTTTTCCAGTGGTTGATGTTTATTTTATTGCGGGTTTTCCAGTTCATGAAGATAGTTTTCTTGGCGATGGTTAGAGCTATGAGGAGTGTTTTGGGGTTAATTGTTTTCGTCAGTAATTACATTAAGGTCCCCTAGCAGGCAGAGGGAGGGGTTTAATGGGATGTGGCATCCCACTGTGTTGGATAGTGACTGTGTGACTTCTTCCCAAAATTGTTGATCGAGTGCAGTGCCAGGTTGCATGGATGTATGTGTCTGTGCAGTTCTGAGTGCAGTGTGTACAAATGTCTGATGTGAAACCCATTTTTGCTAATCTGTTACCCGTGTAATGTGTTCTGTGGAGTGTCTTGTACTGTATTAATTGAAGGTTGGCATTCTTAGATATAAGATAAATGTTTTTACATATTTGGGTCCAGAAGTTGGCATCGGGAGCAATGGAGAGATCGTTTTCCCATTTAACTGTTGGAATGCATATGGACTGTAGTGGTTTTGAAATAATTTTGTATATTTTAGAGAGAAGTTTCTTAGTGGATGAGATATTAACCAAGGCTGATATTGGCAGGTGGAAGTTCTAAATTTGTTGTTTTGATAATTATTTTTGCCATGATTGAAGATTTGAGTTGTAAATATTTCAAAAATTGATTACTCCCAATGCCCAAACTCCTGGACCAGACATGGAAATGTTGTTAGTGTGTTTGATTTGAATATATGTCTAATGTGAGTGATACCCTTGTCAGCCCATGTGTGAAAGTTGAGTGTTTTTTTGTTGCTTTGTGAAATCGGGGTTGTTCCAAAGTGGGGTGAAGTTAGTTGGGGCTAATGTAGAATTTGTGATATGATGAAATTTCCACCAGGCTGTCAGAGTTGATGCTATGGTTACTGCGTTAAAACAGGTGTGGTGTTTGATTGATTTGGTGAGGAATGGAATGTCGGCTAATTTTAGTTCTTTGCATAATGATTGTTCTATTTCTAGCCAGATGATATCAGAGTGAGAGGGTGGGTCCATTTGTAGATATATTGTAACTGATTTGCCATTGAGTAGTGTTGAAAATTTGGGGCTTCTAGTCCTCCTTGAGTTTTGTTTTTTTGTAATGTTGTGAGTTTTATTCTTGGTGTTTTATCTTTCCAATAGAAGTGTGTGATGGTGGAGTCGAGTGATTTAAACCAGGTGGGTGTGGGATGGGTTGGAATCATTGAGAATAAGTAGTTTATTTTTGGTAAAATTGTCATCTTTATTATTGCTATTCTGCCAATTATGGAGAGTGGAAGGTTGAGCCATCGAAACAAGTCTTCTTCTATTGTTTTTAGTAACGGTGTGAAGTTAAGTGCAATCAACTCTGACAGCCTGGAGGAAATCTTAATGCCCAGGTATGTGATGTGTCCATTGCATGTGGGTATGGGTGATTGGTGGGATGCCACATTCCATTTGGTATTATGTAATGGTAAAATTGATGATTTATTCCAGTTTATTGCATAGTCTGAGATTTTGGAGAATGACTGGATTGTTTTGATTATTTCTTGTACAGTTGATTGAGGTTTTTGTATAAAAAGTAGGATGTCATCGGCATAGAGGGAAATCTTATGAGGCTGCGGAGTTTCAATACCTTTAATTAACGAGTTCTGACGGATTGCTGCTGCTAGGGGCTAGATAAAATAGTGAATAGAGATGGAGAGAGTGGACATCCTTGCCTAGTTCCCCTGTGCAGTGTGAATCTTTGTGATGTTAGTCCGTTGGTTGTGACTGTGGCGGATGGTGATGTGTATAGAATTTGTATCCAATTAATAAATGACTCCCCAAAGCCAAATTTTTGAAGTGTGGTGAATAAAAATGTCCAGTTGACCCTGTCAAAAGCTTTTTCTGCGTCTAAGGTGGCTATGAGTGTGTCTTTTTGTTGTACGGATGTGTAATGTATTAAATTGTATAGTCTGCGTGTGTTGTTGGATGCGTGTCTACCTTAATGAAACCGGTTTGATCTGGGTGAATGATGTGTGGTATGATTTTTTCAATTCTATGGGATAATGTCTTACTGATAATTTTTATGTCGACGTTTATGAGTGAGATGGGACGGTAATTAGATGTGAGGTATGGTCTTTGTTGGGTTTTGGAATGAGTGAAATTTGTGCTGTATTCATGTGGGTTGGGAATTTGCCTGTTTCTTTTATTTCTGTTATTGTTCTGATGAATAGTGGAGATAGTGTTGACCAGAAATGTTTATAGAACTCAGCAGGGAAGCCGTCCGGTCCAGGTGCTTTATTGTTTGGCATTTGATTCAGTGCAGAATTAAGTTCTTTTTCAGTTATTGGTGTTTCTAGAGAGTTTATTTGATCTTGGTTCAATTTTGGTAGAGTGATTTTTTCAAAGAATTTATTCTGTTATATTCTATTAAAAGCGAAACTGTGTCATTTTTCAGCCATGGAATAGAGGCCAAAATTACTCAAGAGTCTGTTTGAAGGACTTAAACAATGCAAATAAAGCATTTTTATAGATATAGTCTAACTTTTTAAAGTGACCCCTTACTGGCTTGCATCTCCTTGAAAGGTTTTCCTGGAAAAAAACACCATATTCAGTGTTTTTGGTTATCGATGATTCAGCAACAAATATGGTTGCTTATGATAAATAATACATATTTCTGCAGAATCATTGAGTGAAGCAAACATGGCATGACAAACAAAGCAATTTCTTTTACAAATGTGATTAAATGGTTCCAGAGAAGTTAGCTATTCCAAAACCAGTGCAGTGCCATATATTGTGTCACAGGGGCTGAAAAGTAAGGGATACATATATGAGTGGAGTTATAGTTTGTAAAGCCTTTATTCATTCATTTTCTACCGCTTGTTCCCAGTAGAGGTCACGGGTGACTTTGGGCTTTAGGCGGGGGACACCCTGGACACGAGCCCGATCTCACAAGAAAGCGTACATTTACCACGGTAATTATAGTACCACAGTCCTCATTCATTTCAGTGGTGGTTGTTAAGACGTGTTCTATTTATGAATATTAATGAAATCCTGATTCTAATCTTAACCTGCCCCAAGCCCCAGACCTAATCTTACCAGTTTTAGTAACTTCATGCCTAAACTTACCCGTTTCACTTGAAGACAACGTCCCCATGTGGCTGCAACCAAAACTTGTGTTTTTTTGACGCTGTGAAATCTCGTGTCATTTTTACGCTTTTTCATATCGTGCTAAATGCACGGCGTAACATAAGTACTAAAAATAGCTGTGAACTCGTAGTCTAAATACACTGTTTTTGTGGTGTGTTGTGGTACCCCAATGTTGTGGACACTGGGTACCTGGTCACAGGGTTAGACAGACAACAATTCACTCTCTCATTCACTCGGACACACTTTCTCATTTATTTTCATGACTATGCACATTGTAGATTCACACTGAAGGAATCCAAACCATGAATGACCAGGGAGAGTGATGAGCCTTCACAGTCACCAGACCTGAACCCAATCCAGATGGTTTGGGGTGAGCTGGACCGCAGAGTGAAGGCAAAAGGGTCTACCAAGACAACCTCTTGAAGCTCATCAGGAGAATGACAAGAGTGTGCAAAGCCGTAATCAAAGCAAAAGAACCTAGGATATGACATATTTTCAGTTGTTTCACACTTTTTGGCTGTGCTATACTTCCACATGTGTTCATTCATAGTTTGGATGCCTTCAGTGTGAATCTAATGTTCATAGTCATGAAAAAAAGTTTAAAAACTCTTTGAATGAGAAGGTGTGTCCAAACTTTTGGTCTGTACTGTAGATCTGCATGTTTTTGGAGGTGAGAGTAAACCTGAGTACCCTGGAAAAAAAACACACAATGACACGGAGAGAACATGCAAACGCCACCCAGAGAGATAATGAGATGTTGATATGGTCCGACCCACGATAGTTAGACCGCTCCAGTGACTGTACCGAGTTGGACTGGATACAGTGTTAACCCGGGGTAAGAGTCTGGCTGCAGAGTTCCACCAGGAGGACCTGTACGTGACCTCCGTCCACAGGCCCCTTGTTAGGTTTTATTGTCTTACTCTGTAGAATGATTTAAACGTTTGATCTTCTTTTCCCGTAATTCACTGTTGATAAATCCTCTTTCAAAAGGTTCTATTAGCTCATTGTAGTGTAGTAGTCAGGACCGCACTAATCAAGACTAAGACATTTTCCAAGACCAGAGAGTCCCAAGACCGAGACAAGAACAAGACCACTGAGAGCAGAGACCAACACAAGACCGAGGCTTTTATAGACCTAGACTAGACCAAGACTGTGGTTCTTCGAGACCAAATCAAGACCATCTTTGTCATTGACACAGTAAAGCCAGGAAGACACTGTGCGATTTTTGAGCCGCTTTTGCACGACAGCTGATCGTAGCATCGCAGGAATATCAAACGTGTTTGAAATTCTCGTTGTCAGTCGCAGCTCGCAGGGTCCAAGTGCTCCTGAAGCTGGTAATAACAGCGTGTATGACAGAGGTGTACGGGGAGAACAAGCAACTCTGAACTACACCTGCGGTGCGTGTGTACAGTATTTAATACAAACAGTGGAAGTGGCGCAAAGTGTAAACATGAAGCTTACACCTAACAGCTTCCAAACAACTCACTCCACTGAGCGCTGCAAGCAGAGAAATCAGGACAACTCGCAAGAAAAAAGATATATCGCACGCTAAATAATAATTTCAATGTTTTCTTGGTATTGAGAGACGTGTGTCGCTGGTCAGGGCGCCTGTGAAAGCAGCACCAACATGTCCCAGCGCGGCTGCGCACAAACTTCTCTGGCTCAGATCTCTCGTACAGTCTGAGCAGGCTGAACGTATGCGATTATCGCTATGTACAGTGTGTGCACCTCTGTCATGAGCTCTCAGGCTTTCTCGTATGCGATTGAATCGCACAGTGTGAGTTTGGAGAACATTTCAAACGTGTTAAAATAGTGAAAAATCTTCCTGGCTTTATTAGTATCGACATGATCTTATTGTGAAGTGCTTTTTACAAACTGTGCCTGGGACAAGTCACAGTGCTCCTGGTGCAAGTTTAGCAGAGCATGATGGTAAAAAAATTTAGTCTCTATGTCCAAGACAAGGCCGAGTCCAAGATGAGACCGAGCAATCTCAAGACAAGTCGTGCGATCAAGTACAAGACTAGCACATTAAACCAAATTTAAAGCTCCTAGCTTTAAAGACTTGTGTTTTTCTCATACAGTATATTTAAGAAGAAACCGTGACACATATGGCCAATAATGCACATTTTGTTCATTATAACACAACAATCCCATGTGTTTTTGAAGAGACTATGACATGTAGGTCAGTCATTCTTTTGTGATCATCATAAAACACTAAATTTCACCAAAACAGCTTAGAAATAAAAATAAATCCATTGACTTTTTGTTTAAATCTGCAGAACTGATATTGCTATTTATTTTTAAGCACATTATAACTTTAATAAGCAAAACATTAGAAAATGACTATTATTTTGTTGCTGCAAAATGTTCACACAACTGCTTTGACCCTTACATATACTGTATTAGTCAGAATCTTTTTAAATAATAGCAAGTTAATAGCAACAAGTGGGTGGGGATAGGTGATAGGTGAAAACAGGACTCAATACAAGATGACTGTAACATAGCCTATAAGAATCAATTCAAATACAGCTGTGAGTAAACTAATGATCGTACACTGATTTATTGTAGCGACTGTACCCGGGGTGTCTCGTTTCCCCTGACGGCACAGCTGACCTGCCCTGACCCTGCTGGAGGCCCAAACATCTCCACACCAGTCTGCAGATCCACCGGTGATTAATGATCCATCCTGGTGCCACGTGTTCAGACCTGACACACAATAGAGTCCTGTTTGAACCGGAGCCAGTGTCTTCTTGTCAGAGCGTGTACATTCTGAACATTTCCTAGCTGCAGGATATCTTTTTTATAGCCCTCTGACCGGAGAGTCACCGGTTCCCTGGGCAAAAGACAAGGTGAAAGATCTGCCAAATCAGTCATTAGTTAGTGGAATTTTCCAAACTATGCAGAAAATAAGAATCTAGACTTTGGAAACTGAGAGAAAGGAAAAACCAGAATTGATATTTATTTCATTTAAAACTTTTTTTTTTTTTTTTTTTTACGACACATTTCACTAGAACACAACTAAAACCATTATAATCAAGAGTTTTTCTAAACATTTTATTCATTTTTAGACAAAAAAAAAATTATTATTATTTTAAATTATTACATTACAGGAAGTTTCCGAGCATCAAGTTTTAAATTTGGCCAAAACTTAATTTTTTAGGATACCATATTCATTGATTGTTAAATGTGTGCGTACTGGCTCATTTTATTGTATTTCTCAATAGGAAATTGAAAACACACTTGTCTCCCCATCAGTTTAAAAATCTATGTCCTGCTTGTTTTTCTTTTTTTCTTTTTACTTTTTTCAAAAATGTATCAAAATTTTAAAATTGTGTTGTTGTTTTTTTAGTTAAGTGAAAATGATAAATTTATAAAACCTGACTATTCACACTTTAAGATGTTATTTTTCTAGATTGTTCATGTGATATTTTAAGTCCAGTTTAGATCACATAAGGTCTGCTTTGGAGAGTTCACACAGTACAGTTCACACCATTGTCCCACTAAGTCGACTGACCAGGCTGAAAGTGTTACCCCTGCTGTAACCAGGCCGAAACTGTTACCTCCGCTGTAACCAGGCCGAAACTGTTACCTCCGCTGTAACCAGACAGAGAATGTTACCTCTGCTGTAACCAGGCAGAGAATGTTACCACTGCTGTAACCAGGCCGAACTGTTACCTTCTCTGTAACCAGGCGAAAGTGTTACCTCCGCTGTAACCAGGCAGTGTTACCTCCGCTGTAATCAGACAGAGAATGTTACCTCATCTGTAACCAGGCAGATAATGTTACCTCCTCTGTAACCAGGCAGAGAATGTTACCTCCTTGTAACCAGGCAGAGAACGTTACCTCCGCTGTAACCAGGCAGAGAATGTTACCTCCTTTGTAACCAGGCAGAGAACGTTACCTCCGCTGTAACCAGCAGAGAACGTTACCTCCGCTGTAACCAGGCAGAGAAGTTACCTCCGCTGTAACCAGGCAGAGAATGTTACCTCCTTGTAACCAGGCAGAGAACGTTACCTCCGCTGTAACCAGGCAGAGAACGTTACCTCCGCTGTAACCAGGCAGAGAACGTTACCTCCGCTGTAACCAGGCAGAGAATGTTACCTCCGCTGTAACCAGACAGAGAACGTTACCTCCGCTGTAACCAGGCAGAGAATGTTACCTCCTCTGTAAACAGCAGAGAACGTTACCTCCTCTGTAACCAGGCATTGAATGTTACCTCCTCTGTAACCAGGCAGAGAACGTTACCTCCGCTGAACCAGGCAGAGACGTTACCTCCGCTGCAACCAAGTCGAGATGTTACCTCCGCTGTAACCAAGTCGAGATGTTACCTCCGCTGTAACCAAGTCGAGATGTTACCTCCGCTGTAATCAGGTCGAGATGTTACCTCCGCTGTAATCAGGTCGAGATGTTACCTCCGCTGTATCAGGTCGAGATGTTACCTCTGCTGTAACCAGTCGAGATGTTACCTCTGCTGTAACCAGGTAACCAATAAATCAAAGTGCTCAGCTGTATACTCGTGTTTCCCCCGGCCATCTTACAAAACTTTTTTTTAATAAATTGTACATTTTTAAACCCTTGTGTGTACCAAAGACCATAGCTATCATGCAAAATTAATACATCACAAAAAAAACAAACAAAAAGAAAAACATGTACACATAACAATCTATGTAATGATTTTAGGCTCGGTGCACTAGACATGCCTTCAACAGAAACACGCTCACTTACAACTCACATGAACCAGAAGAAGTCAATGTTGTGTTGTCCGTGTTGTAGCGACTGAACAGAGCTGCTGATTGTACGTCTAATTTAAAGGTCTTGTTCTTCTCTCTGATCGTGTCTTTCCGGTGCGTGTTAGTTCTTCTCTCTGATCGTGTCTTTCCGGTGCGTGTTAGTTCTTCTCTCTGATCGTGTCTTTCCGGTGCGTGTTAGTTCTTCTCTCTGATTGTGTCTTTCTGGTGCGTGTTAGTTCTTCTCTCTGATTGTGTCTTTCCGGTGCGTGTTGGTTCTTCTCTCTGATCGTGTCTTTCCGGTGCGTGTTAGTTCCTCTCTGATTGTGTTTTCCGGTGCGTGTTAGTTCTTCTCTCTGATTGTGTCTTTCCGGTACCTGTTAGTTCTTCTCTCTGACTGTGTCTTTCTGGTGCGTGTTAGTTCTTCTCTCTGACTGTGTCTTTCCGGTGCGTGTTAGTTCTTCTCTCTGATCGTGTCTTTCCGGTGTGTGTTAGTTCTTCTCTCTGATCGCGTCTTTCCAGTGCGTGTTAGTTCTTCTCTCTGATGTGTCTTTCCGGTGCGTGTTAGTTCTTCTCTCTGATTGTGTCTTTCCGGTGCGTGTTAGTTCTTCTCTCGATGTGTCTTTCGGTGCGTGTTAGTTCTTCTCTCTGATCGTGTCTTTCCGGTGCGTGTGGTTCTTCTCTCTGATGTGTCTTCGGTGCGTGTGTCTTCTCTGACTGTGTCTTTCTGGTGCGTGTTAGTTCTTGGTCTTTGTCGTGTAGTTCTTTCTCTGATCGTGTCTTTCTGGTGCATGTTAGTTCTTCTCTCTGATCGTGTCTTTCCGGTGCGTGTTAGTTCTTCTCTATGACTGTGTCTTTCCGGTGTGTGTTAGTTCTTCTCTCTGATCGTGTCTTTCCGGTGCGTGTTAGTTGTTCTCTATGATCGTGTCTTTCGGTGCGTGTTAGTTCTTCTCTCTGATCGTGTCTTTCCGGTGCATGTTATTCTTCTCTCTGATTGTGTCTTTCCGGTGCGTGTTAGTTCTTCTCTCTGATTGTGTCTTTCCGGTGCGTGTTAGTTCTTCTCTCTGATCGTGTCTTTCCGGTGCGTTTAGTTCTTCTCTCTGATCGTGTCTTTCCGGTGCGTGTTAGTTCTTCTCTCTGATCGTGTCTTTCCGGTGCGTGTTATTTCTTCTCTCTGATGTTTCTTTCCGGTACCTGTTAGTTCTTCTCTCTGATCTTCTTTTCGGTGCGTGTTAGTTCTTCTCTCTGATGTGTCTTTCCGGTGCGTGTTAGTTCTTCTCTCTGATGTGTCTTTCCGGTGCGTGTTAGTTCTTCTCTCTGATCGTGTCTTTCCGGTGCGTGTTAGTTCTTCTCTCCTGATCGTGTCTTTCCGGTGCGTGTTAGTTCTTCCCTCTGATTGTGTCTTTCTGGTGCGTGTTAGTTCTTCTCTCTGATTGTGTCTTTCTGGGTGCGTGTTAGTTCTTCTCTCTGATCGTGTCTTTCCGGTGCGTGTTAGTTCTTCCCTCTGATTGTGTCTTTCCGGTGCGTGTTAGTTCTTCTCTCTGATCGTGTCTTTCCGGTGCGTGTTAGTTCTTCTCTCTGATTGTGTCTTTCCGGTGCGTGTTAGTTCTTCTCTCGATGTGTCTTTCCGGTGCGTGTTAGTTCTTCTCTCTGTCGTGTCTTTCCGGTGCGTGTTAGTTCTTCTCTATGTTCTGTGTCTTTCCGGTGCGTGTTAGTTCTTCTCTCTGATCTGTGTCTTTCCGGTGCGTGTTAGTTCCTCTCTCTGATTGTGTCTTTCCGGTGCGTGTTAGTTCTTCTCTCTGATTGTGTCTTTCCGGTGCCGTGTTAGTTCTTCTCTCTGATCGTGTCTTTCCGGTGCGTGTTAGTTCTTCCCTCTGATCGTGTCTTTCCGGTGCGTGTTTAGTTCTTCTCTCTGATCGTGTCTTTCCGGTCGTGTTAGTTCTTCTCTCTGATTCTGTTTTTTCTTTCTCTGTCTTCCGGTGCGTGTTAGTTCTTCTCTCTGATCGTGTCTTTCCGGTACCTGTTAGTTCTTCTCTCTGATCGTGTCTTTCCGGTGCGTGTTAGTTCTTCTCTCTGATCGTCTTTCCGGTACTGTTAGTTCTTCTCTCTGATCGTGTCTTTCCGGTGCGTGTTAGTTCTTCTCTCTGATTGTGTCTTTCCGGTGTGTGTTATCTTCTCTCTGATCGTGTCTTTCCGGTGCGTGTTAGTTCTTCTCTCTGATTGTGTCTTTCCGGTCGTGTTAGTTTTCTCCTTGTGTTTTCTTGTTTTCTTCCTTGATTGTTCTTTCGGTGCGTGTTGTTCTTCTCTTATGTTTTTCCTCTTATTTTCTCTCTGATCGTGTCTTTCCGGTGCGTGTTAGTTCTTCTCTCTGATCGTGTCTTTCTGGTGCGTGTTAGTTCTTCTCTCTGATCGTGTCTTTCCGGTGCGTGTTAGTTCTCTCTCTGATCGTGTCTTTCGGTGCGTGTTATTCTTCTCTCTGATCGTGTCTTTCCGGTGCGTGTTAGTTGTTCTCTAGATCGTGTCTTTCCGGTGGCGTGTTAGTTCTTCTCTCTGATCGTGTCTTTCCCGGTGCGTGTTAGTTCTTCTCTCTGACTGTGTCTTTCCGGTGCGTGTTAGTTTCCTCTCTCTGATGTGTCTTTCCGGTGCGTGTTAGTTCTTCCCTCTGATTGTGTCTTTCCGGTGCGTGTTAGTTCTTCTCTCTGATCGTGTCTTTCCGGTGCGTGTTAGTTCTTCCCTCTGATTGTGTCTTTCCGGTGCGGTTAGTTCTTCTCTCTTTTCGTTCTTTCTTTCTTTTTCTTTCTGGTCCTGTTAGTTCTTCTCTCTGATCGTGTCTTTTTGATTGCGTGTTAGTTTTCTCTCTGATCGTGTCTTTCTGGTGCGTGTTAGTTTCTTTTTTTTTTTTTTTTTTTTTTCTCTCTGAATCGGTGTCTTTCCGGTGCGTGTTAGTTCTTCTCTCTGATCGTGTCTTTCCCGGTGCGTGTTAGTTCTTTCTCTGATCGTGTCTTTTTTCTTTCCTTGCTGATCGTGTCTTTCCGGTGCGTGTTAGTTCTTCTCTCTGATCGTGTCTTTCCGGTGCGTGTTGTTCTTCTCTCTGATCGTGTCTTTCTGGTGCGTGTTAGTTTTCTCTCTGATCGTTTTTTTTTTTTTTGTTCTGTTGTTTTTGGTGCGTGTTTTTTTCTCTCTTTCTGTCTTTCCGGTGCGTGTTAGTTCTTCTCTCTGATCGTGTTTCCGGCGTGGTTTTCTTCTTTTTATCGTGTCTTTTGGTGCGTGTTATTCTTCTCCCTGATCGTGTCTTTTCCGGTGTGTGTTTTCTTCTCTCTGATCGTGTCTTTCCGGTGCGTGTTAGTTCTTCTCTCTGATTGTGTCTTTCCGGTGCGTGTTGTTCTTCCTCTATTGTCTTTCCGGTTTTTTTTTTTTTTTTTCGCTGTTTTTTTCTTTGTTTTTTTTTTTTTTTTTCTCTCTGATCGTGTCTTTCCGGTGCGTGTTAGTTCTTCTCTCTGATCGTGTCTTTCCGGTGCGTGTTAGTTCTTCTCTCTGATCGTGTCTTTCCGGTGCGTGTTAGTTCTTCTCTCTGATGTGTCTTTCCGGTGCGTGTTAGTTCATCTCTCGTTCTTCCTCTGATCGTGTCTTTCCGGTGCGTGTTAGTTCTTCTCTCTGATCGTGTCTTTCCGGTGCCGTGTTAGTTCTTCTCTCTGACGTGTCTTTCCGGTGCGTGTTAGTCTCTGATGCGTGTTATCATCGTCTTTCCGGTGTTCTTCTCTCTGATGCGTGTTAGTTCTTCTCTCTGATCGTGTCTTTCGGTGCGTGTTAGTTCTTCTCTCTGATCGTGTCTTTCCGGTGCGTGTTAGTTCTTCTCTCTGATCGTGTCTTCCGGTGCGTGTTAGTTCTTCTCTCTGATTGTCTTTCCGGTGCGTGTTAGTTTTTCTCTCTGATCGGTCTTTCCGGTGCGTGAGTTCTTCTCTCTGATCGTGTCTTTCCGGTGCGTGTTAGTTCTTCTCTCTGATCGTGTTTTCCGGTCGTGTTAGTTCTTCTCTCTTCTCTGATCAGTGGTTCTTTCCCGGTGCGTGTTAGTTCTTTCTCTGATCGTGTTGTCCTTCTCTCGAGTGCGTTTGTGGTGTTGTTCTTCTCTCTGATCTGTCTTTCCGGTGCGTGTTGTTCTTCTCTCTGATCGTGTCTTTCCCGGTGCGTGTTTAGTTCCTCTGCAGACAGTTTGTGTCTTCCGTCTGAATCAGGAGGATTTACTGCTGATAGACGAGGAAGTTCAGGTGTGCTGGCTCGTGTTCTAAACACACAAAACACTCTATTATCCTGCCAGTGTATACTTTCAACTTGTCACATCTTGATTAGGATTTAATAGCTGCTTGTTAGGGTTTTTTTTTAGCTGTGAGTGTGGAATCAGTTGAAGATTTTTCTGGATTAATAGTACTCAATGTAAAAAACAAAACAAAAAGAAAACTCAACATTTGACCCACTCACGGAACAACCTACTAAGCAACATTTTGTGAGCTTAAAGCATGTTATAACATCCTCTCTTTTTTAAAAACAGAGCCGACTATACACATCTTTTCTGTTTCTTTTCTAGAGAATCTCAAAGTTAAATAGTTGTGTTTATTTGTTGACGTTTAAAGGTGTACTATGGAACTTTTCAGGAGGGCAGTAACTCACCTTCTCTCCATGGTGACATTCCACTTGCTTGCACTGGCATTAAATACTGGATAGTAATATTGCATTAATCATATACAATTCTTTTATTGCTTAGATTTGGAAAAACTGCATTCCTACTGGAGTTGTCTGACCTGGAACGTGTGACACCTGCTTGTCTCCATAGGGTTAAGCAGTTTAAATATGAAACATATTGTAGGCAAAGCTGACACACAAAGTAAGGACGCGACTCCAGAGCGAAACTTCAAAGAATTACAAGTCTCAAGTAACACTTTATAATAACAACACTTCCATTAGCCTTGGCAGGAAGGATTAATACACTGCATTTAATTGCATCATCAACAATGCACCCAGTGAAAATATTTATATTTCACATTGGCTTCTTTCATTGCAAAAAAAAGTTTTAAATAGTTTCTTTAGTGGCAAAACACAAGAGAAAACAAACCATGCACTTAGCAAAGAAATACAAAACACAAAATCTTACCCATGTGCAGAGTTAAAATTTCGGTTTACGAGTTTAGTGAGTGTAGTTTGTTTATTTATCAGGGACAGTGCACCAAAAACATGATCCTACACAAAAGAGGAGAGATGCTTGGGCCAGGCTAAAGTAAAGTTGGACAGGTTGTTGTTGTTGTTGTTAAAATGGCCTGCATGCTAACAAAGGCAGGGCTGCCAACTTTTCACCAAAGCTTGGAGTGAGATTTCGACGGTATTCCGAGCTGGGTGCCCATCTTCCGTTCACCCTGTCTCATAACCTGTTACGTTTTGTCTAAACTCGTGAATTAGACTGGTGTAATTCCTATGTCTGTTCTACACAAGACAAGTAATTCATAATAGTATATATATCGATAATGTCAGTGGCAGACTTGGGACAAATGTGACCAATGACCTTAAAGAAAACTCAGTCTAATTTTAATTCATAAATTTGTGTTGTACAGTATGTAGGTTACTTGGGGGGTCTGGGGGTCCCCCCCCAGAAAATTTAGGTGAAAATAAGAAGTAATTCCTGCACTTTGGTGGATTTTTTAGTCCATTTGTGAACTTTCCACAGATTGAAAACAAGTTTTGAAGTTAAAATGACATAGACTCTATAAGGTGAGGTAGCAGATTTTACATTGCAAATACAATTCAGGTTTAAATCTGACAACTTCCTCTCATAAATCCTTCGATACTAGGTTAATATCGACATGTATTTATTTGGGTTGCAGTTATGGCTTATAAATTTCTTTACAAATAACAAAGTGAAACGGGAGACCACCACCCCAGCTCAGCCAATTAGAGAGCTGCATTCAGCTCCTGATTAAAACTAAAATTCTTTATTATTCAGTTCAGACAGTACTCAGAAGTCTAATTTTTCACAAAGTGCTGTATTCAAAGTGCTGTGTTTTTGTCATGTATTTAGTATGACATGTAAAGATCAGTAATTTACATTTAGTTCATTATAAAACACAAAGCTGGTTTACAGCTTAGAAATAGAAACCAGTTCACTGACTTCCTGTTCAAACCTAGGATAGACAAGTTCACTGTAAAATCTAACCATTACAAGCGCAACAGATTTGAAATTACTGTTTATTTCTGTTGTTGGAAAGTGACTGCATGAACATTTTCAATCCTACATATTTACCTTGGAATCAAAATTTTCTAGCCATCACATGTAGACACAGACAAGTGGTCGAGGACAGGTGAAAAAAAATGTATTTTCTGAGCTATGTAAGTAAACTAATAATGAGTAGACGCTGCTATAGCATGATTAAAAACTCAAATGTAAATTTTACATATTAGGACACTTTAACAGACTGTTCCACCTTGTGATGTTATTAAGTGATAGTTTTAAAGTTGAGCTGAGCTGTCCTGCTCTACAGTACAATAGCAAAACACACTAGGACATATGTTTCACGTTCAGTTCAGTTAAGATCACAGTCTCCAATAGGCACCTTAACTTCTGCTGCACCAAAGATAAAACAGAGTTTAAACCAATGGGGTGCAGATTCAAAGTCAAGTAAATTCAACGTTGAAAATGTAAAAAAGAATATTGTAGTAAAGGTGTGTGAATTTCTAAAAGAGAAGTAGTTTACAGTAGCTCCTTATGAGATCAGGACCATCATTTACAGCTAGAGAGAATAACTCAGCCAAAACAAGCAGAATTTATGAGTGAAACAAGTTTTAAACAAAACACAACCCCAATATCTGTTCTGATAAAGAAACAAACAATATCAAAACATACTGTATATATTTTAAATGTAAGGCTATACAGACCATTTCTCTATTTTATGGGCCCTGAGTCTCTAGCAGAAACCTGGCCATCATCACATTTATTCTTGTGCAATACTGTGTTACCATTGGAAACATCTCTGATACAACTCACTCATGTCACTTTATCTGATAGTATTTATTACCTCTATTTACACCTCCTTAAATACTCCTCTGTACATAGACATAGTCATACTTTTACCTCATATTTATTACTGGTTATTTATTCTGTTCATCTGCTGCAGTTGTACATAATCATAGTCATATATTGTACATAATATTATATACTATATACTGATGCCACTTTATCTATTTATCCTGTCATATCCTGCACTGTGCCATAGCAAAAATTTATTGTAAATAAGAGTCTTTTAACTATTGTATCTTTATATATATTTTAAGTCTATTGTATTTCTATTATCTTGTTTGATTGCATGTTTCTATTTTCCCTGCTGCTCTTAAAATGTGCGTTGCAACACTGGAATTTCCCATTGTGGGACAAATAAAGGATATCTTATCTTAAAACGTGTATAAAGAAAAAAGCCTCACGAGCTCACCCAGGGCCGGAGTGGGACTCATTTTCAGCCCGGGAAAATTTTTAATAGAACAGCCCTCTGAATAAAAATGTAAATATGTATGCGATTATTAATATTTTTTACTTTTGAGTGGGTTATAGCGCCCCAGCAAAGTCAACTGTATCTTTATTTATTTATATAACATGGTTTTGATATAATTCAGGGGGGGTCTGGGGGAATTCTCCCCAGGAGAATTTTTTAAAATTCTGTGCAATTTCCTGCATTTTGGTGAGTTTTAGATGTGATATTCTTATGATATGTGATGTAATTTTACTATAATTAACAATATAATTATTATCAAATTCTAAATGTCAGTTTAAAATGTTTCATGTTAGATGAGCCCCCCCTTCAAAGGTCCTCTTTTTTTTTTTGAACCGGCCCTGCTCTTCCCAGGGCAGACCGTGAGAGGCAACGGAGCCTTTACGCAGCAGTGACAGTGGAGCTGGGGCTGTAGAAACAACACAAACTTGTATCAGGGCGTCTGAACTCATGCTTAGTATTACTTTTATATCTCCTGTGTTTGGGACAGTGAATTAAATGCTTCGAAACGTCCCGTCAAATTCCGCGCGCCCGCCCCATTAAAATGAATGGCAATTTTCAGTAAAGGCGAAAACAATCATAACTCCGTGAATCTGAGGTCTATCTTTGTGAAATAAAAAGTGTCTGAAAGCTTGTGAGTAGTAGAGTGTCGCTGTGGGCTTCAAAACACTCACAAGACTCAGGATTTCTATGTTTTAGCTTAATTAGGCGGGATCAGGTTACAGCACAGCAGCTTTACAGTACACACAAGCGGCTCTCTCCCGCATGTCAGCGAGAGGGAAAAAGAGAGAGAATGTGTGGAGGCGCAAATGTTTCTGAATGAGCCAAAGAGCTGATTGGTCAATAGCCGCATGCGGCTCGCAAGCCTCGGGTTCGCCACCCCTGCTCTAGAGCGACTACCCTCGTGCTTTCAGCACGTCTCTGCGTCTTGGTCCAACCGGTGGCCGGTGTGACATGAGCCACACCGGCCCTCAAATAGGGCTTTTCCATTAGTACCTGCTGGCCCTACTCTACTCTACTCGGCGCGACTTAGCCCTGGTGCGGAGCTTTTCCATTTGGGGCTGATCGCGCCGACCAGGTACTTTTTTAGTACCTGGTCTGATTATCTTTAATTAAAGCCGATGCGCATTGAAACGCTCCGTTGTTTTCTATGAGCTTGCATCATGTCCCCATTTGGGGAGTGACAGTGTTGGCAACCGTACCGCCCAGCTTCACAACAGCCCCACTCGGCCTCTCTTGTAATGGAAATGCTCTCCCTCTGAGCGGGCTAAGCCGGGTAGAGGCGCGTAGAGTCGAGTCGAGTAGAGTAGGGCCAAGCAGGTACTAATGGAAAAGCCCTAATAGTCCCCGGCCCTTCGGGAAGTCTCCCGACTCTCCCGATTAGCCACGCCGGGCCTGAGCTCACCTCACCACGTCAGGAATTAACGACAAAAGTCAATGATTGACCTTTGATTTTTTTCCACATTTGGCCAAGAAAACAACAACAACAACATCTCCCTCACGACTGGAGGATTCAGAGGGAGGAGAAATATTCTACACCAAAAACAATCAAACCGCGCCAGAGTCAGTGAGCAATGAGCATTGCGGTTCACATTGCACTCATTGATAAAGTTTACTAACCCACCCTTCACAGCGGTACCTCGGCCTGTTGGTTTTACTCACATTTTGCTCGTGAATGTCTTGTCCTGTGATAGATCCGCGTCCCTCTGCCGCTGCACAGAACAGAGCAGTCCTCCTCACGGCCCCACACAGACTCACGCGCACACGAGGCGCCCGGTGCTCACTACCTGCCGCTGCCTCATTTGCGGCTTGAGCAGAGTTCATCTGAGCGCCCGCTCACGAGGGCCGACGCTTGTTTCGCGGCCTTTAAAGTTCCCGGGTTTCAAGCTCCGACAGGCAGACTGCTTAGAGACAGGCAGACTGGGTAAAACCCGGACTGGATTTTCTCAGAAAAACCTGGCGTTTTCTCACGGTAGAAACGCAGGGTATGGGTGAAAACGTGGACTGGATTTTAGCTTCGAAGCTGTATGTATTAAGGAAAAGTGGAATGAACTTTTTTTTTTTTTTTTAATGAACGAACGCGGCGTGAGATATTGGGAGTGTGGCGTGAGAGCGTGTGAAGAGGCTGAAATGTGTGTGTCTCACGGCCAATGCGTGAGAGTTGGCAGCCCTGCAAAGGACACATTAATGTACATTAACATTATTAATTTTTACCAGTCTATAAGTTCCTATACACCATTCCACCGCCAATCAGCACCTAGCCCAAGACCAGCTGTACCAGTGTTGGGGGTAACTTAGTCACTGTAGTTAGATTACATTTTTGAGTAGCTAGTGTAATTTGTTACTGGGAAAATAATTGTAATTAAATTACAGTTATTAAGAAAATACTCTTATTTATTGTGTGAAATCAAACATTTCAGAGACACAGATCAGCAGCTGGAGCAGGGCCAGAATTATTTCTGTTGCTGATTTGACTGAATTTGAGCCTGTTTAAGCAATCACATGTTGCTTTTATTTAAATGTCAATAATAAAATATGAAATCCTATTTTTGATGGATGTTTGCAATAAAACACACAAAGTAATCCCAAAGTAAAGTAACTAAGTTACTTTCTTGAGGGAATAACTAAGTAGTGTAACTAATTACATAAAAAAAATGAATAAAAGTAAAGAGTAACTAATTACTTTTTGAATACTTTTTCCCCAAACATAGCTCAGCCCCTGTTGATAGTTTATCTTTCACCTCCAGAAAGTTACACAGTGTGTGTTTAAGTTGAATAGCCTTGGCCAATCATATACTTTTTACAAAAAAAAAAAATTACAGAGCTTCAATGTACTCACAAAAAATATATTGTTTTAAATTTATAAATGTAATAAACATGAGTTATTATTTATGAACATTAACGACATTCTTAACCTGCCTCAGCCCTAAACGTACCCTTTTTACCCCTGCCGTACACGGAGTTTGGTGGGTTACAAGACTTAGAAAGTGCTTCAAACCGATGCATCCATGTACACAGACCTCGGAGCAGTGCAGAAAGAATCCGTAAAGAGTCTATGACCAAAGATAAGATAACCAAAGTTAATAAACTATCACTCTAAAAAAGTCACAATTAGAAAAACACGAGAAGCTGTCACACGGAACACTGGTCTTTACATAAACCCTGTGCACAGATCCTTTTCCCCTGGAGCCAGCCGTGAGTGAAAGTGAAGACGTCTTAAACAGGTCCAATGATAGATGTGACACTTGTGAGTGGAAAAGGTGTGGGGCTGTTTCCACACGTCTGTACGGTGAAACAGAGAGACCTGTGGAGGCATGTCGGAGAAGGTCGAACGGTCACTCACAGTCACTGCACTCTGGAGGGAAACCCAACAGGAATCACACCAGAAGGATTGTGATTTTTATGTATATTTGGGAAGAAGCTATGGCATAACATTCACATTTTGTTCATTCCAAAACACAAAAAGAGTTAAAACGGCTTAGAGATAGAAACAGGTCCACTGACTTCCTGTTCAAAATGGCAGCACTGTTAGGCCTGTAAAGTTTAACTTTAACAAGCCAGAGAATTAACAATTACAAGTAACTGTTGTTGGAACGTGTTTACATGACAAAAACATGGCACATTTTGAATGACCAATTTTGATATTGTAATGTGGCTACATCTGACAGTTCTTAAGTCTAAATGTTTTACTTGGAATTTGAATATTTGAATGCAGAGAGAGCTGGGCTAGGTGGTAGGTGAAAACAGGATTTTAAGGTATTTAATTAAGAATAGGTAATGACCCTAAATTACCAGCTCTCTGTCATAGGAATTAAGGCTAAGGTAAAGGTTGACTTTATTGTCACTGTAAGGACTGTAGTGTGTGCCTCTGGAGCAGTGAGCACACTGTGTACAAGGGCCTACAGGAGCCTTCATACAATCTTCAGTACAGCCTCATACAAGGAAGTATGACGTATGACCATGTATTTTTGAGAAAAGGATCTAAAAAGTTTTCAAAATATGTATTTTGCTTTTGCTGTATAAGCAATTACACTGACATGTAGGCAATATAGGCACTGAAGTTTTAAATATGACATCCAGAGGTGAGTCTGGAGAGATTAGAGATGGAGAGCCTGTTCTGGTGCAGACTGATTTGTTTGGCACTTTAATGCATTGTATTGCTACGTCTGAATAAGGTCAAATTAGCTCCATTAAGTAAATCTGGATGTGCGTCACCACACGCCATGAAGCGAGCTGCTGGAATAGTGCAGTTAGGAGCTAGGAGCCTATATGCTTCCTACTTAGTTCCTTTAGCATAGGAACCTCTGATGCTAACTTACTGCCGGTAAAGAGCAAGGAGACATCCCACAATGCATTGCACAAATTGCTCAGGAAATGAACATTTATGACAATGAAAATATGTGATCTGTGTTTATAATGAAGTTTTCCTGTCTCAGACTTTAGACCACACAGTACAATTCTCTGCATAAGACACGTTTTATGAACTCAATCAGGTTTTAGCGACTTTGTTTTCCCAAAATTAATTTTGCATCACTGTTTAAACTATTTAGATTTGAAGAAACAAAACTTAAGCCTCAGGCTCATTTACACATAGTCTGCTGTGAGCGCTGCAGGTGAATGGGTCTGTATATTGGGGGTTATAACCCCCTTATCCTCCCCAGAAATTACACCCATGACTCTAATACAGGAGTAATAGAGCCATACCATGAATCGACCTACTGTCACCACCAGGGGCAATGTACAGGAGAATTTTTTACATTTCTGTGCAATTTCCTGCATTTTGGTGAGTTTTAGATGTGATATTTTCATGATGTGATGTAATTTTCCTATAATTAAAAAGACATAAGTCAGTAAATCAAAAAGAGGCCAGATTTAGGGGCCCATGGCCTTAGCGCCGCCCCTGTAAAACTGGGCTTTAGGAGCGTCAGTCAGACTCAGAGCAGAGAAAACACTGCTGCACACACTTTAGTCAGGGCGGTGTGTAAACTTGTGTTTTATGTCACATTCAGACAAAGTCACAGCTGGAACATCACTTTAAAGGTTTCCGCACTGCGCAGTTTCCCGTGATTTGCACCGCTTTATTTTCACATGGGTTTTTTTATTGTACAATTTAGACCTTTTTCTCGGTTGATAAAAGGCGGATTTGTACAAAATAAGGACCAAAATGAAGCTCCAGTTTCACAGAATAACACTGGTTTGAAATGCTTCTCAAATAGCTCTGCTGTGACACTGCCCTGACAGTCGCGTGTTTCTGAAGGAGAGAAAGAGTAACCTGGCTCACTCCAGATGGGTCTGTGTTGAACTCCTATCTGAGTTCTCACTATATCCATCTGGGACTTGACTCACTCAAAGCGTTCGAGAAAAGGCGGGGCGTTTAGTGAAATACTTCTAGCTGATTGGGTGTGGGGCCTACCTTACAAGTACGCATCACACATACGGCTCTTCTTTCAAAAAGAAATTACTCCGTATTTCTGCTAAAACCACATCAAAAGCAGCAAAAACACGTACATCCACGGGAGCCGCCATCTTTGTTTAGCTTGAATGAGACTCGGCACCGGGGAGCTAACAGCGTCTTAACACCTCCGAAACACCGCTGGTTCAGACTCCCAAACCAATCGGGCGGCTGGAAGGCCAGATGGTTTATCTGGTGTTTGTGAATTCACAAATATCGCGAGATAAACCATCTGGCTGACCAGGTTAGAGAAAGAGAGAGAGCGTGTGGAAAAACAAATGTTTCAGAATGAGCCGCACTCTGATTGGCCAAGAGCCACATGTGGCTCGTGAGCTTCGAGTTCACCACCCCTGACCTCTCTGCTTTACTGACTAACATAGAACACACAACAAAAACTCAAGCGTCCCTTGCGCTGGAATGCAGAGACATTTCTCCAGACTCAAGTGCTCTGAGTTAACACTGAACGCACCGCGACCTCTGTTACCATAACAACCCTCACCTCTGACCTGCTAAAAGCACTTTGGATGACTGTGTTTATAACGTGTGCCAAACAAATACACTTGTGCTGCTGGTGTGTGGAGTCACGTCTGCGTCCCAAACAACACAACTCAACTACAGATCTGACTGTAAACTGTTCAGGTCAGATCATCACTGGAGTCAGGTCAGGCCTCAGTGTGGTTAGTCGTGATGCTGCTTTGTGTTTATATGTCATTTGTAAATCACATGTAATCTTGTGTGTTTTTGAAGCATACAGTTTGTCTCCAGCTGTGAGCGGGGCCCCTGTGTGTGTATGTGTGTGTGTGTGGGGGCCCCTGGAGGCCTCAGACACTCAGATGTTATCAGAGCTTTCTGGAGACTGTTGTTTACTTCAGCCTGTTTGAGCGCATCATTCTCCAGTCTCACTCAGGTCATGTTGTTTGTTAGCTGCAGGTTTTATTTTTACTCGTCATCACAAAGAAATGTTTCTGATCAGTGTCTGTTTTAGCTCAATAATTATAATTAACTAACTTATACACAATTAACTCTCATTTTAGACCTGGCTTAGTCTAGTTTACATTTTGTAGCATGTTTAGTGAATTTAACTGACTCTTATCTAACGAGGAAAGTCACACTGAGATTTAGCAGGAGAGTCTGGGGAAGAGAGAAGCGAGGTGTTTTTATTTGTTCTATAATGAGTGCCCAGCCCACCTTATCTGTGTTTTATCCAATCACAGCACAGAATCACGAACAAAGCTCTCGCCAAATCTTCTCCATTCACAAATGCACACTTCTTGTTCTTTTTTTAAAAAGACATTTGTTTGTTCAAAAATATAATAAGATGATTTGCTGATATTATCTTTTTCAGCTCTAGTTAAAGGGACTGTAGCTAAAATGATGGTTGTTTCCCAAAGTCAAGGTACCTTGTTTTGCCTCCAAAACCAGTTCCTCCAAAGTCAGTTCCTTCCAATAGAGCTTTGGAAGGTGACGTCACGAGTTCCGCCCCGCAGTGGCTGATGGGATTGAAGCTGCCATGTTGCTCGGCAAAAACAAACATATTTGTTCCAAAAACTTGCTGTGTGATTGACTGCACTGTCAGGTCACATGTTCCAGTGGATAGATGGACTGGACTTTGGAGAGTTTTCTCTGTGGATCATTAGGAAGAATTGTGCTGGATCTAACTAAAGCAGACACAGAGCAGGATTAATTTACAGCTGTAAGGACCGACATAAACATCAAAAAAGTTTTTTTTTTGTGAATGCTGCAAATATGACATGATTTAATGTGAATAGAAACGTTTGTCCTCCATCACAAACACATGAATTGTGAAGTCACTGCCCATAAGAGTCAATACATGTATAAATAAAATGTTGATTTCGTAATATTTTTGAAGCTATGAATCCAGTCTGTACATGAGGATGTGTAGTGTCTTTAGATACTCAGACCAAACACACTTAGCCTTTAGCTCAGATGCAGCTGTTTAGAGCTACTCATCATTTTAAATAAAACATGTTTGCACACTTAAAAATAACTTTAAAGCTTTGAACTCTCGTAAATGTAGTCGATCTGGATTAGCCAAAAGCCTCAGATTTGTTCATAGTTTGCGCTTGTTGATGGCTAATCCTGATGGCTACAGGTCCAATGCTGCCGTATCTACCATGCTGAGACTAATTACGTCCCTGCGCGACACATGTATCGGTTTTAAAAGCCAAATGCAAACATGGCAGATTTGCCATTTAAAAAAAGTAACGAATTACAATAACATATTTTAAAGCTAAACACATAGCTCGGCTCCTCTTGCCGTGTTTGTTTTGCCGAGCAACATGGCTGCCGCGTAACATAATGCATTGCGCAGTGACGTAGGTTCCAATGCTCTATTCAGGGCAAGTGACTTTTCTCAGCTCAAACTGAGGCTGATGGACCAGACTTCAGAGGATCGAGACACAGCTGCATCAAGTGAACAGAATCAAGCAGCAGAAGACATGAGGGAGGGCCAAGTGTGCTGAGGAAGGCTTCAATAAAGTAACATTAATAAAAAGGTTTGTTTTACTACAGTAGTATTTTCTAAAAAATGATATTTGCTTATTTTGCATATTAAGAAACTACCTTTGAAACTATTTTTTCTTCTTAAAATGATAGTGGTGCATCATGGGTAAATTCACCAGAGCGAGGCAGCGAAGGATTCACTTGTGTATCCTTGATAAATGCTCCACGTGCTAACCAGACGTATCTGTGGAGGACCTGAACATTGGAACATGACCTGGATGATGTCAGTGCCTCGACACGCACAGATCAGACCAAGGCTTTGAGAAACCGCTACTGTAGCCTCAGCTCCCTGTGTCTGCTGCGTTGCCATGTTTGTTGTTTGCTGTGAACGCGCCTGGGACTCGCTGCTGTCGTCGCATCTGTAAATCCTGCCTCCTCCTGTAGAGAAGCCTTCTGATTTGATCTGTGAACTACGATTTGAGTTCTTCCACCGTCTCCATCTGGAACTTGACTCGCTGAAAGTGTTCGGGAAAAGGTGGGGTGTTTAGTGAAATACGTGGAGCTGATTGGGTGAGCGGCCGACCTTATTTGTGCTTAACCAATCACAGCAACAACTCGTAATGATGTATCCAATGTCACACACACTGCTCTTCTTTCATAAAGAAATGACTCCATATTTCTGCTAAAACCGCATCAAAAGCAGCAGAAACACGAACATCCACGGGGGCAGCCATCTTTGTTTGGCTTGAATTAGACTCGGCGGCAGTTGCACAGCTAGTTTGTTCAGATAAACTGTCTTTGCTGATCCGCCTGAGCCTGTCTTCGTTTGGACAGACTCCACAGTTCCACGGCATTAGCGGCAGACGTACCACCACATGTGCTCAAGCCAAAATAATCCAACTTAATGAGGGATTTGAAGCAGCTGTGTGTGAACAGATACATAAACACTCACAGGTGTTCGGTTAGGTCTGACGGGAGTGTGTGTGGGGCTGTGGAGAGTCTCGGGACAGAGTCAGAGAAGCTGCTGTTTTATATTTGGACATGTCACACTTTTGGAGAATTGATTTTGACCCATTCACCTAAACTTTATCACTGTCCCTCTGAACCAGACTATACGCACAAAGTTTGCATACTGAAGTGTGTTTGTACACTGAGCTGTTACATTTATGGATTAATTGAACACAGCATTGAGAAAGTCACTGGAACCATGGGAAACGGTATTAGGCAAAATGTACTTTTTGAGTTTTTAATCCTGCAAACAGTGCTTCCAAAACACTTTTGAGAAAACGTCCTTTTTTCTAAATCAAACCTCGTGTCAGTGTTGTTTTCCTCTGTTCTACTTTTTGGTGAAAGAATCTGAGCCACTACAATGAAATAATGTCTTCAGGATAAAAAACAGGAGGTTACATGATTCAAACAATGAGGACGAGTGTCTTTTTCATCTTTGAACCAACAGATGCTGTGTTTCTGATGCAGATTCTCTAGATTCAGCCTCTTTCATGGAGCAGAGATTAGATTGAAGAAATCCAGTAGTTTGACTTCCTCTGACACTTTTCACTCGCTCACAGAAGAGTCGCTACATGTGTCGTTCTCCTCAGAGTCCTAGTCCAGTAGGATCGGCTTTTCTTCATTTTAAAGATCAAATATCTGCTCTAAACTTACTCAACATGTTTTTAGTCCAACATGTTTTGTATGTGATCTGTTTGAAAAGAAAGTCGGCCTCCAGAAGCAGCTGATCACGTAAAACACAACGACTGTGCTGCCTAAAAGTCAACAAAAAAGCATATGTATTTCCTGGTCATGTGACCTCCTCTGGGTCCTAGTGCTCACACTATTCCTCCCTCTGCTGGTGAATCAGTGAAACTGAACCATGTATTTGACTGTAGACAAAGCACGAGCAGCAGAGAGCCCAACAGACGTCATTGACAGGCTACAGTTGGCCAAACAATGACGGATATTTTCGTCATTGGCATGTTGACTGAAGAGCATAAAAGATGAGAGCAAATTTTTCGTTTAAAAAAAAGCTCAGATGAGTTATTAAAGTAGTAAAGAGAGATCAGAGGCACTCTGATATGTACTCTGAAGAAAACCTTTGTTGAAACGCGTTGGCGTTAAACTGATACACATAGTAAATAGAGGGATTTTTGGTCGACGTCACTTTCGGCTCTACTGCGCATGCTCCATGCAGAAAGCTTCTCTCCGTCTGCTTAGCTGGAGAAACTTTTTTGAGTTAAACAATGAAACGAGATGACAGCTAGCTGTTTTAAGCAGGTCTGAACCTGTCTGACAGACGTCTGTCTCCTGAAGCTTGAGACTGTGCTTTTCTTGACGTTTTTTCACCTGAACGTAACTTTTAAGGGTCGTAGGATCTAATTTAATTCACAAATGTTGACTTAGCAGCAGAACTCTTGTAGTTAGCTGACAACTGAGCTTTTTGGACTTGTTTCCAATAATTGTGTCCATGAGCAGCGGCTCTTTCTAGGCAGGGTGTGTGCACATCGCCCGTGTTGAAAAACAAAACAATCCCTCTAGATTAGAGTGCAGATCTCTCTTTGCTACATTAGTAAGTTTTCTGTGCCCACACTTTGAAGAGTCAACCCAATCTCACAAGAAAGCCTATACATACCAGAACTTAACAGGACATGTGTATGATTAGCAAGATATCACGTAAATAACATGTGTTAGCCTCAGTTCTATATCTGCAGTTAGATCTGCATTAGCCTTACATCTACAGCCTGTCCGTCCATGGGAGTGGATCCTTCTTCACTGTGGTTCTCCTCCAGGTTTCTCTTTTTCCCTTAGGGTTTTTTTTTTTTTTTAGTTTTTCCTTGTCAAGAAGGAAGGTCTAAAGACAGGAGGATCAATCACTGCTTCTGAATGTTTATTGTTTTATTGAATGTGTATTGTTTTATTTTTATTTCCTACTATTCATGTTTGATAAATTAATAATCTTGGGAGATGCTCAGAAACGACTGTTGTTGTGATTTTGGGCGATACAAAAATAATTAGATTTGATTTGAGTTCACTTCTATGGTGGTTGTTAGAATGTGTTCTTATTTATGAAAATTAACAAAATCCTCATCCTAATCTTAACCTGCCTCAAGCCCTGTAGCTGTTCCCACAGCTGTATTAAATAAGAATGTGTGATGAATCTCTCATAAAAAAACAAACTTCCTGCAGCTCCGCCCACATCCTCTCTCCTGCTCCCTGCAGCCTCATCCATCATCCACAGTCACCACACACTTTACAATTAAACTCCAACTACTGCTAACAACAGCATCTCCAGACAAAAACAACAAACCTCCACAACAGGTGAGCAGAACCAAACACTGACACAGCACACTCACAACACTAGACCTGTTGTTGTGTCTTTAACTCTGCACCTTACTGGAGTGTTTGGCCTATATCTTTATGGTAACATCATGTTTGCTTGTTAAGGAAGAACAATGTGAATGATTTATTTAGAAAAAGAATCATGTCACCAGTATTGGACTTCCTCCTCTTCTGTCACACTTTGTCTTCAGCTTTAGAGAAAACTCACTCACATGGCTCAGAAGTGTCTGGGATGTGGAGGATAAATGTCTTTTCTGCAGGACTTCTCCTCTGTCAGGTAGAGCTGAACCTCTACAGTGACATCATGCATGGTGCTGTTTGATCATTGGCTTGTGCCTAAAGCAGAAAAAGAAACTCAAGCCAAGTCAAAATGCAACAGTCTAGAAAGTCCCACAGACTTTCGTTCTTTGGCAGGTCCTCTTTAACCTTGCGCAGCAAGATGAATTCTCGCGGTATTTGTGGGTTTACAAAATCCACGAGAAACCATCTTGAAGGACTCCCGCCCTATGGTTTGAGCCGAGTATCGAATCCTCGAACCAATCAGAAGGCTTCTCTACAGGAGGAGGCGGGATTTACAGATGTGACGAAATCAGCGAGTGCCAGGCGCCGCGTCACACGTGCTCACAGCAAAACAACAAACATGGCGACGCGGCAGACGCAGGTACTGTTGCAAAGGCGATTGATTCAGTTTTAACAGAATTGCCGTCAATTTCTTCTTTGAAAAAAGAACAAGAAGAAGCACTTATTGCATTTGTGAGTGGGAAAGATGTTTGTGCATTTCTCCCAACTGGATTCGGCAAGAGCCTTATTTACCAACTTACCCCTCTTGTTACGAAAAAGCTCCAGCGGGTGGAGACCCTATTGTCATTGTCGTGTCCCCTTTGGTGGCTCTCATGGACGATCAAATTAAAGAAGCTTCAAATCTGAGCATTTCTGCTGCGAAACTTGGCGACAACGATGGAGATATTATCGATGGAAAATGCCAACTAGTGTTTGGAAGCCCAGAGTCTTGGCTGCTAAATCAAAAATGGAGGAATATGCTCGCATCCGAAACATATCAAAACAACTTGGTTGGAGTAGTCGTAGACGAAGTGCATGCAGCATACAAATGGTAAGAAAAAAATACAATATTTACAACTTTATCTATTAAAAAATTGCGAAATGCACTAAATGCTAATCTGTCTAGCTATGTAATGAGGGGGAAAATGCATTTTGATAATAACATGTAGTTCACTCAATACACTTTCTCATATGCACTTGATATTCTTTAGGGGGAAGGAACCAAAGGACAGCCAGCCTTCAGAGAGAGTTTTTCTAAACTTGGAGAGCTTCGATCTATTGTCCCAGAAGGTAATGTATATTTTTAACGAGTTACTCATTGGTCACAAACAAAAGTACAACATAACAATTATTGAATCTGCCTATGTTACAGTGGGGGAAGAAGTACAAAATTCTGTTACTGATGTTAAAGTATATAAAGTGGAGCAGTGATGTGACAGATAAAGCTTTATTCAAGTAGCTAAAAGTATAAAAGTAGATGGGTTAGAGAAAAAATAAGCCTTCTCTGCTTAACAATTTTGTTTATAACAATAAGGTCAGTCTTATTATTATAAAAACACTAAGATTGGTCACTTAATTGTTTCTATAGGTTTTATGTGCTTATCTTAAGCTTAAACAACTGTTATCTGAGCCATTTGTACTACATATGAATAATGTGATTGGCTGTAAAATTATGACTAATATACTTGCTTCCACTGTGTTTTTAAGGAACCCCAGTCCTAGCATTGACTGCTTCTGCTGAGACCAAACACAGAGACCGTGTCACCAAGCTCTTACACATGGAAGCTGCTACACAAGTGACTGTTAGTCCAAACAGACAAAACATCAGACTTGGGCTGGGTTCACTTTCTCCCAACAACCTAAGCAGCTTGGACTGGCTTGTGGAGATGATTAAAGAAAAGGAACTTTCACTACCTCATGTCATCATCTACTGCAGGACATTAAAAACTGTTGGGAGAGTTTTCTGCCATCTCAAAGCTGAACTTGGGAAAATGCATGGGTAGACAAGGATCACAAGTCTGACAATTTAATCATTGGAATGTTCCATAGTAACACCTTACCTCAAAACAAGGAGAGAGTGTTAAAATCTCTTAATGGGGAAGGCAACTGCAAAATAATTGTTGCAACAACAGCACTTGGGATGGGTCTAACTTTCCAAATGTATCCACGTTGTTCTCTATGGGTCACCTGAAGATGTTGAGGCCATTGTTCAGCAGGTTGGCAGAGCAGGTAGACATGGACAACAGTCTCATGCCATTCTATACATTCAAGCTACAAGGGATGATGCTGTCAAAGATGTTGTTGCTAAAGCTAAAAAGAGTTGCTTTCGACAAGCTCTTTTCTCTTATTTTGAAAATGATACACAAAGTGTAAAGCCTGGTCACTTATGTTGCACCTTCTGTCCACTCACAGTGTCTGTGTGAAAGAAATGGATGTCCAGAACCCATTCCTTTGTATGAAACTCTGGTAATGTCAAGAGTCCACCACAAAAGAGCCGAAATGTGACTTCTTCTGATAAACAGTTAGTACAAGATTTGCTTGAGGAATACATGGAGTCTTTGGGAAGTCAAACAAAACAAGTGTTTACAAGCAAGGCAATGTGTACAGGATTTAGTGTAGATCTTATTGTAGCAGTATTAGAACACTGCCCGTTTATTTTTGATCTGAACTACATAATTAGTAATCTTCCTGTATTTAGAGTGGAACATGCCAGAGAGATTTTAACAATAATAAGTGAGGTTTTTGGTGACATTGATAGTGCACAAGCAGTACAGGAGGAAGAGTGTCTAGATCTGGATATAAACTTTTTGGGTTATTTTGATGAAGAAGATGACGATTTTGAGATTACAACACAATACAGCAGCCAAGAGTCACTGTTCATGTAACAATTGCAACATTTGTGCCATTTATTGTATGTTACTACATATTGTTATTAAACATTTTTGTTTTAAGAAAAAAAAAGTTGTTATTTATTATATAGAATCAAGGATGTTGCACAATAAGTAGCTAACATACACAAACAAATAAAAACACACAATATTCAGATAGGAACACTTCTCCACTCTTTTAGTTTGGCCTTCATCCATCCCCACAGCTTTGTGTGTGTCGTTTTTGCAAAAAGGTCCCTCTCGAATTTAGGAAAAGCAGTAAATTCTCTCCTGGTATGTTCTGAAAGACTTTGGCTTCTGTAAGGATGTGAACTAGACATGCAACATCATCTGTGAGGCTTGGAGACTGATGGATGCCACTTTTCGTTACTCCAAGTTCACGGTCTGTGATCTCCATCATTACCTTAAGAACACCAAGTGCCTTGCTCACTCGGTTAGCAGCTTGTTCTGTTATATTGGGCCCACTACGCTTTAAAAACGACTTAAGAAAGTTATTGAGGTGTTCAAGATGGAGGTCCAGGGGAATATTTCTACCTTGACCACCTTGCCCATTCCAGAACCGGTTCCATTTAATGCTGTGTGCAAGGGAAGGAGACAGAGTGGCATTAACTTGTACTGTCAGGAGAAACGTACTGTAAGCATACTGGTGATGACCATATGTTTTATACAGCAGAAAAGCAACAGAGTACAGGCGCAGCAGTCTTTCACCATCACCTTCCTTCACAGCATCCTGCATGTCCATTAATAACAGTCCAAAACTGAGCCTGGCCTCAGTGTGTTGCTTTTTGTGGTCTACTGTTTGTGTATTATGTCTGTCAGTTATTGCCACTGATGCGGATGCAAGGCCATGCACATCCCTTTCATGGTTCTCCCTGGACTTTTGGTACTTGTATATGATGGCACAACCTGGATTTCGACATGGGTACTCGTTAGCCTTTGTGGGCTGGCTTTTTGCAGCTTCTTCGACTCCAGTTGCAATATCAGCAATGTCATCAATGTGACAAAAATGTCAACTATTTTTGCAACTGCTTCATGTAGCCAGCTTCTTTGCATCTCTGGACTTCCATTAAGAACACTGTCTGGAATAAATCCCTCTGGGGTGTCTGTTAAAACATAGAATTGGAGTTAAGAAATTAGAATTTTAAATTCATATACAAACATATACAGCATGTCACACAAAGTGTGGTATGACTACAGCAATAATTAAAGGTATGTATAGGTATTTATTGACCTGCAAGATCTTTCATTCCAAAATGTTGAAGAGTTGCAGTCAGAAAGAGAGCGTAGGTATCTTTTTTCACAAACTCCTTGTATGCATTGAATGCTGCATGTGGGCCTTGTTTAGCATTATTGCATCTGTAATTTATAAAAACATGAATTACATTATCATGTAATATGGCATTTTAATGTACTTCACATGCAGTACATTAGTCAAATTCATAATGGCATGATGCACTTAAAGCATGCAAATTATGAAGATCCAAGTCAGAATTCGTGTTGCCTGGACTTCATATATTTGAAAAACTATTATAATACAGTTAATAGATTATTACTGATAAAAATATCACTTCATTTATACCATAAAGTTTAGTTAACTTTCTAAACAATAAATTTGGTACCTCAATTTGTTCATATTGGATACAAGTGTTCCATGATCTTTGGCAGCACTCTCTTTGTAAAATATGTGATGATATATCTGAAAGCAGATTAATTTGTGATTCGATATTGATTCATAGTAATGACAGCAATTCATTTGCTACTTATTATAATACAATCCAGTATTGTGTCATTATTAGGGATGGGACGATTCACTTAAGTCACGATTCGATTCAGTTTTAATTTTTACAGCCACAATTTTTTATTTTGTTCGATTTTGTTGGTTTATCTATTTTAACTTTTTACTTTAAGACACAAAATAAACCATAATAAATTATATTTAAAAGATACCCGCTGTTTGTGAGTCTGAACTTGTATTTTTTATCAACATTTGAACAGTAAACATTCATATTTTGTCTCCATATTAATAGTCGTTAACTCATCAGTTGTTAACGCAAAATAACAAAGCACATTCAGTCAGGTCTTGCACAAGTTCACACTTTGTTTCTTTAAACATTGTGGCTGTTTTTTGTATTATTGTTTATATTATACAACTACACAGTGTGTGTCTTTAAGTCTGTGGCTGCATGAGCAAGACTGTTTGATTCTGGCTTTTTTGATTCGATCTCTGCAAACTTCGATAGATTTTTGAAGTTTTCAATCGATTTTCCATCCCTAATCATTATTTGTGCAGGAGTTATGCACTTATCCAAATAATTGGCGAAAGATATACTAACATAAACATAAATTCATTTTGTCAACACAAATTTGGGAGGAGATGTCAAAGAATGTAATTTGGTAAATTATGCTATACAAATATAATATATATTACAAGACAAACGACCTGTTCTGAAGACTTCTCAAATTTACATGTTTAATGCTTACTTCAAAGAGGTTGCGAATGGCATGCCAATCCTCAAATTTAAAGGTTAGTCCTTCCAGTCTGTCCTCTTTGGTGTCTCCATCTGCAAAGGCCCATTGAATATTGCGACTGTTTCCTTCAGTCAGCCTATCACCCCGACTAAGATGCTTGACAGTCCATGTGGGCTCTTTGGAACATATCTGCAAAATACAATAACTGTGAATCTCAAATGCATTTCATGTCACAGAAACAAAACATCAATTAAAACTTACGTTTTCTGTAGATGAGACAAAACGTCAACTAAATCACTTGATTTATTTTCATCCTTAAACAACAATCCAAGTGGATGCTAAAATGAATCAAATTTGTGCAATTTAAAATATAACACACATATAAATATTTCTTTTTCCTTTACTTTAACTTACATGAACAGATGCTTCAGCCATTTCAGTAGAGTACTGATGAGGAATGTGATGTACCACAACCGGGGACAGTGGCTTGAAAGCGTGGACATATTGTGTCAAAATCCGACTGCCAAGTACAATGAATTCACGACGCATATGTGCTTGTATGTTTGGGCGGGAAGAGATTTTCCAATGTTGTAGTCTACGATAGATTGCACTGGCTTGTCTCTGTTAAGATTATATATGGGAACTCTGTCTTCAACAGCCACGTGGTGAATCCAGTGCAGGGAAGTGTTTCCATGAGCAAGTGACTGGTGGTGAGTGCGTATACTGAAATCCAGATTGTCAAATATAATACAGTAAGATGGTGGTGGCAGTGACGGTTGTGCTGCTGTTACAGTTGGCAACATTGTGACTCCAAGATCTGCCATTTCCTCACTGGTAAGAGAAGAGAAAGTTAACTCTGAACTTTCATCCATCTTTGAAGATGTAATGGTGGCTGTTTGGTCTTGTGTCGAGCTCTGTGTGTCTGTTTTAAAATAAAATACATGCATTAAGAAATTATGTAAGAAAAAAAAAAATATATATATATATATATACACTGTATATATATATACACACTGTATATATATATATCTCACCTGAAAGGTTCAGAAACTGTACACTTTCTCTGGCTCTTTCCAGATCTGCATCACTGTCAGACGTAGAAGCACCTATGTTGTGTTGACAGTTAAGATGTACCTCATGTGCAACTTTTAACAGATGTAGATCCTCACCACAGGTACTGGCCAGTTCCTTCTGCTTGCCTACAGCACAGGAGTGTGAAGTAGAGATCCCAAGTTTGCAAAGTCTTTTAAAAACAGCCAGCTTTGCTCCACCATATAAAAGAATATTATCGATGTAATAAGCAAAAGCTGACAGGCGTGGCTCTCTTCCCCTTAGTGCAATGGCAGCAGCTGAACATGTTGAAAGTTTTGACTGTTTGGTTATTTGGGAGAAAATGGAAAAAAGATATGGAGACATCCGCTGAAAATCAGTCAAGAGATTTTCAAATGAAAAACTCTTTAAATCATTTGCAGATGATCTCCATAACATGAAACCTTTGTATGGATTACAGAGGAGTTTCGCCTCATCTTCAACAAGACGTAGGATGTGGTCCTTGATTTCTGAAAAAAGATCTTCGTGTCTTACAAGAAGATTCATTGCAGTTTTCCATTTTCCTTTTGCAATGTTTTCAATTATGCCAGCTGTATCTTTTGGACATTTTATTCTCTCAACTCTCTTAGATGGGTAGTGAATGGTAACCTATTGAAAAAAAAAAAAAAATTAATTATGGAGAACTGAAGAAAAGTATTTGGAATTTCACATTGTAGTGAAATTATTTTTATATTCTATAAGGTTATGGTGTCACACACTCAGATGGGGGGCAAGATTCAGTTTTGCCTATAACACTTTTATCTTAGAATAACCACAGAGTTAAGTTTAACTTATTGTTAGAAAATTGACCAAATCACTTTTTATATCTTCAACAACATCCAATCTCATCAGTATTAAATGTTAGTTGCTCCCAATTTGTCTGAAATAGCATAAATAAATAAAAAATGTTGATATCAAATGAAATACTGCAATATTGCAGTATTTCATATTTATTTGCAGTCCTTTTGTCAACTACCATTGGAGTGACAATACAGTCTTCACTAGCTATTGTGAACTACTTTATCTTTATCTTTATCTAGTGAAGATCAAAACTGTGTAATGCTATTTGTTTAACGTAACCCACTGATATCTGTTAAAGTAATGGTAAGACGGACCATCCCAACCCTATACGTATCGTTGTGTAATTAACCTTACAACATTACCAACGTTGATCATTTCTTTTTATTACAATCCACACACAAATAGTTACATAAAAGAAATCACCCGATTGTTTTGCACTTACTTCAAGCACACTTTGTCGTAGTGGCATCTCAGTGGAAGGTCGCGCCCATGTTTGAGATGATGCTGAGCCTGAGGCCAATGATGTGGATGCGGGTTGAGTTGGTGTCGGTCTAGGCCGCTGTTTTTTAGTGGCCCTTGGAGTTTTCGAAGGAGTATCTCTCTGACGTTTAAGTGAAACTTCTTCGGCATCTGTATTTGTGTCCTTATCTTGCTCTGTCTCCATATCCTGCCATTTTTTCAGCATTTCAAAGTCACTCTCCATTCTTTGAAGTTGGCGAACACACCGGCTACACATTCGTACTGACTTCGACTTGTCATCTGACAAGCTACATCCAATAATTGCCAATCTTTCGCAAATGGTTTTATCGGAAGACGATTTACTTCGCTCAAAAATTAAGCTGGTGCAACTTAACACACCTTTTATCCGCATATTTGTGTTGCACAAACGACAAAAATCGCTCACCGACATGATGTCCTCATCATAAATATACAGCATGCAATTGTTGTGCTTCCCACCGGCGATACGTCATTTTGATTGTGTCTTGTGATTGGCTAAAACACCGCTAAGGTGGGGTGAGCGCTTTGTCCAATCAGATCGACGTATTTCGCGAGAACTCCCTCCCTTTCCCAACTGCTTTTGACGAGAGCCCTTCCAGATCGAATATGTGTAGAACTCAATGCAGAGTGATACATATATCGATCTGGCGTGAGCCAGGTTACAAAAGTGATGCTCTAAGCTTTGGATCTGTGGTAGCTGCTAAGTAATTATAGGCCAAGTGTAATAAAGTCACCACTCAAACGAATACAGTTCAGTTTAGTCATTTAGTAAAGTTTTTTTTTCACATCATAAACATCGCCAGACCTTTTGTCCCGTTCAATTCCCCCACTGTCTGTCAAACCTGGTGCTGATCAAGTCCTCTGCTTCCATGATCTCCGGAGTGTCCCCTAGTCCCATAAATCCAAAAACGTGAAAGTTATAATCCATCAATGCGTAATCCAGATATATTCCAAAGGAAAGTCTTTTAATCCACATACGGCGGTGCGCGCCCGTCCGCACGTCGTCTTGCTTCTCCGTCGGGTAAAAGTTTAGATAGTTCACACAAGGCAGCAAGGGTCGCTAACCGGTCTTCTCCCGGCAGTCCTTACAGTCCTTTTTATTAGTTCGTTTAAACAGCGGGGCGAAAACCTCGAGTGGTTCAAACACACACCGTCCCTCCCCCGCGCACCTGTAGTTCATCAGAGTTTGTGTCCGCGTGCACTCGGACCCGCCCCTCATTCATTAAAGTGATACAGGGCGCTGAATACAACAACAAAAGTAAAGTACATTTACATGCCGTTATACTTTTTCTGTGGCTATGTTACAATGGCATCTGTTCTCCCCCCTCAAATCATCTCCTGGTCAGTGCTATATGCTTTTTGTGTTGAATTGATCGAAGAAGCAGTAACAGAAATATCTGAGTCTCAGATTCTGACCATATTAGATCAGTTTGATATCAATCTGGGCCGGGCCCTAGGGTTTTTGGCACCGTAGGCAAGATTTCATATGGTGCCCCCACACCGACCTATTGCCGCCACCACTAGGGGTGAAATTAATTAAATTAATTAATTATTCAGTTTAAAGTTTTACAACACAGACCCTTAGATCCATAAGTCTTTTGAATATAACAAGGTTTATATGTAATTCTGGGTGGTCAGGAAAATCTTTTTAAAAACTCTATGCAATTTCCTGTACTTTGGTGTGTTTTAGATGTAATATTATTGTATAATATATAATTTTTCCATGTCAAAAGACATGAGGCAAAAAAAAAAAATAATAATTTAAGGGCCTCCATAGAGACCATCATTAGGGGGCCCCGGCCCCAGATGCCCTTAGCTCCGCCCCTGTAAAACTGGGCTTTAGGAGCTTTAGTCAGTCAGACTCAGGACTGTCCTGTATGATCAGAGCAGAGAAAACACTGCTGCACACACTTTTGTCAGCCAACTGTCTAAACTTCTGTTCTTGTCACATTCATGCAAAAGCAAAAGCTGTTAGTAAAGATCACTTAGAAGCTTTCCTCGCTGCGCTGTTACGCGTTGATTTAAATTGTTGCTTGTTTAGTTTCAGACTTTTTCTCAGTGAATATCTGACAAACCTAAAAGCTACACCTCTAGTACGTCCTCAAGTAACATAATCTCAGCTCAAATTTGCCAAAAATCTTGTCTTCAAGTCACTTTTGCTCTCTAAACAACTAGTCAATTAATCGAAAGTATAATCGGCCAAATAATCGATTACCAAAACACTCGTTAGCCGCAGCCATAATACTTTATATAATATATTTTTTTACTCTTTTGACTGATACAGTTAATTTGGCCCCACCCACTTTCTGAAATTCGACTCTTCGTAATTACAATCTGCTCATCTGTCCGGTTATCACTTTATCATCAAGTTTTATTTTGGAAGTGCGTCTCCTAATGGAAGCTGAGGCGTGGTGGAGACAGTCAGAGGAGAATAACAGCTCCTCCTGACATCCTCCGTTCACACTTTTCAAACTGCAAACCCAAAATACTCGTATGCAGATGAGCCCGGTCACAGCGGGTGAGTTTGGTTCTCACCTCAGCTTGAATCCAGGGAGCAAATGTAGATAGGTTTATTTCATTTCATTCAGTCACTATTTTGAAGACCCGAGCCTTGACTTGATAAAATGGATTGAGACTTAAGACGTCAATGAGAGACGTTGGACTTGAAGCTCTTTGACTTGAGACATCTTGTATGGTGTAATTTTGTATTAACAAACTGGATCCTGTCTCTCCCCACCTCTGTGTTTGTGATAAAATCAATGAAACTGAAGAAATATACTGTAAGATTTATTTAATTCAAATTTGAGATGAAGACTTGAAAAGACTTGAAACTATAATCAGAGGACTTGAACTTGACTTGGACTTGACTTGGACTTGGGACACGTGCGGCTGGGACTTGGAACTTGTCTCTTTTTGACTTGGAACTGGACTTGAACTTGTCTCTCTCTGACTTGGGACTTGACTTGGACTTATCTCTCTTTGACTTGGAACTGGACTTGTCTCTCTTTGACTTGGAACTTGACTTGTACCTGTCTCTCTTTGACTTGGGACTTGGACTTGTCTCTCTTTGACTTGGAACTGGACTTGAACTTGTCTCTCTTTGACTTGGGACTTGACTTGGACTTGTCTCTCTTTGACTTGGGACTTGACTTGGACTTGTCTCTCTTTGACTTGGGACTTGACTTGGACTTGTCTCTCTTTGACTTGGGACTTGACTTGGACTTATCTCTCTTTGACTTGGAACTGGACTTGGGACTTGGACTTGTCTCTCTTTGACTTGGAACTTGACTTGTACTTGTCTCTCTTTGACTTGGGACTTGACTTGGACTCGTCTCTCTCTGACTTAGAACTTGACTTGTACCTGTCTCTCTTTGACTTGGGACATGACTTGAACTTGTCTCTCTTCGGCTTGGAACTGGACTTGGACTTGTCTCTCTTGTGTGTTAGCACCTCGAATCTGCAGAAAGACTCCACACAAAGTCTATTTTTCCCGAAGACCGCAACTGTCTGGTACGACTTTAAAGTCATCTCATGAGCGTTCTCGCAGAAACTTACGTGACTCAGCGTGACTTTGGTTAAACCCGGACCACAGTTGACTGCACCTGGTGTAACAGGCACTCCGCAAGAAACCCACACATGTCCTGCACCAGCCTCGCAGTCAGTGTGCAACCGGCGTTAGACTTGCTTCTCTTCGACTTGAGCCTCGACTTGGGCTTGTCTTGGACGTGTGGGGCTCTAACTTGGGACTTGACTTGGACTTATTTCTCTTTAACTTGGGACTTGACTTGGACTTATTTCTCTTTAACTTGGGACTTGACTTGGACTTGTCTCTCTTTGACTTAGAACTGGACTTGGACTTGTCTCTCTTTGACTTGGGACTTGACTTGGACTTGTCTCTCTTTGACCTGGGACTTGACTTGGACTTATTTCTCTTTAACTTGGGACTTGACTTGGACTTGTCTCTCTTTGACCTGGGACTTGACTTGGACTTGTTTCTCTTTTACTTGGGACTTGACTTGGACTTGTTTCTCTTGATTTGGACTTGGGGCCAAAGACTTGAAACTTACTTTGTCCTACATCTATGACTAAGTGTAAGCTACTCACAGAGCCGGATCTAACCTTTGGGGGCCCTAAGCAAAAATCAGCTTCGGGGCCCTTCAGTCTTTTCTACAAACCTTAATCAGTCAAGCCAGAGCAGCGTTTAAATTGACTTTTTTCATTATTAATTTATAATTACACAAATAAGTTTAAGCTAAATAATATTTCTCATAAGAAAGAGATAATTCAAGATCCTGCCCCAGAAACTTATTAAAAAACAAAAAAAAAAACAAAAAAAAAACTGATGCATTTTCCATAAATTTGGAGTGAGCTATTTTAGACCAAGAAATCTTTAATTTATGCATAATTTTTTAAACAGAAATACTAAACTCTGAAACTCTTTTGGGACAAACAGCCTCATGTTTTATGTGGCTTTTGAAATAATTCAACATAAATGTGCCGTATTTCGCCGCGGTCATTCTCGCGATCTGCAGACGTTTAAGTTCAGCAGCTATTTGTGTTCGTAGTTCAGCCAATACTCGTCCTATTGACGCAAAATAAAGACTGACTGAGAGGTTATGAGACAGAGTTCATGTATTTGTTGTTCAAACTGTTCCCAGACTCTTTGGTTCTGTGCTCTGTGCTGAGAATGATCAGACACCTGTTTCTGCGTTTGTCAGTCTTAAGCTCAGCACAGGGGGAGCGGCTGTGTCTCTGCCCAACACTGCCGTGTGTCAAGAACAGAAGAGGGGAGGGTCCATCACGTTTAAGCTTGTAGAATTGGTCAAACAGGGTTTATGTACAGCCCAAACCAGAGGGTCAAGCCAACAGGCCTGAGGACTGGACTGACATAAACTGGAAAAACTATCCGCACTCAGCAGAAGGCGGGGCCCTCCACAGATGTGGGGCCCTATGCAACTTGCGTAGTCTGCGTATAGGAAGGTCCGGCTCTGGCTACTCATATCAATATAAAGTTAATTGAATCCAAACTGATCTCTCTCTGTATTAGGTTATACAACTGCAGGTGCAGAGTTGGGTCAGGAGTTTTAATCTACTAGACTATAAAAGAAACAGAGAAGCAGTAGTCTGAAGTGCCTTCGCGCAGAACTGACACTTTGGTTCATTAAAAGTTCATGTCTGTTCCTATCCTGGCCTAAACGGTTATATTTGACAGGTAGAACTTACAGCGACCAATCACAGAAGTCCAAGTCACCCGGCGCCGACTCTATCATTAACCTATTGTCTTCTGTTCTCTTCCTCGAGTTTGACATTTAAGCACGGCGACGTCACTCATTAGAAAGTCGTTTGTCCCGGCCTCACCTCACACTCATCTGTGCAGCTCCACTGATCCGTGCACACCTTCTGCGCCGGCTCTGTGTGTGTGTCTGTGTCGTGTGTCGGTGTGTGTGGGTATGTGTCGAGTGTTTGTGTGGACTTGTCAGAGCCCTGGGCAGAGTGTGAGGAGCAGGTCACACTTTGGCGCAGAATCCGGAGAGATGCTTCGGATTTCAAGCTTCTGTTCACAAAGCCACTCTTTAAGTACCATAATGTCTGCGTTTATTAGTCCATGGGCCAGACCGAAAACGGGGCTCACCAGAGGTGGCAAGGGCTATCATACATTTTTGGAAAGGTCATGATCTAAGCTTTATATTTTTGCATGATAGACTTTTCTGAGCTTCAGCGATAACATAAATATCCACCTTTGAAGTTTACAAACCACATGTTAAAAAATACACTTTTGACACTGGTCCTTATTATAGTTCAGACCATGTACCACCCATCAGATAATGATTAAACTATTATGTTTGGTATCATTTTGAAGAAAACTATCTTGTCTTTCATTTAGGTACATTTGTTGTCCTCTCTGATAATTACTATGGCAACAACAGCTTTTCAAACTGTCACATGAGGACGATTTTTTACCATTTTTTTGTGAACAGTTTTGCTACGTTTCTCACTGAAAGCTCTAGGAACATGATACACACGTAAATGTGATATCAAATTATTCTCTGGAGTCTGAGGGTTCAGAAAATGTATAAGATGTCTTAACTTTGTCAAAACCCAGCCTCACAGTGAGCCACAAAGTACAAGAGTCATTCTCACTGAGGGGCATTTCCCATAGAACTCAAGCTATTTTCTGTATTCTTGCTTCTGATGGTTGTTGGAGCTTTTTGATCTGGAAAAGTCCTCTTGATTTATTATTTCTTTTTTAATTTAGGTAGAATAGTCTTGTTTTTACTCAAAAAGTTGTGTTTTTCTCTCGTTTCAGCCAAATTTGAAGTCTCATAGCGATAAATGAGCACACAGCTCTCAGAGTAATTCGGTCTAAACTTTCACTGATAAAAAGTCAGGCTGAAATATCACAACTGTATCACATAATCATATTTTCTGTTGTGTAACTGTAAAAAACATATGACACTGGACTCTAAAACCAACATAAATGATAATCACCAAGATACATGTTAATATAATGATGCAAAAGAGTTACAATTCTGGTCTGCCAAATCAAACTAAATGGATTTGTGTTCCTGTTTTTAAATGTGTGGCCTTCAAAATATATCCAATGAGCCTGATTTCTGTTACTATTTTGACAGTTACTTACATAAAATTACGACTTATATGGATTCTTAGAAACAATCACCAGAATACAGGAGGTTTGGCGATGCCAATAACCAATACACAAATGATATAAGTATGAAGAGGTCTGACTGCCAACAATCCAAACACAGCTCTGGTCATACAGGGAGCCGAGTAAAGTAGCCTAAACCTCATCCTATAGCAGCGGCCCTCACAGGACATCACAAATCTGAGGTTTGACTATTGGATTCACCTCTCCAGGACATGAAGTAGATCTGACCTGAGGAGTGTGACTCCTTCTGGACCTGGAACACACCCTCCATTACCCGTTCTTAAACAAAGGGACCATTACCCTGGTCTGCCAGTCCTGTCCCAGTTTGCTGTGTAAGCCAGGTGTGCCAGGACAGTCCCACAAGATTCAGAGACTTCAGGTGTCTCATACCCCTGGAGCCTTGTCACCAACTTGACTTCATTGTCTGGTCTCGCTTAGTCCTCCGTTGCTTCCTCCTTGAGATTGAGGACTCAAAGGAGAAACATTTAAGTAAATTACTGCATCAGGAAGACAAGACAAAACAAGAAACGCAGAGCATGAAATAGGACTTTTCACCCAGGGCCTTCAACAGACTAATTGATTCTGTGCTGTGATCAAGGACTATATAAAGAGGCCTGTTGTACTCAGAGCAGGAGGAGGCTCCAGTAGACAGGCTGATGTTCAACCAAAGAGAACAATGAATGTTCTCTTACTTTCTGGGCTTTGAGCTTTTTGCAGAAGAAATAAGGTTTACCCAGAGCCCATGACATTTGAGGGTTTACAAAGCATTATACTGCTGAAACATTGATCAGAGTAGTTTTTTGCTGGACCAATAAAGATCAGGAGAGACTTCTCCAAGAAGGGTTTCACAGAGCTGAACAGTTTCCCCCTGAGTGTCCAAAGGTGACCATCAGAAGAAACTTCTCAGATGAGACTGTAGTGTGTGAGGGTTCTGAGTTCCTCCTGATGTCCCACAACACACAGGGTGAAAGTGAACAGGCAGCTTTTGGAGGATGGAGGTAGAAATCACTGATTCCACATTCCTCTGACCTCACAAACACCACTCACAGGCCTGTCTTTTGTACGGTAAATGGTCTATCTGTGTTTTTTCCACTTTTCAAAGTGTTTTACAAGCAAGGATCCACTCACTTAGTGTACATAGACACTGAGGCAGCATGGGATAACTGTCATGCCCAAGGACACAACAGCAAAGTCCCACTGTGGCAACTGGTGTTTCAGCGGTCTCACATCTCCCATTGATCATTGACCAGCAGATTTTAACTCTATCAATGCCGAACCATCCTTCTCTTGATCACAAGAGTTGTAACAGGTGTTGGTATTTCTACCAAACAAACAGATATACTTGATGCACCTCCTAGAACCAGGCAGCTGCAGAATTGCCAGATGAGTTTGTTGATGTTTCAAACTGTTTGCTTTGTACATCTTTATCTTTTGTGACATTTTGGCTTTATTGAGGTTCACCACATCTCTGCATAATGTGGCTGGATCAAAGGATATGTTCTCCTCCAATTGAGGCAGATGGTTGAGAAATCTCAGGAGGGTGGAAATTACCCTGTGATAACCCTGTGGGTAATTGCACCTGATACATAATCTTAAATCAAAAAGATCAGCGTGAAAATGTCCATACCATGTCCCTCCTTTTACATTTAAGTTGAAGAAGCACACAGAACACCTTGTATTGTATTGCAACTGTGTAAACCGTTCAAGCAAAACAATTGTTTGTTTGAAGTCCAGTCGAGTAAATCCAGACAGTAAACTGTAACTCCAGACTGTACATTTTAACCTGAAGAGGCCAAACTGACATCTGCCTACACTGTTTCATGCATTCGTAGAATGGACAGGAACTTAAACAGTCAAATTTAAAATTGTTTTGGAAAGTTTAGTAAATTATTTTCTTACAATAAGTCTCTAATTTTTAGATAAATATGAGGCAAAATTATTATGATTAACTTACTATAAAGGCCTATAGAGGAACCTTTTTTTTTTTGGTTGAGTCTATTCAAATGCACTCAGTAGTGCAAAATTATTTAACAAATCTCATTTAACAAATTAGCAAATGTATCTTGGTGATTATCATTTATGTTGGTTTTAGAGTCCAGTGTCATATGTTTTTTACAGTTACACAACAGAAAATATGATTATGTGATACAGTTGTGATATTTCAGCCTGACTTTTTATCAGTGAAAGTTTAGACCGAATTACTCTGAGAGCTGTGTGCTCATTTATCACTATGAGACTTCAAATTTGGCTGAAACGAGAGAAAAACACAACTTTTTGAGTAAAAACTAGACTATTCTACCTAAATTAAAAAAGAAATAATAAATCAAGAGGACTTTTCCAGATCAAAAAGCTCCAACAACCATCAGAAGCAAGAATACAGAAAATAGCTTGAGTTCTATGGGAAATGCCCCTCAGTGAGAATGACTCTTGTACTTTGTGGCTCACTGTGAGGCTGGGTTTTGACAAAGTTAAGACATCTTATACATTTTCTGAACCCTCAGACTCCAGAGAATAATTTGATATCACATTTACGTGTGTATCATGTTCCTAGAGCTTTCAGCGAGAAACGTAGCAAAACTGTTCACAAAAAAATGGTAAAAAATCGTCCTCATGTGACAGTTTGAAAAGCTGTTGTTGCCATAGTAATTATCAGAGAGGACAACAAATGTACCTAAATGAAAGACAAGATAGTTTTCTTCAAAATGATACCAAACATAATAGTTTAATCATTATCTGATGGGTGGTACATGGTCTGAACTATAATAAGGACCAGTGTCAAAAGTGTATTTTTTAACATGTGGTTTGTAAACTTCAAAGGTGGATATTTATGTTATCGCTGAAGCTCAGAAAAGTCTATCATGCAAAAATATAAAGCTTAGATATTGACCTTTCCAAAAATGTATGATAGCCCTTGCCACCTCTGGTGAGCCCCGTTTGGCAAAATCTGGCCTCTGGCCCATGGACTATATGAACAGAACATAAGGTGAACCAACTGGATAAAAAAAAAAAAGAAATTACATCTATAACCTTACTAAAGCCAGCTGCACACTAGAGGAGTTGAACAACCCTTATGTCACTTTAACTTCATTGCTTCCATATGAGAGTTGCAAAGATTTCAAAATAGATTAATGCGATTAAAAAATGTAACTCGATTAATATGTCTGTAATTATTTAATCACAATTGACACGCCTTCTCATATTCCCAAAGTTTAGTCCAGTGATTTCTCTTGTTTGTTTGTGTGTCCTGCGCTGTCAACAGTTTACAATTCCTTTTCTTTGATTCTGTCAAAAACAAGGCTGTTTTGACCATAAAAACAAAACCAAATGAACAATAAAAATAGCCTGTTGACACGACTGAACCAGAATCACAGACTTACCATTCATCGAGTTAATATTGACATGATGATCTTTTCAGCACTGGGGCACCCCTAAGCGTTCTTTACCTCAGCCAAGGCACCCTTTACAATTTTACATATATTTATTTTAAATAGGGTGTTTTTTTTTACCTTTTTAAAATGTGCACAGCTTATTTAGATTTCACTGAAATTTGCAATAAAACCTCCAGCAAATTGTATTAAATTCAATGTGATATTTTGTTTTCTGAAATATTGAAAATGATTTTTTCTTAATACATGATTATTATTTTCAGACAGTAATAAAATCAAGATAACTCGTGCCATAGTTCAAACGCATTACTGACACACTAAGAAATGTACGTTTGCCACTATTTCCAGAGTAATAACTCAGAAGTAAATCTGCAAACAAGAGTAAATATATTTTTGTAATTATTGAAAATATCTAAAAAAGTGAATTTTTAGATTTGGCACCCGGGCCTTAAGTTGAACAGAGCGATGGTTTTTCACTCGGGAGACCTGGGTTCAAATCCTGCACAACGCTAAATTGTTTTTCTTTTTTTTCCTGCACTTACACAAACAAATGAAATAAAGACATGGTGCTTGTTTTGCGTTTTAAAACAACACATGTGTTTATAAAGAAAGTAGGATTATAAAAGTGACGTTGCTACAGCAGTTCCAGGTTTCAAACTCGCATACTCGTGGACCTTTCACCCAGAGTCTTGTGCGTTATCCACTCGACAGCAGCTACATGAACGCGCCACGGTTGACGCTTGAAAGCTGGAAGCACGCGAGACCAATTTTGAATGCACAAGCGACCAATGCTGCGTGTCTGGCGCGAATTGATGCCTCCGGTGTGTGAGCACCTTAAGAGAATCTATAATGTTGTATAAGCCGCAGTTCAAAGCTCACCATATGGTCAGACATTACGTTGTTTTTGAGTATGTTTCTGTTGCTAAACTGGCCTAAGCTGTTATGTAAGGTTCTTGTTTTTGGATCAAAATCAAATTGAAATCCAAGATCAATACGAAACACAATCATAATTATATTTTCTTCCGATTGCTCAGCCCTACACAGACCCTCATAAAACCCTCATTTTGCAGTACGGACTCATAAAGAATAAATACTGTGCTTTTTCCACGTAGTTAGTACTAAACTATGTCATATGTACGCCAGCTACTTACATTTTATTGTAAAAGACAAAAATGATCTAAAACAGCTTAAAAATAGAACATGTTTCAAAACTAGAGAAATGACAAGCCCCGCCTCTTCATTGTTAAATTTAACCGTAACAAAAAAACACTTTTTAAAATACTTGTTTTTATTGTTGATACCAGCTGTCAAGCCAATTACACTGCTGCTCTCAACTCTCAGACCCTCCTTTCACCTTCTCCAAATGCTTTTCTATCATACAGTAAACAGGACAGGACTTGTAGAAATCTTTCCATGTGTAGAAGTATTTTTTTTTCTCTCTGATTAAAACATGAAGATTGTAAGGTGGATGTCCAGGTTAAGGTGTTCTTTACTGTGTTCTGTGTGTGTCAGGTGGATCCAGCGGGCGTGTTTGTGCTGCCTCCCACCGCCCTGCAGGAGCTCCAGGTGAAAGTTCAGCCGTGGAGCGCAGGGAGACGCTTCTTCTACCTGAGCGCGGTGGACGTGGAGCAGCAGCGTCTGGTCAGCAGCTGGCTCCTGTGTCTCACTGTGCACCGGCCTGTCATCTCCAAGGTGAGAGGATCCACAAGTGTGTAGTCCTCAAAAGTACACAGGTCAGTCTGTAGTCCTCAAAAGTACACAGGTCAGTCATCTCCAAAGTGAGAAGGTCCACAAATGTGTAGTCCTCAAAAGTACACAGGTCAGTCATCTCCAAGTGTGTAGTCCTCAAAAGTACACAGGTCAGTCATCTCCGAAGTGAGAAGGTCCGCAAGTGTGTAGTCCTCAAAAGTACACAGGTCAGTCATCTCCAAGTGTGTAGTCCTCAAAAGTACACAGGTCAGTCATCTCTGAGTGAGAAGGTCCACAAGTGTGTAGTCCTCAAAAGTACACAGACCAGTCATCTCCAAAGTGAGAAGGTCTACAAGTGTGTAGTCCTCAAAGTACACAGGTCAGTCATCTCCGAAGTGAGAAGGTCCACAAGTGTGTAGTCCTCAAAAGTACACAGGTCAGTCATCTCCGAAGTGAGAAGGTCTACAAGTGTGTAGTCCTCAAAAGTACACAGACCAGTCATCTCCAAAGTGAGAAGGTCTACAAGTGTGTAGTCCTCAAAAGTACACGGGTCAGTCATCTCTGAGTGAGAAGGTCCACAAGTGTGTAGTCCTCAAAAGTACACAGGTCAGTCATCTCCGAAGTGAGAAGGTCAACAAGTGTGTAGTCCTCAAAAGTACACAGACCAGTAATCTTCAAGGTGAGAAGGTCCGCAAGTGTGTAGTCCTCAAAAGTACACAGACCAGTCATCTCCAAGGTGAGAAGGTCCACAAGTGTGTAGTCCTCAAAGGTAAACAGGTCAGTCATCTCCAAGTGTGTAGTCCTCAAAAGTACACAGGTCAGTCATCTCCGCGTGAGAAGATCCACAAGTGTGTAGTCCTCAAAAGTACACAGGTCAGTCATCTCCGAGTGAGAAGATCCACAAGTGTGTAGTCCTCAAAAGTACACAGGTCAGTTATCTCTAAGTGAGAAGGTCTACAAGTGTGTAGTCCTCAAAAGTACACAGGTCAGTCATCTCCGAGTGAGAAGGTCCACAAGTGTGTAGTCCTCAAAGGTACACAGGTCAGTCATCTCCGAGTGAGAAGGTCCACAAGTGTGTAGTCCTCAAAAGTACACAGGTCAGTCATCTCCAAAGTGAGAAGGTCCACAAGTGTGTAGTCCTCAAAAGTACACAGGTCAGTCATCAATAAGGCTGAAGCCCTTTGCATTGATTTAGGTTATAATTTATTTTTAAAATGACTTTTTTTAAACTTACAAAACAAGCTCATTTATATAAATTAGAGATCGTTCAGATACAAACAAAATGATATGCGTGGCACGAAGTAGTGATACAGAACATAAGTGCATCAGAAGGGTGAGTGGCAGAAAAGAACGCAGCACGTGAGAACGCAACAGGAAAGAGAAGAACGCAGTAGAGACCTGCATCGGGCGGAAAATTTCAGCGGGACCCGTGAGCAAACCTCGGAATCGAGCAACAAATACATCGGATGGCCCCAGAGTCATCAAAGTATATCATTAGCCCGGAGTACTTCATGCAATAACCTTCTGTAGAAATCGGCCCAAAATAATGCCTCACAGGTGCAGTTTGCTGTGAGCCTGTAGTTCTCCACTTTGTTGTTAAATAATTGACACAAACTACACAAAAATCTTCATCAATATCAGGAGGGCTGATCAGGCAATTAACACTCTTGGACTATTTCTGACAATGCTCAAGGTTCTTCTGTTCAAATGTTTTTAGTTACTTACTGAGATGCTTACTTCGATTCGATTAGATATTTATTTTTTGAGCCAATTTTGATCATTTGGCTTTAAGTGTCTACCTGCTGAGATACCAATAAAAATAGACTGAAAACAGCTTTTTGTTTATTCATGAAACAGAGTAGGTTGTGTAGTGTTGGGCAAATCGTCAACGACTTTATGCGAATTTCAATCAATATGAGACATTCTGGGTCAACATCAGCCAGTAAATAGTCTTTTTACATCTCTTTAAAGACACAGCGTATTGACAGACTGGATTAGAGCATTCCTAGTTTAGGGTTGTTTAGAATCCCAGTTTTGACTCGATTGCCAACCCTATTATTTGCACAGTTCAACGTATTCAAAGACTTTCACTTGTACATTTTGACCTGCTCCAGTTCTGCACCATGTCTACAGACTGTCAGCGTTCTGCCTCCTCTTTTTCTGTGGCGCAGGCGTTCGAGCTGACTGTTCCGGTGGGAAGTCGCGGTAACTCCAGAAAGATCAGCTATACAAACCCTTACAATGGACCCCGGACCCTCCTGCTGCGCTCGGACCACCCACACCTGCTGCAGTTCAGAGAGGAGCGCTTCCAGGTCAGAATGAGAACACACACACACACACACACTGAGCTCTGCGCCACACACACATTCAACAGGAAATAGCTGAGCACGTTTTCTAACGCAGGCAAAGATCAAATGTAGCAGTGATTCGCAACCTTTTTTTGCCCTGAGGACCCCCTAAACTTCTCAGTCATGTCCCAAGTACCCCTGGTCATATATTTTGCATGTTATGTTAAAAAATTCAACTGATTTTTATTTAAGTTAAAAAAATAGTCCTAATTTATTTAGTCTTTATGCAAATGGTCTATTTTTATAGCGCTTTTCTACCTTTCCAGGCACTCAGAGCGCTTTACAATAATGACCATGTCTAAAACAAATATTTTAAGAGTGCGAGGTGAAACACAAAAACTCAAACTTCATACTATGATATCAAAGTTAAATATGTAAATTAATGCTGCGTTCAGATCAGACAGCGTTAAAGTGTATTTTGCCGCAGAATTTTTTCGAAGCGGATGCCCCAACACGCACCCCTAAACTCGCATTGAGGCGTTGGGGAACAAGGAGACCTTTTAGACCCAGTTCCCGCTGGTTTGCAGGCTTGGTTTTGCACATAAACAGATCATGTTGAGAGATAGATAAAAGTTAGCTTACTCGATCTTTCTCCTCCTCCAGGCAGTGTCTTTTTGCTGTCTCTGTCCTCCTCCAGTGTCTTGTCGTACAGCGGGTGGCAACGAGCATTTTCAGAGCAACGAACGACCAAGCCTTTGAAAAAAGCCCTAAACAAGCAACTTTCAGTTAACAGTCGTCCTTTCCTCTTGATGTGAGAGAACAGCAGCATGTCACATGTCACAGGAGTCTAATCTCTGATTGGTGTCTGATAGGGATGCACGTTTTCAAAAACTTCTTTAACCGTTAGTTGGAGCTCTTCACGGTCAATAATCGGTTAACCAAACACGTTAACGCGGTACTTTTGTATTGCTGTTATTTTCATTGTAAGTGTTATAATTAGACAGTAGCTACGAGAGTGAACGCAGCGCAGCGAGTCAGCAACAGGCCTTTAAACTGGGCACAACACGGCTGAATAGAAGCCTCTATAAACACTGTTTTAATGCACTTTTGCACTATGTATTATATAAAACTACTCTCAAATAAGGAGTCGTGTTTTGAAATGCTGCTAACGTTAGCTGCTTACCTTAGCTTGCCTTGAACAAGTAAAAACATTGATAGTTTTTCAGGCAAGTTGAATAGTCCAGTTTTCTTCATCAACATAAAATCCAAGTTAATTAATCCTGCATGGTTGATATTTGTCCATAAACACTGCAGTGTCACAGGTTTGCTCAGTCATTATGAGATAAACAGTGTTTTTGTAGTTTTAGCGATCTTTTCTTCCTTCTCTGACCAACCCCAGAACTTTTCAGGGGCAGTTAGCGCCATCTGCTGGAGCAACTGAATATTTGTCAGTTAACCGGTGAAAGACGTATTACTCGGTCAAGGCATTAGTCATGGTTAACTGGTTAATCGGTCAACCATGAACATCCCTAGTGTCTGAAGATGGATTCTCCCAACTCCTGTGTCCGCCGCAGCTTCGAGCTTCCACATCACAAGACGCCGCGTATTCAGAGGCATGAAGGCGCGTCAACAGAAGCCCCAGACGCAAATTCACTTGAACGCCCAAGACGCAGGTTTACAATGACTTTAAAAAACATTAAAAATAGACGCAAAGTGAATGCCAGTGTCCAGTGAATGCACCATAAAAGTACATTTTATGATGCAAAATACAAGAAAACTACTAGGATAAGTTTACACACAAATGCAATTAAGTTATTGTAATTTGGCGATCATATTAATAATAGAAAAGCAGAAAGCTAAAACAGTCATCTTCTCATAACCTGGATAAACCTCATATGCGTTTGAGTTTGTGAGTTTGCACCAACAGATGTAATGTAGATATGTTCCAATGCCCCAAAATACATATGTAACCATCATCACGAAGACTTTTAACAAGAGAGAAATGTTTAGTTCTGCTTTAAATGGTTAATACTCTCGTCCATGATTGAACTGCGCTCCTGATGGGTCGAATGTGAAGTCATGACCATCATTTATCATCACAACACCCTTTAGATTCATTACAAACTGCTTTCTGTACGATCCAGAAACCCAACGTGACACCTCATTCCATCTATTTCACTTTTTCCCCCTCCGTAAAATAATTCCAGCCCTCTCCAGGCTCTCACTCCGGAGCACACATCACCTCTCCGTGTCCCGCAGTTTATTCTCCCTGGCTTGATGTTGCCTCTGCAGAAGGAGAGAAGCATCCAGGAGCCATTAGCGCCGGTGCTTTATTGTCCCGTCCCCGCCGCTCCCACCACGGTAATGGCTCCTTCAGTCAGCCTCTCCCGCCCAGAGACAGACGCACCATCAGCTGCGGGTGTGAGAGCGAGCGAGCGGCGGGCATGGCAGGGGCTAATGGAACGGCTGGTAGGATGGACGATACCGCGGACGCGCATAAACTATTCACGAGACAGACGTTGCATCAGGGAGACACGGCGGAGGAGAGAGGTGTCAGACGCCGGGAGGAATGGGCTGTTTTTACTCCGTGTGGCTGGAGCTGTGGGCTGTGTTAAAGCTGAACTATGGAATGTTTTTGTCTTTAATGTCTGTGTAGGGGGTTGGTACATACTGTAGGTATTTTGGGGTGTCTGAAGTATGCATCTGCCCCGTCTGATGCCTTATGGTGGAAAACACAAACAATAGTTTAATAAAACAACAATTGACCTTTTGCAGAGCCCCGCCCCCTTAGTTACTGTTGCTACGCCCGTCAAATGCGACCGAGTGCCATAGACTTACATGACAGAAAGAAGTATACTGGTTCGTGTTAGTGACCTTTTTGGGACAATTTCTCCGCGATATCCTCTAGTTTGAGACAAAAGGGGCTTGCACTATGCTGCGGAAACCCATGTTATTTAACGTTACCTCAAATGCAACAAGTACAGCCTTGTCCTGCTCTTGCACTGCCGGTTAAGTTCGCTTTCATATGTCAAGGTCTATTATTGTCTATTGCAAGTATATTGTTCATTTAGGAGGGTTTGTTAGCGAGCTAAAGCTACCAGTGTTGGCTAAACGTAGCAGCTTAGAGCGTAACTTCTGCAGTTTTATCCTCGTCATGGTATAACTTGAGTCTAGTTTGTGTTCCTGCCTCTAGATCTAACAACACAGTAAGTCCATAGCTAACGTGTGTAATGGAACATTAACTGCACATCTGATCATTGACAAGTTTCAGCATTTTGCCACTTTTTGGAAGCTGGAAAGTCCTCTGATACTCTGGACAAGATGCATCAACCCCTCACCTGCACAGGAATGTGATTGTGATTGATTGATGACATGGGGCAATGTCCAGCAAGACCCAAACCAAACACTGACAAAACAGATGTTTTTTGGGAGAAAGACTAAAAAGTTCAGAACTGTTTTCACAGGATGAATTGCCTTGTACAAAGTGTGACAATGTCAATAATGTGTATATACGATACATGTTATTCAAAGTGCCTTGAACTGTTCAGACTTTGATAAGGATCTGGCCTCCATCCCCAAAGAAGTACACACAGGCTTCAGGCTGATTGGACAATCTTCCCGCCAAAAGTGGGAGGGACTTCTGCTCAGGAGAAGCAACAACACAATTCACACTCACTTCAAGTTTTTGCCGGACACTCGAGCAGTTCAGTTTTGGACCCTCTTGGAGAAGTTTTTCTCATGGAGTTCCTTTGGACACACTAGCCATGTGCACCTAGGCCTCAGGCCTCAGTGCAGAAAATGGAGAAGAAAAGCATTTAACTTTCAGCCTCTGGATTAAATCTGTTGGACTCAATGGTTCTCGTAAGCCACGCAAAGAGCCACAAAGTTCCAGGAAGCCAAAACCTTCAAGAATCTTCAACCTCAACTCAGAGATGGAAAGACAAAGACTTTTGGGCCAACGCTCTAAACTTCATCCCTTTTCACATTTTTGGATGTGAACATAAGGCAACTTCAAGCAACGGACATTTTTGCAACTTCAACCACGGTCTTCCCGCTCCTCACAGCGTGACCTCTACAGAGACAAAGGATGTCAGCCATCTTGAACTGGTCGTATGTCACATTTGGCTGGTAGACACAGTTAATGCAAATAGGTTTAGATAAACAGTCTAGACTCTTATTGTGCATTTTAGGAAACTCATCTGCATACTTTATTTAAACACTGTATGTCATTTTCTGGTCAATAAATCTTCATAAACCACAACTTGTTTTGGTTTCACCTTACAGCGGTCAGATAAACCTTTAAAATACTACATATTTTGGTGCCGTTTTTTATGGCCGGTATCAAGATATCGCAGTAATAATAAAAACACTACACTAGTTAAACATTAGTCTTACCTTTGAGCAGACTTTTGTGTTCGATATATTTAGCAGGAGTGTTTATTCCATTGTAGGCACCGCTCCAGGTGTTTTCGGCTTTGGAAAGGGAAAGAACACAACTCCTCCGGTCAATATTTCGGGGTATCTGCGATTCGATTTACATAAACCGTAGACACTTCACCATCTTGCTTGGAGCTCAAGATCTGACGAACTCTGTGGCAGAGTGGTTAGAGCTGTGGCTTGCCAATAAGGAGGTCGTGGGTTCGACTTCCGGGTCAGACCATAACAACATCATTGGGCATCAGTGTAAATTTCCCTTAGTGAGTGAATGAGAGAGAGAATGATTGTCTAACTCTAACAGGATTAAGCGGTAGAAAATGAATGAGTGAATGAACGGTTGCTATGATTATTGATTGGACAATTAGTCGTTTTGGGCGGGGCTCGGCAAAAAGTAAATTTCGATTGTTTCCTAGGTTACCACTGTTCCCTCTCTGTCTTCATTGTTGGTTTTAGAATTGTCGTTTCCTCGCTCTGACTGCGCCCAAACCTCTGGCTCCACATTTGGCCGTGTTGTCGGTGTCGTTCCCTGGTTACGGCGCTCGGTGATACACGCTGCTGTCAGGAGCTGGCTACGGCCGATCGATACTGCCTCGCTTTTGGGGAAGATTACTGCATAAGTCCTTGAAATTGATCCGTGTTTCCTTTGGAGGCTATTACCGGAAAATACAAAGAGACGTTGCGGGCTGTGAGTGAACGGGGCTGACGGAGAAATATGAGCCCAGCGCGCTAACGGTCTCATTATTTTAACCGTTTACTGCTTTTCCTAGTGTTTGATGACTATACTTTTAGTTGTTGTAATACACTTTCATCCGTAACAGTGTCTCTTCCACCAAAAAGTGCAGTGTAAATGCAGCACGTTATAATATTTACTTCAGGACCTCATGTAAATTGCAATAATTATGGACGGCGTCTGAGTTTCTAGTCCTGTGTGAATCGTCCATGTGTGTAAAAACTCTTTTGTCCTCGTCTAATTCTAGTCCTGTGTGAATGTGTATGTCTGTTTTCAATCCAACAGCTGTTTATAAATTGATTCATAGTGACTCTGTGGCCTATTTTGTCTTTCCTTTATCTGTTTTACCTGCACTAAATTATTATATCTATTCGCTACAGCCATTTTTACAATTAAAAAGCTAAAAACTAAACAAAATACAATCAAATCCCTGACCCAGAAGTACAACTCTGTTGTTGTGGCAACAAAGGGTCAAAAAGATGCTGTAAGGCAGCGTTTAAGCGTCTAAATTTGCGCCTTTTGTTAAAAAAGTTATTAAAGAACTTCAGTAAACAGTCGTCCTTTCACCTTGATGTGAGAGAACAGCAGCATGTCACATGTCACAGGAGTGGAGTCTCTGATTGGCTGACGCCGACTTCCAACGCGTCTGAAGATGGCTTTTCCCAACTCCTGTCGCCGCAAGTTTGAGCTTTCACACTGCAAGACGCCGCGTCTTCAGAGGCATGAAGGCTCCCCAACAGACGCCCACGATGCCAATATGCACCGCAAATTCGCTTGAACGCTCAAGACGCGGGTTTATAATGACTTAATATTAGGGGCGGGAATCGATTAAAAAAAATTAACTAATTAATCGCAAATCTGAAAAAAATTAATCGCGATTAATTTTTGATTTTTGCATACCCTTGTTAAATGCAACTAATCACATTTTTTTCTTCGTTTTGATGTTTTAAATTGTTAATTTAGACATTTTGAATGAGTCCTATTCATCTATAATTAACTTATATAAGTCAAATATTTTATACTGAAGCCTTTTGAAATTGATTTACGTTATAATTTATTTTTAAAAAGACACCAAAATAATATACATTCAAAACAATACACGGGTCCTTTAATGAAGTCCTGCTCCTTTAAGAGGCTCCTCTGTCTCACAGAACGAGCTCATTCATATGAATGAGAGATGGTTCAGATACAAACAAACTGATGTGTGTGGTACGGAGCAGTGGAAGAGCGCGGCATGAGACGGGGGAGTGGCAGGGAAGAACGCCGCACGTGAGAACGAGGCAGGAAAGAGCACGGGAGAACGGGACGGCCCACGGGAGTACGAGACGGTCCGCAAGAGTACGGGGCGGCCCGTGGGAGAACGGGGCGGCCCGTGGGAGTACGAGACGGTCCGCAAGAGTACGGGGCGGCCCGTGGGAGAACGGGGCGGCCCGTGGGAGAACGAGACGGTCCGCGTAGGATTGGGATCCGCGGTCTGGCGCTTAGATGCGCGCACCTCAGCAGGAGGAGCAAGTAAAATTAATCGATGCGTTAATTTATTTTGACGCGATTAAAAGAAAAAATGAATCGCACTGCGTTAACGCGATAATTTTCCCACCCCTACTTAATATTGAAAGTGGACACAACAACGCAAATGCGCTGTCCGGTCTGAATGCACCTAAAGCTGTGTCCAAATGTGCCCCCTAACCACTATATAGAGAACTATGCATTGTACTGGTGTCTGAATGTCCAGCAGGTCAGAAAGTAGTGCGCTCAAAATTTCCCACAATGCATCTGAAAAAGTAGTGAGCTTTGATGATCACTACGCTGTGTTCGTTTTCTGAAAATCCGAAAACGAGCACAGAAACAACACGACTGAATGAAAGATAAATGCAAATAACTACAAGTACATTTAGTGACATTAGAGGTAAAGACATGACGTTTGTTGACAGATTATTTATTGCAAGTGTTCACAGCAAACCAAAAGTAACTTCAAACTAGACACAAACTTCTCATGACGTTTCTCTGCGATAACGGCTACAAGCAATTCACAGACTGACAGAGAACTCACACTTAGCTGTGGAAGTGTGGAAGAGAGTCTTATTTATAAAGCATGCACAGGTACAAAAGTGTTACGTACGTCACCTACCAACAAAAGGTTTGCCATTTATACAAAGAAAACTTGACAAAGAAATGGCAATCCAATTTTAAAAAATGTTTAAATTTGTGCCCCTGATGTTTCAGAGATGAGGCAGAAAGAGATCTGTGCTAAGAGAAACAAGAAATGATCTAGTTTGTAGAAGTTTGTGTTCTGATTTTGTTTAAGTACACTTTTCAGTAAGCAGAGAAATAAGCCGTTCGTACCATCGATTATCATGGGGAATGTAAACTCTCTACCGAACAAGTGCGAGGAGTTGGAGGCCTTGGTGAGAAGTGACGAAGCTTACCTTGTAAGTTTATATCTGCTCACGGAGAGCTGGCTGACAGACGGAATCCCCGACTCAGCTGTTAGCATCCCCGGCTACACACTTGTTAGAGCGGACAGGGCGGTGGAACTATGTGGGAAAACGAAGGGTGGTGGACTCGCTGTGCTGGTCAGCAACAAGTGGTGCCATCCCGGTCACATCACGGTTAAAAACAAGACCTGCACTCGTGATGTGGAGCTCTTGGTGGTCGGTATAAGACCGTACTATCTTCCACGAGAGTTCTCCAACGTAGTCGCCATTGTTGTTTACATTCCGCCGCGTGCGGACCCGACGTCAGCGTGCGACGTCATCCAGGAGGCGGTGGCGAGGATCCAGTCTGCACATTCAGAGGCTCTCATCATAATATCAGGGGACTTTAACCATGTTGAGGTGAGCTCTCACTTAGGGGGTTTCACACAATATGTGAACTGTCCAACCAGACATAAGAACACTCTGGACCTGTGTTATGTGAATGTAAAATCTGCCTATAATGTAGAGGCTCTGCCCCCCTTGGTAAGTCTGACCATAACCTCATTCAGCTCAGACCTGCATATAAGCCATGTGCAGTGGTGGATGAAGTACTCACTTTTTGTACTTAAGTAAAAGTACAGATAATTGTTCCAAAAAATTACTTAAGTAAAAGTAAAAGTACTAAGGAAAAAAATCTACTTAAGTAAAAGTACAAAAGTAAACAGGTTAAAATTTACTTTTAAGTAAAAAGTAAAAGTATTCGGCTCTGATTTAAATTTTCTATTAGTTACATTCGTTTTTGCTTTTGTGAACTGAGCCAACAACAACAACAACAACAACAACAACAACAACAACAACAACAACAAGCTCTATTTAACCCCCAATAGAGTCAGATCAGACCAATAGCCAATAGGTTCAATTAATGTGACATTGCACCTTTATTCAGATTCAGACAACTTTATTTATCTCTCAAGGGCCAATTAATTTGAGTAGCATCAGACAATAAAATTCTAAGAAAAATCTAAAATCATAGACAGATATTAGGCTATTTAAGATGTTTGACAGCTATAATCAGCAAGTTTAAATGCATTTTTGTTGTAATAAAAAAGTGAAACAGATTTAGTCACTAATATGAAAAGGTGTGAATTGACCTTTAAGATATTTCTATTAGTGTTTTTCCTACTAATAACACTAACTAACAGTGTAGAACAGTGTTGTGTTTTTCCTACTGAATGTAAAAAAATGATCTTTTTCCCATCATCTGGACTTATGACATGACATTATCAATATTCTACTATTCTAGAAGCTTCTGCTAAACTCCAAAGGCCATTATATACTGTATTCATGGTTCAATAACAGTTGAGTTTCATATCAGTGATGTAAAGAGTGGGTTTAGGGCAGGTTGGATAATGAGATGAAGTTGTCTACAGCGGTGCGAGCGGGTCGAGTCCAAGTGCTCATCAGCTTTAACTTTATATGGCCTGAACGTCATGTAATAGGTCCACATTAGGTCTATTTGTGGACATATTTAACAGACTATGGCACAAAACCTTTGCAGGCTTTTTGCACGTGTTAAGCTGAGCGTGAGAAAGGAAAAAGGCGAAAGATGAGGAGGCGCGTGGGTCAGTCCCCACGTTTTTGACAAACACAGTACATTAATTGCTCGAATGTAGCTCCAGTGTGAATGACTTCGTCCACCTCATACATTGCGAGAGAAAAGCATCAGGATTGCGAGAGCAAAGCAGCGATCCTTACCTGGAGAGACGTCCAGAGCGCGCTCACGCTGCAGGTCAACTCTTGCACAATCAGCCTGCTTTCCAAGCGTCTGTGCGTTTGACGATTTCAAACGGGCTCTAAACAGTGCGCCTGGACACACGCGGTAACAAAAAAAGTGCCTGTTTACGCTAGCTAAAGCAAATTCACGGAGCGGAGGTCAGCTACGGCAGCGTAGATGACCGCGCGTCCACGAGACGTGCCTCCACACACACAACACACAGCTGGGGCAGCGCGCTGACAGTTCGACAGGCTCGGCGTGGGTCCAGTTTTTCAGACTAAAAATGTAACGCGCAAGACAAGACGAGTTTCAAAAAGTAGCGAAGTAAAAGTACAGATATTTGCTGTAAAAATGTAGTGAAGTAAAAGTAAAAAGTACAGGTCTTAAAATTTACTTAAGTAAAGTACAGATACACGATTTTTTACTTAAGTACAGTAACGAAGTATTTGTACTTCGTTACGTTCCACCACTGGCCAAGTGTGATGAGGCTGCCTAAGGTCAGTAGATCCTTCAGGCAGTGGACTCCTGAGACAACAGACATGCTAAGGACTGCTTTGAATCCACTGACTGGGATTTACTGGTGGGAGACAGTGACAACATCGATCAGGCTGTGGTGTGTGTCACTGATTACATCAACTTTTGCACGGATGTGGCAGTGCCCTTGAAAAAAGTTCGCTGTTTTCCCAATAACAAGCCGTGGATCAAAAGCAACACGAAACACATGTTAAATCTGAAGAAGCAGGCTTTTAAGGCTGGTGATCGCACAAAGCAAGGGTGGTTCAACATGATCTGAGAAGAGCCATAAGGCGTTCCAGGAGGGATTATAAATCTGGGCTTGAGAGGAAGCTGCAGAATAGGAACACCCGGGAGGTGTGGAAGGGCATGAGAGCCATTACTGGCTTTAAGGAGAAGGGATGTACTGCGCCTGGTGATGTGGTCATGGTGGATGAGTTCAACCGTTTTTACAACAGGTTTGACTCAGCACACACTCACCCATGTCCAACTATCAGTGGCTCCTCCTCTCCTGCTGTGACCAGCTCTTCCACCTCTGCTGCTGTGACCTGCTCCTCGTCTCCATCCAGCGGCGGCTCCTCCACCTCTGCTGCTGTGACCTGCTCCTCGTCTCCATCCAGCGGCGGCTCCTCCACCTCTGCTGCTGTGACCTGCTCCTCGTCTCCATCCAGCGGCGGCTCCTCCACCTCTGCTGCTGTGACCTGCCCTCGTCTCCATCCAGCGGCGGCTCTCCACCTCTGCTGCTGTGACCTGCTCCTCGTCTCCATCCAGCGGCGGCTCCTCAACCTCTGCTACTGTGACCGGCTCCTCGTCTCCATCGAGCGGCGGCTCCTCCACCTCTGCTTGTGACCTGCTCCGCGTCTCCATCCATCGGCGGCTCCTCTATCTTTGCTGCTGTGACCGGCTCCTCGTCTCCATCCAGCGGCGACTCCTCCACCTCTGCTGCTGTGACCTGCTCCTCGTCTCCACCCAACAGCTGCTCCTCCATCTATGCCGCTGTTACCGGCTCCTCTGCTCCACCTGGCAGTGGCGCCTGTTCCAACCCTGATGCCGTGCCGTTCATCAGTGTGGATGAGGTGCGTATTGAGTTCAGGAGGCTCCACGGTCGGAAATCTGCTGGTCCTGATGGAATATCACCTCGGCTGCTGAGAGAATGCGCGTCGGAGTTGGCTGTGCCTCTTCACACCATCTTCAACAAGAGTCTTCAAACTGGATGTGTCCCTGCGTTGTGGAAGACCTCATGCCTTGTCCCAGTGCCCAAGGTGACAAGGCCTGCAGGGATGAAGACTACAGACCAGTTGCCCTAACATCAGTTGTAATGAAGACTTTTGAGAGGCTGCTACTCCGGCGGCTCAAACCTCAGGTGGAGGGGGCGCTGGACCCCCTTCAGTTTGCCTATCAGGACAGCATGGGAGTGGACGATGCAATCCTGTATATGGTCCATAGGGCGCTTTCCTTTCTGGACGGGGCTGGTGGCTATGTGAGGTTGATGTTTTTTGACTTCACAAGTGCCTTTGACACAATCCAGCCTCAGCTGCTGAAGGGGAAGCTCGAGAGAATGGGAGTGGATCCTGTTTTTGTTCGCTGGATCCACAACTATCTGACTCTCAGGTCACAATATGTCCGGCTGGGTGACTGTGTATCGGGCATACTAACAAGCAACACCGGTGCACCACAGGGAACTGTACTGTCGCCCTTCTCTTCACACTTTACACAGCTGACTTTGCCTATACATCTGCAGCTTGTCATGTCCAGAAGTACTCGGACGACACTGCTATTGTGGCGGTGTAAAAGGGAGAGACGAGAATGAGTACAGGGAGCTCATCACCGGTTTCACCTCCTGGAGCAGGGAAAACGGTCTTATGTTGAACACCTCAAAGACCAAGGAGATGATCATTGACTTTGGTAGGAAGCCTGCCCACCAACCAGTGATCATAGAAGGAGAAAAGATCGAGTGTGGACACCTACAAGTACTTGGGTGTGCACCTTGACCACAAACTGGACTGGTCAGAGCAGGCTCGGCTCTGTATAAGAAAGGACAGAGTAGGCTTTTTTTCCTAAGAAAGCTTAGGTCCTTTGATGTGTGTGCCGACATGTTGTTCCTCTTTATCAGTCTGTTGTGGCAAGTGCTGTCTTCTTTGGTGTTGTCTGTTGGGGTGGCAGTATGACCACAAGGGATGGCAATCGTTTGGACAAGTTGATAAAGAAGTGTGCATCTGTGATCGGGAAGAGGGTGGACTCTGTGGAGCTGTGCTTGAGAAGAGGATGAGGGCTTTAATGCAGGGCATCCTGGACAATCCCAGACATCCTTACATGACACGATGTCTGCACAGAGAAGCACACGCAGTGACAGGTTCCTCTCACTGCGCTGCTGATCTATTTATCTGTGGACTAAACCCTCTTTCTGCTGCGCTCTTTGAAAGGGACGTTCTCTGTGACAGAGCTGCGCCGCTGAAGTAGGGCTGGGCGATATTGACGAAAATGAATATATCAGTTCAACATAAATGTGTTAAAATCTGTGTTCAAATGAGTTCCACTGGAAAAACGACAACCTTAAATATTCTATTGAATGGTGTAGTGTTTATCGTAATTGAGGACCTTTAACTGTCTTAAATAATAATTATCTCAAGAACACAAGATTGTTTTTCATAATTTCAAAGTAGTGTGTTTTTTCTTCAAGCAAAAATTGATATTTTATATTTGTTCTGTTGGCAATCAGGTTCAAACCAACCAAAATCTACTCAAAACATTGAGTAGACATGCACATAGTCCCTTGTTTTCTCATTTTAAATGGTCATTTTTTTCTAGTGTGTTTGATATTAAACAACTTTTTGTCAAATTAATCACAAAAGTGCAGAAATCTGCCATTATAAACACATGTTCCTGCTTTATAAAGCTCTTTGAATTGATTAATGTACAAATTATGATACAGTATATATTTAAACTTGCCTTGTCTTTAAGAAAGTACAGCATTTTTATAATTTTTTATTGTAAATTAGCTCTTTTTATCAAGTTTTTACTGCACGATACACTCGATATTAAATTTTCGGATATCCTCAAAACAACATTCACGATATTATCTAAAATTCGATATATTGCACAGCTCTACGCTGAAGTTTAAAGAAGCATCGATACTTATTCAAACCGGTATTGATACCAGTTTTAGTATCAATTTTTCTGACAACCCTATTCTCAATACAATAAAAAAGCAGAAGAAAAGATGGAAAAACCAGAGGAAGAGAAGGAGGGAGCAATGTGCATCCTACCAATACATTACAGCCCAGGCAACTAGTTAAAGTCTTTAAACCCAGACTTGTCTTGTTTGTTTTCCCCCTCAGATCGGAGGAGGAGAGACGTACACCGTCGGGCTGCGCTTCGCCCCGAGTCAGAGTCCCGGATCCGTGGAAATCCTGGTCTACGTCAACGACCTGCAGGAGAAGACCGAGGAGGCCTTCTGTGTCAAAGTCTGCTACGAGTGAACTGTTCTGAAGACGTCCGCCAACATCTGCTTTTGTCTGGAATAAAGACTAGTTCAAATCTAACTTTCTACCACTAATACTGGCATTAGAAAAAGGACATACCATTGAGTTATTATATTGACTAGAGAGAGCGTAGCGATGGTAACCTGTAAACCAGAAATGTCCAGCTCCATGTTGTGTTGGAAGATTTCATATAAACTAATGGGAAACTGAGCCTTTACTTGACATTTTCCCTTAAACACTTTATTCTGTTCATATTTGTTCATTTCTTAATGTTTCGGTTCAACCAATTAAATAAATAATAAGCTTTATCTCAGCTTTGTAAACAAACACAGTAATGATCACTGGTTGTGTTTTACAGGCAAGCAAAATGTGACTTCTGACATCGTTTCTGATTGGGACAGTGTGTAGAAGCAATAATACTGCATCTGTCATTTTGAAGTAAAATAAAAACATTAGCTCTATAATAAAAAATAACTAAAAAAAAACTACAAAGAGTTTGGTAAAAATGAACCAAAGACAATGTGTGTGTAATGTACAGGAGAGTTAAGTGATCTCTATTGTACGTTTGTGTGAATTCAAGGATTTTTTACTTTTGTAAATGAGAAAATGTAATAAAAAGTGAATAATACATTTGTGTTTTGTTTGATCAAACTGAAGGAACGCACTAATCCAGCCTTTCCAGGGTCAATAGTCTGGCTTTAAGTATCACTCAACACCAGTGTAGGGACAGTGTGTAATAGTAGATTCAATTGTTCTATGTAACCAAGTCAAGTCACACAATGTTATACCAGTTAGAGCAAACAAAGCATACCAGTTATCAGCTGATGGTCAGGAAGTCATGGATGTCACAACAACCTCAACTTGGATTGGAAAGTTCAGGCCAGGTTTTTCCATGTGGTTCATGAAAAGGAGTTTGGCAGAGTTAGAGGCCATTTTAGTTCCATTACCTGTGTGGCATTCCACCCTGATGGAAAAAAGTGACATTATAGACCAGCAACAGCCTCTAGAGCTCTGGGAAAAGTCCAAGATTTCAAACATTTAACCACAGCAACGGACTGAAGTCACTAGGAGTCTTGTGTGGGTTTGTTCACAGCGTTTACACAGTTTATGTATTTGATTTCTTATAAACAAAGTACACTAGCTCTGTATTTTATCTATAAAAAGAATTAGGGTTTGTTAATTTGGTAGTTTGTGAAAGATATTCTAACCTGATCATGGGATAAATGTGTCAAAAATGGGTAAAAAAACCCTCTTCAAAACTGCAAAACTGATGAGCCCTGCCTCTTTATGATAAACCCCTCCTTTTCATAGCGATAAGCCCCGCCTCTTCACAGTGACAAGCGTCAGTGCCCACTTTTTTAAAAGTATTACTTGTAAGTGTACAGTTAGTTAGTACAGAAGCCCAAGACGCCATTTTATTTATTGCTGTTTTAAGCTAACAGTTAGCAGCCGGAACTAGCTTAATCGGGCATTTACGGCTTTGAAACAGTAATAGTCTAATTTTACAATCATTTGCTTTGTTGAAATCTTTAAGAGGGTTTTGAGTTTAACAGTTTAGTTTCGCCTGAGTTTATTGAAAATTTTGAACCAAATAAAACGATATATTCCGGCGCAAAGTGGACATTGATAAGAAGCCTCACCTCTTCATAGCGATGAACCCCGCCTCTGTAAAGCAATAAGTCCCACCTCTTCATAGCGATAAGCCCCGCCTCTTCATAGCGATGAACCCCGCCTCTGTAAAGCACAAGGCTTGTTTAAGCAGAGCCAGGCGGTGAAGGCGGACGAGGTGGACGCAGGCGGTAAGGGGGTCGGGGTCTGACGACAGCGCTACGTAGGTCCCGGTAGTCTCGAGAGATCAATCCGAATGCAGGCGCCTTCGCCGTCGGTGAATCCAGAAAAAAGCAAATGCACCGCCTGCATGACTACAAAACCCAAGTGCATGCTGGGACATGAAGTGCAGTGAACACGCGTGGACTGACAGCTGATTGGATCAGATCTGTTTGGATTAGAAACGTGACGCTGTGCAGTTCCTCCTCCTCTCTCCTCGTCTCTTCAGTTTACTTTTTTATCATCACAGAGACTTCAAATCTGACAGAAAAGTCTCAGGATGTTGTACAACACAGAGAGCATTATTAATGTGACACTGATGAGCTGAAAATCATTTCTTTATAGACACAGCTCAAGTGTAGAAACTTTATTATTCAGTTCTTTATTCATTGCTATGGTGATATCCGTGTCAGTTCAAGGTGTGTGAGGGAAACAGGAGCATTTACACAGATATATGTGGTTTTATTCAGTACAACACGTGATCTCAGGCTGTCTGGCAGTTCTCGTGCTGGAGAAGTGTCCACGGTGCCTTTCAGATTTCTCCCCTCCCCTCAGCGTCATCCGTCAACTCTCGTCCGCAGTCCAGACGGAGATTTTGCTGCTTAAACAAGCCTAATAAGTCCCTACCTCTTCATAGCGATAAGCCCCGCCTCTTCATAGCGATGAACCCCGCCTCTTTAAAGCAATAAGTCCCACCTCTTCATAAGCGATAACCCTGCCTCCATATTGATCCTTTGTCACGCTCGTCGAGGGAACGCCCATTCTCCATGATGGAGGCAAAAGTGCTGTCTGTGCATTACATAGGGTGACCAGATTGGGATGATCAAAAAGGAGGACACATAGAATAAATACGGATCGAACACTTTTACTATGTTTTTAAACATAAATTTAACTCTGTAAAAAAAACTTATTGAGCTGTTATGTTTAACATTTAATAATTTAACACCTTTACCATCTGTTATATTAAAAAAACACAGATACAGCTTAATAAAAACAAGTATTCAAGTTTTTTATAAAAAAAAAAAAAAGTTGCACAATACACCTTTAAATCATTGTATACTATTAGTACTGGATTACTAAATGTGACACAGAGGTAGGCTATCTATTCTTTAGAATATTTCATGTATTTTTTTAAGTCACATGTGATAAAAACTCTTCTGTGCCATAGTTTCATTGACAGAGAGAGAGAGAGAGAGAGAGAGAGAGAGAGAGTTAGCCTCACATGATACACAGCTAAGTGACTGAAAACCAACCTCTTGTAGCTTTTAAATCTGCTCCAGTGTGAGACAAAACCCTGTTTACCACAGAATGGTGCAAATCATGAGGAGTAAAGTCAGACAAACTTGTACATTTTATTTATTGGGCAAACATAGCAGGAGGAAGAGGACATGGATCAGCTGCATTCACTAGCTTTTCCAAATACCTTGTTTTGTGCGTCTAAAAGACGTCCTACTTCCACAGATAAATGTACTGAACATGCACCAGAAGCATCCACTGCTTTGTTTATGGAAAATAAGGAAATATGTGAGAATGTGTCAGTTTAGCTCTCCCTGTAATGCTGCATACACACACTTCTGCCTCTATCATGGAGCAGCCATGTGATCAAGTGACGTAGGTGCAAAGAGTCAATAGCGATAAGCCCCGTCTTATTAAAGCAATAGGCCCCGCCTCCTCATAGCGATAAGCCCCGCCTCTTTGTTGTGAAATGTAATAAGCAGTAGATGCTAAGCCAATGGTTTTTATTGTTGGGAAGTTGCTGTATGACAGTTTGGAACACTTCATGCTTTATTTGGAAACTCAGCACAATCACAGTGGGCAGAGATAGGTGGTAGGTGAAAACAGGACTTTGCTCAACCCTGGAGCATCAGCTGGAGTACAATACTCTGAACACGTTATTAAGAGAACACTGTTGTGACATAAAACTCAGAAAAGATTTTCCTCAAAGATTTTAACAAAATGCTCAGTGTTGGGCATCATTACTTTTCAAATGAAGGCGTTAAAGTGACACTGTGTAGCTTGTAGGAAAATACATTTCTTTTTTAGAACATTCTTATCGGGAAGAAATAAGTTTTGTGGAAAAACTACAGCTAAAGGACTTTTCCATGGAAATGAACCGTTCATTTTATGGTCTTGCAAACCTGCTCAGAGAAAGACATTTGTATTATTTGTTTACTGTCACAAAGTCATCTAAACTATAAATAAAAGTTAGATGTGTACCTTTAAGTTGTGACGTTGGTGCCCTATAAACATGTTACGTCACTGCGCTGCTTTCATGACAAACTAAGTGGTAAAAAGCATTGGGAGCTGGCACACATCAGAGCAAGTTCGCCAAAACTTCTATCGCCATCATCGTCCAAACTGAAACTTGCTTTTTGGACTTTGCAAGTTTGTTGTGGATTATTTGTTTTGATTCAGACTTGGTGAAGAGGAGGCGACAGAGGACGATGTGTAGAATGAGGTAAGACAGTGGTCCTCAATCGTTTTTCTTGTAAGGACCGGTACAGTCACAGTTTTCTTTTTTAGGGACAGGCTGAGGTTGGGTTGCACCAAAAACAACAAGATAAAAAAACATGCAACCGATTATTTAATTTATTTTTAGCTCGCTTATTGCCTAAGGCTGCATTCACAATACAAACCGAACCGGGCTCGGCTCGATTGGGAACCAAAGTTACAACATTGTATCTTACTGTAAACTGGCTCGGTTCATGTTCACAATACACTTTTTATCAATGTAACCAGCGCTGTAGAGACACATCTGCCTTTGGCCTGTAGAGGCGCTGTGGGACAGAAACATCTTACGTCAGCAGCAAAGAAGACACCCGACTTCTCAGCTAACAGCGGCTACATCAGCGGCTACAGGCTACAGAGCTACATCATGGCTACATCAGAAACAAACACGCTGCTGGACTTTATATTTGTGTTTTTATGGATCTATTCCACAACTTCTCTCACATTAACGAGACCAGAGTGAGAGACAGACGAAGTGTCGGAGCAAAGACAATGTGGACTTTCACTTCAGAAGACCAGAGAGGAGGGCTAGGCATTTCGTTCCAAATGCCGAGAGGAAAACGTAACAAAAAGTTGATCTGTTTGAGTAAATCTGGCTCTGAAAGGTCTGTCTCTGCTCACTTAGCTGTAGAACTAAATATTAGATGAATATAAACCATTTCCTGCAGTAATGTGAGCTGTAGTGTTACTTTCTGTATTCGCTTTCATCTAAGAGTTATAACTTTATTTTTGTAAATAACGTGAGAAAACTGTGATATACAGTCGTGTGATCATAATTAATTCTACCTGAATCATCCCCCGTCCTTCTCCTGTTACTTTCATGTGTTTTTGTGTATTATTTGTCTCATTATCGATCTCACACATGCTGTTTGTTGTGATTCTGAGCCTCACGTGTCTCAGCCTGGATCACGTCACTGTTCACTTCCTGGTTTTGTTTGGCTGTCGCTCCGTTTGCTTCACAAAACAAACAAACTGCTCCAGAGCTCGATTCAACCGAGCCCAGACCGACCTCTCCAACCGAACCAGATTTGGACATTTTGGACCGGATCAGAGTTCGTTTACGTCTTCACAATTACCCAATCGAACTGAACTATCCAGACAAACGAATCCTGATCTGAATCAAAAGTGTCTTGTGAACAAAAGTAACTAAGTACTAGATTACCTTGGAAAGCAAAACTAACATGGTCAAAGTTTACTCCCAACACTAAAAACAACTGAATTCAGCTTTTGAACCGACAAAGTAACAACAAAAGCAGGTTTCAGAACTTGTTTGTACAGATCTAAAACTACAAGATTAATTTTATGCAGAAGTCTCAGGATGGTACTTTTACAGCCTGTGAGTTATTGTGCTGTCTAAAACACAGACACAAGTTAGACTTTTTCTATACTTGTCATTCTTTGGGGGTTTCTTTGTTTAGACATGAAGACAAAGCTGACGGAAATATTCTTGGACAAAACTGAGCAGCACATTTAACTCTTTCCCTGCCAATGACGACAACGTGTCGTCATAACGAACCCAACCGTAGCCTGCCAATGACGACAATTGTCGTCATAAGCTTTTTTTTATATGCGGCGATAGATGGCTCTCTGACGCACGTGTTCGGTGCACCAGTAGTAAACAATCATGTTGCACTTTCATATATTCACCACCGGAGGGCAGTATCACATTAGCACAAGGGCGCAGAGGAAGCCAAGGACCGGAAAAATGCACGTCTTTCCTGTTTACATTAGGCAGCGCAGTCGGCTGTGTTTAGGTGATCATCCGCATCTAAAGGATCGTGTTTCTTTTCAAACGGATTACAGGCAACACATCTTGGACTAAAAACATTGTTGAGTAAGTTTAGAGCAGATATTTGATCTTTAAAATGAAGAAAAGACGATCCTACAGGACTAGGACTCTGAGGAGAACGACTTATGCAGCGAGTCTCGAGGACAAAAACTAAACTTTCTCTTCTGTGAGCGATCCTAAGTCAAACTACTGTATTTCTTCATGTTTGGAGGGTTTAATAATAATCTTTGCCCTGTGAAAGCGTCTGAATCTATAGAATTTGCTTCAGAAAGTAGAAAAAGTACTGTGATGCCTCCTCGTCTGTAACACAGCTTTTGTTGGTTTAAAGATGAAAAAGACACTCGTCCTCATTGTTTTAATCATGTGAAGCTTGTATTTTTATCCTAAAGACATTATTTCATTGTACTGGCTAATATTCTTTCACTAAAAAGTAGAACAGACAAAAATAACAATGACATGAAGTTTGATTTAGAAAAAGGGCGTTATCTCAAAAGTTTCTCGTCAAACACTGAAATGTAATGAAAACAACAAATTTCAAATGCCTATAAAAAGAGAACGGAATAATGTAGAATAACATTTATTTTTTTAAATGAAAGTAGACACTTGTAGGTCTCATTTGATGTACAACATGTCATGATTCCAGTTGCACAAGGTTTTTTGTGGAGCTGTGAATATTGCTTAAAATTAGCAAAAAGTCCTGGCAGGGAAGGGGTGGAAAGTGAGAATAGGGCTGGCAGTGAAAGAGTTAAAGTGTATTCAGACGTACAAAATTTGGTCCAAATAAAACAGTCCAGAGTTCAAACTCAAATATCTGTCTGTAAACTCCGGAGCCCTGTACTATGAAGCTAGATTTGGGGTTTAGCGGGGTAAGTTCTGGGTTAAACCTGTCCTGGCGGTCCAACGAAACTGAATCACTTTCTAGGCAAGGCAAATTTATTTGTATAGCACAATTCAAACTTCTATCAGGACAGATCTCTATGGCAACATGCGACAAACTCATAACCTGCTCCGGACCAGGATAAGTTCTGAATAAGTTAAAAAGACGAGGCGCTGGCCAATCAGAGACGAGAATTAAGGCCTTTGTGAAGGGAGGGGAGAGAGAGCAGCGGAAAAATGAGGAAATGTGAAAGTCACGGCGTATTCTTTTATATATTATTGGCTCCTCTTTATAAAGAGGAGTCATGAGATCTTATATGTAGCCTAACACTGAAGTAATCTGTGTGATGATTAATAAACTCTTTTGTTGGCAAGAAATAATGAATGAATGCCCTTTGTGCACATTTGGCTGTGGATCTTTACGCATCACTTTGACTCAGACAAAATACACTTGTCTAAAGACACAACTTATTCAGACTAAGGTCGATCTATTAAATGTGTCTGGACATTTGTGTTTTAGTCCGTTGTATCCATGCTGGACATTTAAATGAACTCTAGTGTAACTTCAGTCTGTGATTGGCCTCGTAAACTCAAGACTTCACTTGAAGCTGCAGTGCGTTTCCTTCACTTAGATTTTAACACTCGTATATTTCGTTTCATGATTGACGTTTCCTCACGTCTGAAGTCCGCAGCTCGATTGTTCTGAATTGGTCAGTTTGCGTTAACTCCGCCTCTGCTCTGTGACACAACTTTATTAAGACAATCAAGGGTTAGCAGATCCAGGTGTGAACTCGTTTCATAGGACAGCTTAAGGCTGATTTACAGCGGACTCACACCAGAAGAGACTCTGGCGACTTGAGAGAGCAGCTCCCATTCATTCCCTATGCAGGCGAGCGCAGAGAGGCGACATGAGGAAGTGACGAGAAGAGCGGAGCGGTCCAGGGGAGCGGAGCGCGGCAAAGTTGAGGTGAAGTTAACTTTATGCAAATTCAGAGCGACATCGCCAAGGCGACAGCCACTCAGTGAACACCTTTTCACAGACACAAACGAGGCATTGGTCCAGGCACTCAAAGCGCTCCCATTTACCCCCTCCCTCTGAAAACTACGCCTAGAGGGCTGGAGACAGCGCGACAGCGACCAGGGCTCAAGTGGGCGGGCTCATCGCTTTTGGTGTGAGTCCACTGTTAAGCTTCTCCGTCGGTTTGAGTCCTGGCAAGGGCTGCCATTGGATCTTCTGTCTCTTGTTTTTTCCCCAGGGCTTCTGCCAATCAGAAAGCTTGCAACAACATTTGCGCCGTGTTTGTGCTGTTCTCGTGCTCCTACGTGCAAAAGTCACATAGCGTCAAAACGCACAGCTGATCTGTGATCTGTTTCTGATTGGTGCAACTGACTAGACGCACCTGGAACCTGATTAGCTCAGAAGAGAAGATCCAATGGCAGCCCTTGCCAGGGCTTCAACCAACGGAGAAGCATAAATCAGCCTTTAGTCAACCTGGGTAAAAGAAACTTATCCAGGATAAGTTCAGCAACGTTCGTAGTACAGGGCTCAGGTGTCCGTCTGTAAACTCCAAACACAAATGGAGCTGTCATTTTTTTTCACTTCTGTGTAGTGCAGAATAGGGCAAACTTGAAAAAAAAATTGTTTTAAAATCCAGTTGTTAGAGCATATTTCCTCAATGTGTTTTTGACTTATGTTGTGTTTAAGATGTCAGAAAAGTCACACCACCCGCCCAACGCTGCTTCTGATTGGTTACTCATGCTGTCAGTGCCTCTTTTCCATCTCTAGCTTCTCTTTACTTCCCAAAACAAACTTGTCAGCTCCTCTCATAAGTCCTGTGATCTACTCCTCATATTACTTCCCTCCGAACTGCTCCACAGGTTTGTAAAAGCAGCGTGACCTCCCTGTGTGCTTCTCAAAGGTAAGGTGTGGCCAACAGTGGAACAGGCTTCAGAGGGACGAGACACAGCTGCAGCTCATCTTCTTAAATGTGCTCCTGAGTGGGGCTGCAACTAACCATTGTTTTAGTGATCGATTGGTTGTTTAGAACTGTGGCTTACTATTCAAAGGCCTATTCAATGGGAAATACACACAATTCATCATCAAGTCTAAAAAGGACACATTTCAGCTCTTCTGAAAAGGAACAAACACTAAAGTTTGGAAAATCACACTTTTCTAGAGGATTTTCAGAACAGAATATAATGGAAGTCAATGGGACAAAATGGCTCCAACAGAACAAGAGGAAAAAAACTACAAAACAATGAGAAAAGGGTTTACCTTATTTGGCATCAAAGATCAAAGTTATTCCAGACAGACAGTAGAACATTTTTGGAACGATCCATGAAGCAAGTGGAAACTAAGCAAAAATCCAATCCATCTGCAACATGTTGATACTGTTTGTTTCCTTATAAACACACCCTGGTTCCTGGTTCCAAGCCCCTAGCTCCTTATCTGTAGAGGTCGTCATGAGGTCAACAGTAAGATCACTAAACAGCTGAGAGAAGAAGCCTGAAGGGTGATTTATACTTCCCCGCAACTTTACGTGCAGGCTCATCCTGCCATTGGCTCCTCTGTCAATTGTTTTTTTCCCCAGGGGTAGTGGTAGCCAATCAGAAAGCTTACAACCAATGCAGCACCGTGTTCGTGCTGCTCTCGTGCTCCTACGCACAAAAGTCACCTAGCGTTGAAACGCACAGCTGATCGGAGATCCAGATGTGATTGGTTTAACTGACGAGACACACCTGGAACCTGATTAGCTCTGAAGAGAAGCTCCAATGGCAAACTCTGCGAGGGCCTGAGCATGTGACTGACCTGACGGATATCTACGGGGAAGTATAAATCACCCTTTAGCTCTGTTTGGTGCATCTGAACGTCCTAATCAGCGACGAGAAACAACGACTCTACAGATGTTAATGAAAAACTACAACATCCACCAGCGGACTACAAAACACACACCACTGCGCTGATTCGAATGACATGACAGTTACACAAACAACACATTTGTACTTGATTCTGCTGCTGTTTAATAAAAATAAATAAACCTGACTAAGGCGTCTTTGTGAAAAGTTTAAACACAAAGCTTCAACACTTTTCAGCACAAACAGTAGGACAGGACAGAATAAGTAGACTCACCATCATCAGTCTAAAAACCTGCACAAACACACAGGTCTGTTTTATGTAAACTATGAATAGAACATTTCCGAGCGCTGGATCTGCAGCTCGTCCAATGGCGTGCTGGGTAATCGGGAGAGTCGGGACGTTTCCCGGTGGGCCGCTCCACTTTTGGGCCGCCGCTGAGGTGGAAAAAAAAAAAAAAAGTTTCCGTTTTGGACTGCAGATGTAGCAGGTGACAAATATGTGTTCATATTATATACTGTAGTTAATTTCAAGTCAGTCACGCGTTTTTAATATATATTTTTTTAATTCATGCATTGTTTCGTGCGTCTCCTTCTCACCGCTGTGAGCTGCTGCTTGAATGTACCATTTCACGTGCGGAACACCCCTCCATAGTTGGTACAGTCCAATGATTCCGCAGCAGCAGCGCGAGCTCAAGCAGCCCAGCCAAGCGGTTCTACGGCTCTCCCTTCCTCACAGCGGAGGAGTGGCTGTTCGGTATGGATGAAAAAAGACCGGGTGGGGCTGAAAAAGCCAGGTTAAAAAGAAAGAAGGCGCTAGGAGAGGATGCTGCAAAATGCGCGAAGCTAACGGACTTGTTTTCAAGACGGCAAACGGATACAGAGGAGGGAAATGGTAAATGAAAAAACAACACGACACGAGTCTAGCTTGATGTAGTTAAAATTGACACGTTGTTGATTAAAATTACATTTTTATTAGAAAGAGATATTCTTGTAAAATATTTATATGTAGAAATATGCTCTTAGTAACACTTATTATTGCATATGTTTTAGCCTCAATGCAGCAAAGCCAGAAAATAAATACAGATGAAACCCCTGAAATCCCAGTTAGGTAAGGGACGAGCACTGCTGACTGGTCTGGTGGTAGGTGAAAAACAGTGTAATGTTCATGTCCACTTAGTAGGTGGGTGTGTTTGCGCGTGTGAGTGCATGTGTGTTTCTGGCTATGTATTTGTATTTATTGTTATTATTTATTGTGGCTTATCTTTTTCACTATTTGTAGCTGTCTTGTTTGCATATTTCACAGATGAGTCAAATACAGGGAGGGAGAGTGGACAAGAGACAGTGACCAGTGTGATAGCAACAGCAAAGCAAAGTATTCCCCAGGGAAAGGAAGATGAAGAGGGTAGCAAGAGTGAAAATGAGACTGATCCTTTTGATTATTTTGTCCGCCCACAATCCCAAGACCTTGTAAAGTTTTTCAATCATCATCCTCAGCAACCCCAAAATCTGCCCCTCCTTGCAAAGGTTTTCCACAGCAAGCATGGTACAAATAGAAAATGGTTGACTTATTCAGAGAAGAGTCAGTCATTACATTGTTCAGTTTGTTTAGCATATGCACCTGCCTCAAGTGAAAGTCCCTCTCAGCTACAGGGGAAGTAAAGCAGAAGCTGCTTATACACTTGAGAACACTGCTGTCAATCATGGCAACTTCTTAGAGTTACTTTTACTTTTGAGTCGCTATGATCCATGTATTCAACAGCACATCCACAACTGTATAGAAGAAAGTAAAAAGCATCATGAGAGTGGGGCAAAGGGAAGAGGTTCTCTTGTGACTTTAATGTCCAATAAAGTAGTTGGTAAAGTTGTGGATGTTCTTAGCAAATTGATTAAGAACACAATTGCAGATGAGGTTCGAGAGGCAGGTATGTTCTCTGTTCAAATTGATACCACCCAAGACATCACCTCAACAGATCAGTGTGCTGTTATTGTAAGATATGTGACAGATACTATTCATGAGGGTTTGATTGGTGTGGTTAATTGTGAAAATCTACTGGCATGTGTATGCTTGAACTGTTGAAAGAAACACTACAAAAGCTAAGCCTTGACATTAGCAAATGTGTAGGTAACTCAACAGAGGGCGCAGCTAATATGCAAGGACATTACCAGGGGTTCTCAGCTTTTTTGTCCAGGCATTCTCCAACACAAATTCATGTTTGGTGCTATGCACATGTTCTGAACCTAGTGCTATCTGATACAACAGGCAGTGTATTTGAAAGTGCATCCCTGTTTTCTTTGCTGAATGATATAGCAGTCTTTCTCAGAGAATCATATAAGCGAATGCAAATGTGGGAGGACATCAGTAAGGACAAGCGCCACAGGAGACTAATCCCAATTGGGAAGACTAGGTGGTGGTCAAAGGACCAAGCTTTAACTAAAGTTTTTGGATCCTATGCCAATCCACAAGATGCGCTTTATGTTGATCTTCTGCTAACATTGGAGAATATTGTAAGAGATGGAACAATGAAGCCAACTGTGAGGGCCAAGGCAAAAGGCTTTATGGACACCCTTGAAAAATATGAAGTGATACTAACAGCAGAAATATTTCTTCGGATTTTCAAACACACATTTCCACTCTCAAGTACTTACAAACACAGGGAATGGATATCTTGTCTGCTCAGCGACTTGTTGAAGGGACACAGGATAGCCTGAAACAGTGTGTCAGAGACCTTGAAGGAGTGAAAGGGGCTGCTTTTGTGAACTGGGCTAATGAGAAGCTCCAAGAGGCAGACAGTGATATTCTGGTGCAAGCAGGGCTTCCACAGAAACGTGTAAGAAAAAAGAAAAAAATGCCAGGAGAACTTCAAGATGATGTGTCTGACTTCAAATGAAACATCAGGAGAGGGCTCAAAGTTCATAATGTCATCATGGACTCTGTAGTTGGAAGTATTGACAGGAGATTTGCAGGTAATGCCCGACTTGTTTCAGATTTTGTGTGCCTTGACCCAAAAAACTTCCAACAAATAAAGATGAATGGACTTCCTAGCTCTTCACTTCAGGAGATCAGCAAATGTCTTATTAGACTGGATGAAAGAGCAACAAGAAGAGTTGTCCAGTCTAGCAACTCAGTGGGATAGGCTGAAAAGGTCAAGTGTAGAAAGTTGCAGTGTCAGAGTAGGAACTGAGATGGTTGAGTCTGAGTTTGAGGAAACTGGTGATGTGGAAATGGAGCTAGAGAGTTAGGTTTGTGCTTCTTGCAGGAACTGTGTGATCTGTGTTTACAAAGTTCTGTCTCAGTATAACTTACTCACTGATGCCTATCATGTGATTGGGATAGCATACAAGTTTTTGTTATCACTGTCAATATCCCAGGTCGCATGCGAGAGAAGTTTCTCTACTCTAAAATTTGTCAATTTGTCAATTTGTATGTTCCTATTTACATACGTATTTGTAAGAAGAAGAAAAAAAGCTATTTTTAAAAAACATCACTATATTTAAATAAATACAGTATTTCTGAATACTTTGTTTAGGTATAAAGGCATTTTATTTTCTCATTTGAAACATGGGCCAGTCTGGGGAAGGAAACTCCTGGGCTGAAAGGTGGTCCCACCACGCCCCTGAGCTCATCTCATTCTTTTCAGAGCTCGAGTCATTTCGAAGCGTTCGCTCTGTGGTGGGCGCTTCACTTCACCTCGGTAGTTTGTCCCTCGTGATAGACTTTGCTTGTTTTATGATCTGGCCTTGCTGCACTCTCACAAATACAAGTCTGCTCCAAAGACAGACTCTTTAGTTTAAAACACTCAGCTCTCTTCTCCGCTCTGCTCAAGCTGTGGCTGCGGCAGCGGTGCGTCTGGGAATAAGTTCCGTGTGAAACAAGCTGCATAGTTCCGCCCGCTCCGCGCACCACAGATTCACACTATTTTTTAATTAAATATACGAATTAAACGAATAATTGAGGCAAAAAAAAAAAAAAAAACTAATCAAAGCTTTTTTGTTATCGATTTACTTGATTTACTCGAATCGTTTCAGCCCTACATTTAATAAAGACGATGGGTCACTAAAACCCTTGGTTTTCAAAGTTTATAAAGTTTGTTTTAGACAGACAACTGTTTTGTGTGTCTAAAGTCTGAGGCTGTGAAACTTTTCATTCATTACAAACTCATCATTCACAGATCATATATTGTCAGAAATGTTCATTCATTTTTGGAGCGATCTGTGCAGTGCATTCTGGGATGTCTCATAGCTCCTTACCGCCGATAGGAAGCTTCTATGGTTCCTATGCTAAAGGAGCTATGATAGGAAGCTTCTATGGTTCCTATGCTAAAGGAGCTATGATAGGAAGCTTCTATGGTTCCTATGCTAAAGGAGTTATGATAGGAAGCTTCTATGGTTCCTATGCTAAAGGAGTTATGATAGGAAGCTTCTATGGTTCCTATGCTAAAGGAGCTATGATAGGAAGCTTCTATGGTTCCTATGCTAAAGGAGTTATGATAGGAAGCTTCTATGGTTCCTATGCTAAAGGAGCTATGATAGGAAGCTTCTATGGTTCCTATGCTAAAGGAGCTATGATAGGAAGCATACGGGCTCCTTCTCCTAACTCCGTCCTCACCAGTGCCGGCTCTGGCCCTTTTGGCGCCCTTAGTGAGATTTCAAATAGCGCCCCTGATAGATATAATTCTAGTGGGTTCTAACCCTCTACTTCCCCTTTCCAAAAGAAATGTTTATTTAAATTCTATTTACAAACAGCCCGTAGTGCCATAAGCCCTTAACTACAAATAAATGTCAATATAACAGGGTTTTGATGTAATTTAGGGGGGTCTGGGGGAATTCTCCCCCAGGAGAATTTTTTTAAATTCTGTGCAATTTCCTGCATTTTGGTGAGTTTTAGATGTGATATTTTTAGTATGTGATGTAATTTTACTATAATTAAAAAGACACGATTCAGATAAATAAAAATCAAAAGGGGGGATCCCCATAGAGGCCAGATTTAGGGACCCCAGTCCCAGATGCCGCCCTTAGCTCCACCTCTGTAAAACTGAGCTTTTAGGAGACTGACTCCACCTGACAGGACTGTCCTGTGTGATCAGGGCAGAGAAAACACCGCTGCTGCTGTTGTAAACACTTTTCTCAGGTCAGTGTGTGTTTTATGTCACATTCATTCAAAAATACAATCTTTAAAAGCCACGTTCAACATTTCCGCGTGCGCCGTTTTTTGCGATTTTCGCCGTTGTTCTTTACACACGTTTTATTTCACTGTACATTTTGGACCTTTTCTCCGTATATATAAGACAGATTTGCACACAATTTAGATCAAAATGAAGCTCCCGTTTCACAGAATGTCACTGGGAGTTCGAAATGCTTCTCAATGAAACGATTTGTCTGTTAAACAGCTCTGCTTCGACGCTGCACTGACAGACGCACGCAGCTTCCTGGGGGAGAGAGAAAAAGAGAGAGAGGAGAGAGAGAGCGTGTGGAGACGCAAATGTTTCTGAATGAGCCAAAGTCGCACTCGGACAGGTCAAGAGGCGCATGCAGCCTCCGGTTCACCACACTGGCTACAGGGTCTTTGATTCTATAGCGTTAGTGCTGTGAATGATCAGATGCATGTATCAGACGTCAGTCACCCTTTGAGCTCCGCATCTCCGGAGCATCGGCCGGCGCCCCTCCTCACTCTGCGCCCTTAGCATTTGCCTATACTGCCTATATAACGAGCCGGCTCTGGTCCTCACTGAACTGACAATCCAGACAGCTCTTAACTCTTTCACCACCATAATTCATTTTCACGAAAAATATACAAATCCAGCAGGACAGTTGGTCTAGCCACCTTTTGTAGTAAAGAACTTTGTAAGTAAATACTAAATAAATTCAGTGTAATTACTAAAATAAAGCATTAGGAGCTATTGTTAAGCTTTTCCTAATCAAAATACAAATAAGTTTCAGTGATTGTTTTATGAACATATGTTCATATGTCATATAAGACATTTAGATAGCAATTGAGCCTTACATCTAGGGCTGGCAATATTAACCAAAATCAATCATTTTTGGATTGCAGGAAATTACCTTATGTCAAACTAGAACATATACAGATCAGCAATTTACCTTTTGTTGATTTTAAAACACCAAATTGATTTCAAAAGACTTGCAAATCCAAAATGTTTTATTAACTTTCTGTTCAAAACTGCAGAACAAGAAGCCCTGGCTCTTCACTTAAACATTTAACTGTAAGAAGCAACAGATTTTGAATAACTTAATTATAGTTGGGAAGTGGCTATGGGACAGTTCATTTATCTTATACAGTACTTAAATGGGAAAACCCAAAGTTTACTAAATCACAACCAAAGAAACACCTCCTAGAGGGCCTGTAATGTAAAGAAAAAAATGTGATTGGACCCAGGTTACTCTGCACATAAATAATGTCCACAGAAATATTACGGATTTGGTGTTAGTTTGTTTTTCCAGGTATTGTAAAATTCTTTCATTTTGTTCTAAGATTTTCTTGGTTATTGCCTTGTCCTCTGCGAATTGTTTTTTTAAGAGGGTCGTCAATGATTCCCCTCTTCTCTTTCTGCTGCTGCTGCTGGCAGTGGCAGCGCTGCTGCTGCAAGGTATGCGGCCATGACCCTGGCCTACTGCCGTGCATGACGCTATGAGGAGAGGGGGCTGTATAGCTGGCCTCTTCCCAAGGGTCCTATGCATGGCATCAAACCAGAGCCATGTGGCAACCGTGCCCTGCTCTGCCTCAGTCCCTGTTGGTGGGTGAATCAACTCCTGTGAGCACAGAGAATCACAATTTGTTATGTTGTTATGTCAGTGCGAGAGGAGAGAAAGTGCATGAAAGTATAATAATTAATCACCACTGTCCAACTGACCAGAACAATTGTGAAACCCCTTGTACTCTAAGTAGTAGCTGAATTGCTCACCACAGTGAAACACACTTTATCACTTTATATTTAGCCTTTAAATTGTCCCACTTTTTGCTGGCTTGGCCATCAGACAGCCGTCCCTCTGCCCCCGTCTCACAGACAACCTGACTTTGGAGCAGAACACCCAGTTCATATGTTCTGACCGGACATTCTACAGTATTATTAACTTTGATACAGGTGTCTACCAGATCTACCAGATGCATGTTTGAGTCCTGGCAATTTGGAGACTCTTGGACAAATGCTGGAATGAATTTTAAAATGTACATTTGTTGCTTGCAGGACACTCACAACGCACTGCAACTTATTCAGGTACATGGTATGTTAGGAGCATACATTTGTTTCAAATCAGAGAGTTCAAACCCTGTGCTAGAGTCTGGTAAGGTAGTGTGTCGAGATTGACCTTCTGAATACTTACAATTGAAAGACTATCAATTTTGCGTCTGGGTTGTTGGTGAGTTACATGTGCAATAGACAGTTTGAATAAAGACATGTATTTAGTTACACACTAGTGATTACTTACATGTGTTTTGTATACTTAGTATAATCAGCTGCTGTATACCAAGTACTTGGGATGGTATTTTTTTTGACCAAATGAAGGAGTAACTGTGATAGTCATTACAGTAAAGCTGTGTGTTTTCTTACATCCAACAGACAAACATACGCTACTACTTACATGTGTTGAATCTGGCTTTCTCGGTTATTTTCAGTGATTTTCGAAAGATGCTGTATGCGTGGTGCTTCTATATGACGCTTAAGCGCGGTGGCTTGTGGGATGTGTCCGAGCTCCTTACCGTTCTTTCTCGAGAACTTCTGGCAGCCAATCAGAAAGCTTGCATCATGGTTGTGCAGTTCTCGTTCAGCTACGTCAAAAATCATGTGTTGTCAAAGGGCACAGCTGATCTGGTTTAACTGACTAGACTCACCTGGAGCTTGATTAGCTCTGGACAGAAGCTCTGATGTGTGAGGACCTGACCATGTGACTGTCCTGAGGGAGAACTCTTCACTAACTACACTTCAAAAACTATAAATCTAGACTTGCTTAAATTGACTTGAAATCAGAAGTTTATTTCAGATTTGAGCTGTTTTAACTGGATAAAATTTAAACGCTCATGTGATGTACAATATTTCATTGGTATCAAGATACAGTATTTTTAACTGGTTATAAGAAAATTTGGCTCACAATACGAACACAAATGTGCCAATGGGGTAAGAACAGTTTTCTTAACCCATTAGCAAAATGTTTTGGCTCGAAATAAAAAAGCAATGACTTGAAATCAGTTCAAACATTTTGAAACAAGGAAAATAATCCAGGTCTCTACAATAATCAAGGTTAAATTTGTCAAAATGTTTGAAATTAGGTTCAAATCCCTGAATCCAGCAAATTTAACTGTCACTATAACTTTAAGTGTAACTCCACTGCAAAAACCATATAGACTTGAAATCAGTTCGAAACAGTATGAAACAAACAAAAAAACTTGAAATGAGGGTTCAAATCCTAGAATCAAGCAATTTTCCCTTTTTGCCGTGTGACTGCTGCTGTTCTAATGTTTTTATGCCTGTTCGACACTGGAATTATTTGGCCAGTCTAGGCTTATGAAATCTCCATTTCCGTTCCACTAACACGGCTAACCAGAGGTGAGGCTGAGTTACCGCCGTAACAAGTGCGCATAAACATACATAAACCTGGTCGGGACCAGGCTAACTGTCAAGATTATTTAAAGGTTGTATGGAGGATTTTTCAAATCCAACAGCTGTTTGCTGTTTTTCAAATGATGCACATGTGTTTCCTCCCAGGGCCACGCCCTTCACTGCAACTGGGCCAATGAGTTACTTAGGAACACTGAGAGTTTGCTTGACAGGTTCACAGGCCAATAGATAACGAGGTACCTCGTTATCTATTCGTCAACATTTTACTGGCCTCATCATGTCCACAGTTTATATATTTTTATAATATTTTTCACCAAGACTGACGACAAACATTTTTTGAAAATCCTCCATACAACCTTTAAGCTTTGTCTCAAAAAACAATCTAAAGACACACATAAATCTCATGTTTAACCTCACACACTTCCACAATTGTGTGAAATCTCTGTCTGTGCCAACACAACTTATTTTTATTCACTTTTATTTACTTGACATTGGCGCTCTCGCTGTTCCTTTTCTCACAAACGTCAAATTGGTTGCACCTACATTGCAATTTTTATGTGTCTGTCTCAATGAATGTTTTGTGAATGAGCAGCTGAAAAACGAATTTTCCTCGGGATCAATAAAGTATTACTATCTATCTATATCTATCAAAGAACCACATATTTAACTGGAAAGTTAACTTGTACTTGCATCTATACTACATAGGATTTAGCACAGACATGCAGCTATTTCTCTCAAGGATGAATCTTACTCAGTGAAAGCATGACTAAGGTGTGAGAGCTGTAGAGTCATGCTGCTGCTTTAGTGCACAGTAGCGCTTCATCGCATCTCTTTCCCTCGTCTCTGACCCTGTCACACCACGTCCACACATCCTCTGCTCTGATTGGTCAGTTCTGGTTGTGAAGAGTTACGCGACAACTTTGTGACAACTTTACGCAGCGGGACTAGTTCCACATGCGATGTGGAAAACTGTGCATTGCATTAGAAAACGATGAGCCTGCTTACAAATACGATGATAAATCCTCTGGATCTCCGCAGTAAACTGCCTCGTCTTTCTCCAAGCTGTGAACAGGAGGGGAGGGGCTGCCTCTCGCTCCTCGCATAAGAATAAACCTCTATAAAGTGAAATCTTTTGCGTTGCAAATCAAACTAGAGTCCGTGTGCACTTAGGCTCCTCTTGTGTTTCTGTCAGATCAAGAGGGAAAACACTTTTTTTCTCTCATTCTCAGTGATGTCTTCGCTCCATTGATTTGGTCTCGTCACATTCAGCGGGAGCGCGCTCAGAGCCCTGATTAATCTTCAAGCTTGAATTAGCGTTGTTCAGACCCAGGCTTATTTCATGAAGATAAGTTTGTTATCTTAAGTTCGGGAGCAGGACCACACCACATCCACGCCCCTTCCGGTCGATTCACTATTTAAGCCACGTGTTCACTTACCACCTTTGTCCACTGTCTTCGTGCCCCACCCGCCGTCCCCTTTTTTCCATAAATTATATTCTCTGCTTCTTATTACAGGTACGGGGGATACGAGGCCCGGGAGCCTAGGCCCCATTGAAGCCAAATCATACAGCTTATCAAAATTCACAAATTCATCGTTATTCATTCCTTCAATAAACGTTATTCGCATTTATTTGTGGTCTTTGCTACTGAATTTCATGGAACCACTTGAGGCTTAAGTTGGAGATGAAGCTAGTTTCAGCTCAGGATTTCAGGATAAGCCTAGACTTGTTAAGCCACTTTCATGGAATACCCCCCATATCTATCCAGTATTTTAATGCACCTGTGACAAAAACATTGTGCTGTTTGCATGTGAGAAAACTTTTTTAAACTTTATTTTCCCTCTGGGACAATTATCCATTTGCTGAATAAACAAGCACATGTAGAAGTTTTGTCCATGATGAATCTTGTGAATCCCAGTCCTTTTAACCAAAGCTATTCCATTCCATTTGTGCAGAACAGACTGACTGCAGGCCGAGCCCCGAGCACAACTGCCCCCGAAATGAGCGTTTGTAAAGTTCTGGAACATTAGCAGTCATTTGCACACATGAATAAAGAGCTGTGTGTGTGGATTCTGCGATGCGTGTCTGTGTTGTGGCGAGAGCAGCTCTTGGCCTGATCCGGAGGTGGGGCGCTGAGAGCAATAACATTTTATGGGCTTTAATTAGACGCCGGATCCACTCGACGGTGCAGTTTTAATCTGAGCCAGGCCAGGGGTCCTCCTCACATCCGCCTCACTCTCCAGCAGCATAGCGGACATTTTGGAGGCAGACGAGATTTCAGACAGAAGCGTGCACACGAGTTTAGAAGGTTTGTGGGGAGGTTACAGAGATTTGAATTTTTTTGCTGGAGACTTTGCTTGATCTTGTAGCAGGTGTTTTAACATTTAACATACTATTTCATGTAGTAGACAACAACATGGACAAACCCGGAAACTCCAAACAGCAGAGTTTTGACGGAGTTTACTAATCCGATTATTTGTGAAACTGTGACAATAAAGCGCATACAGAAAATGTGCATCAGTATTCTGTAGTAAATAATGGAAACAAGCACATCGTTAAACTTTATCAACAAACACAATGGCTTTGAGTGGCTAGCATTTCGATTAGCATTGAAATTAGCAGATGAATCTGCAAACTGATTAGCATACAAATAGCACACCAAAAACGTGCTAATTGTGACATATCAAGCTCAAAACAACATCTTAACCCTTTCTTGCATACGAGTCACAAAAGTGTACGCCAAATAACCCCTCTTGGTGCCCTCATAATATGCTTTATGTTCTCTGACTGCTGCTGGTGGCTTTTGTTACCCCTTGTAGTTCCAGTGAATGTCAATAGGTGGCACTGCAGTCTGCATAGCCCATGCTAGATGCTTGGAGATTCCAAAATGGCACCAGAAAGTGGAAAGTTCCAACAAATGATGAAAATGATCTATGATATCAATGTTTTTTATTACAATAAACACATTGTACACATTGTACATTTGAGAAAGATGCAGGACATGTTAAATATTTGAGTAAAATCTAATTTGATACATTGCCCACATGGGTTTATATTTGGCAGTCACAAAAGTGCTCATAATGCACACAGGTGTACTTCAGTGCATTTTCTGTCTGTTACTAAAGTGTACAGTCTGCATTTAGAGGACTAATACCAGGCACTCTTATGTTTACTTTATGTACAAATTATTGGTTTTCCTTGCACTATAATGGCTTCTTTTTGTATATTTTGCAGGTCTGCAGCCATATTACTGTCTAATACCTGAGGGGAGATTATGGCGTACACTATTGTTACCAATATGCATTTACAGAACAAACATGAATTAGTTATTATAATTTTTTATTGGAACCTTCTGCATCATCAATATGCACATATGTTATATAAGGGGTAGGCCAAATAAGCTATGGCTTCTGCCTATTCCTTTTCAGACTGTTGATTGTATATTGACTGCATATTTATTGGCTTTCTATGCCTAAGACAGAAATGTCTGGATAATAAACTGAAACTTGGGTATTTAATTGTGAAAATATCTTTCTCAGAGATTTTTACCTAATACTATCAGGTTTATACTTAATACTATCACGTTATTACCTAATACGATCACATTTTACCTAATACTATCACGTTTTTACCTGAAACTGTCACGTTTTACCTAATACTATCACGTTTTTACCTAATACTATCACGTTTTTACCTAATACTATCACGTTTTTACCTAATACTATCACGTTTATACCTAATGCTATCACGTTTATACCTAATACTATCACGTTTTACTAGAGCTGGGCAACGATTAAAATTTTTAATCGCAATTAATCGCATGGTTGAGCTGCAATTAATCGCGATTAATCGCACTTTACACACAAAGTTCAATAAATAGCTATTTAACCTATTTTTTCTCCAAAAGATGCTTTTTTTTAAGTATATTTAAGGGTCTTCATTTTGTACAGTGTACAATCCTGCAAATTTTGTGGTATTTTGGCTTAGATATATAATTTTAGCTACTCATAGAACTATAGTTACACTAGGTAACTAACAATTTGAAAACCTGGTTCAGTTCTAGGATAGTCCTGGTTAAAACCAGCTGACTGCTCACTCACATCACAGCAGCGTGGTTTTGAGGCCCAATCACATTGTAGCAGGGCGGGCTAAGACGGGCCGTTAGCTGCAGCCGAGTCTGATTCAGCTAAACAAAGACGGCGGCTTCCGTGGATGTACGTGTTTCTGCTGCTTTTGATGCGGTTTCAACAGAAATACGGAGTAATTTCTTTTTGAAAGAAGAGCGGTATGTGTGACACGTACTTGTTCTATCCCAAGCGGACATTGGATACACCATTACGAGTTGTTGCTGTGATTGGCTAGCTCGAATAGTAGGCCCCACACCCAATCAGCTAGAAGTATTTCACTAAACGCCCAACCTTTTCTCGAACGCTTTCAGCGAGTAAAGTCCCAGATGGATATAGTGAGAACTCAGATAGGAGTTCAACACAGATCCATCTGGCGTGAGCCAGGTTAGCATCGCCGCTGATCGAGTGCTGAATCTCAGTGCGCATATTTAATGAGATGTTAACGGTTTGAAGTCTTTAACAACACGTAGCTCCGTGGTTCTTGGTCTATTTGGATGATTTAAACACTCAGACGAAGCTCAGACTCGTCTCTGTCCCGCTGTCTGTACAGCAGAGCTTACTTCCTTGTATGTAAAGCGCTAGCAGCAACAGAGCAGATCCTCTGTTTGTGGACTGTTTATGAGAGCGAGAAGGAGAAAAAGGGCGCAGCTGCAGCAGTGCGGGCGCTTTCATTCTTGCTTTTTTGGCTGAATCATGTGACCTGCGTTAACGCCGACAAAATATTTAATTGCGATTAATCACGTTATTACCTGATACTATCACGTTATTACCTGATACTATCACGTTATTTCCTGATACTATCACGTTTTTACCTAATACTATCACGTTATTACCTGATACTATCACGTTATTACCTAATACTATCACGTTATTACCTGTTACTATCACGTTATTACCTAATACTATCACGTTATTACCTGATACTATCACGTTATTTCCTGATACTATCACGTTATTACCTGATACTATCACGTTATTTCCTGATACTATCACGTTTATACCTAATACTATCACGTTATTACCTGATACTATCACGTTATTACCTAATACTATCACGTTATTACCTGATACTATCACGTTATTTCCTGATACTATCATGTTTTTACCTAATACTATCACGTTATTACCTGATAGTTATCATGAAATTTCATGATATAGCTAAAAAAAAATAATAATAAAGTGGAGATTGACAGTACTGAGCTTCCATATAGAATAAATACAATGATATGATAAAGCAACAATTCTTGCATAGTTTTCTGTAAGTTTTACAATTGTTACACTATTATTTATAAGGAATACTAGTTTGACATGACCAAGATTGTAACATTTATTATTCCTAAAAATGAGGACCTACTTTTGACTTATCACACCAGGATCTCTTGTTAGTCGCCACTAATCTAAATGTTCGTCTGAAGTCAATGTGTGGTTAGCTTTCAGTCCCCACAGTGTTATGATTACCCGCCCACACATTCTCATACACACACCCGTCTCTGCACCGCTGTGAGGACCTTATGTAACCGGCCCACGGATCCAGCACAATGTGAGAACTCCATGGAAACATAAGGCTGACATGTCTATAGGCAGAGCTGTGCAGGTAGAAGAGTCGGTCCTGCACTGTGTCACATTCAGATGGAAAGTTTGATGTGTAGAAGTTCATACGTTTGTCTTGATATGGTGATGAAGTTGGCTCTAAGACAATTATCAAGTGTACAAACAGACTGACAGATTAAAAGTGGCATGTGGAGTGTAGTGTGTGGCCATTATTTACAATGGCCACACACTACACGACTTTTTGCCAGTTTCCTGTGTAATGTTCAGTCGCTCTTAGGCTACGGCAGGAGTGTAAAAACATTTTTCACAATGGGCTACATTTTAAAGCTTATATGGAGCGGAGGGCCACATAATACACGTGAATCATTCAAAATGTTGTATTTGATCTAATTGTGATAAACCACCACATTTTTGTCATTTGTTGCACTTGTCACTTTGTTGCATTAAATAAGTAATAAAAAAACAGTGTTTTCACTATGTAGTCTTGCATTGTCACAAAATAGACTGTTATTTGATCTGTAGAAGGAAAAGCTGTTCGTTTGGCTGTATTTTTTATATACGACATGAAACATATCCCCATTCAGAATGTCTCAAAGTATTGTTTTACCTTTACGTTTCAAATTCCTGTGTCAGACCAGTAGTTGTTTATTTGTTATACCTTTACATGTTCCGAAGCGTCTGTAGAAGCGTCACTTGATGTTACTGTGACGTGTCTTACCGGCTGATTTACACAGACGACCGAGGATAACAAACACCAATTCTGGATAAAAGAGGCATGCCCCTGCTACACGTAATAGAGATGAGGGGGCTTTTGTACTTTCTCATACTTGATATACTGTTCTAAAGAAGTCGGACTGCAGAGGGCGCTGACGTCCTTCCTCTCCTGGAAGGAAAGACTGTGTAAATCAGCTGGCAAGACACGTCACAGTAACATCAAGTGACGCTTCTGAAGATGACTGCAGCCAAGCAGTTACAACATGTGAAGGTACGACAAATAAACAACCACTAGTCTGACATAGAAATTTAAAACGTAATCTAGAAAAGAACACCAAATGAACCTTTTTGGAGCATTGTTTTACCTTTCTATAACTATGAAAGTTCAGACAGGCACTAAACAAGGCACTAAATATTCATTTTAGATTTCACAGGCATTAAAATCTTTATTTTATGACAGAAAAATCCCGTGATTTGGGCCAATCTAGTAATAAGTCTAAGGGCCGCATTTGGCCCCCGAGCCGCAGTTTGGACATGCCTGGGCTATGGGCACACTGGAGGGTCGGATTCTCAACCCTGCAATGGTATGTGGTTGGTCACCATGTACAAACTCCACCTTGACTCCAGCTCGTCTCTGGCGTGAGATGCGGCCCTAGAGGTGACCCACATGTGCAGTAAAGAGCCCCACGTCACACGCACAGAGTGTATTTACACAGCCACGACACGCTTGGGTCTATTTCAGGCCTTTTTGTGCAAAACTGAACCATTGCAAAGTGTTTACTTATATACTAAAGCTTCATTAGACGAAGCGCATGTTTTCACTCTTTGTCTCAAGATCAGAATGTTTAAGTGGTCTGTATGAGTAAACATTATGGCCCAGATCTTGTCGTCAGTCTTACCTGGTCCAAACGCCGACATTGACGCACAACCGGAACGGTTCTAGGTTTTCTTTTAAGGTCTTGACACTGGCGCAGAGGGGTAGTACTTGGCCTCAAGAGGCTGGAGTGGGATGGTTCAAGTACTTGATTGGATAGCATTCAAACCAATGACTGATAGCTGTGGCATTCAAAAGTCTCACATGCGTGGGGAATTTGCAATCATGGCTTCTTACCCAGGCCGAGAGAGGAGCGAGCGCTTTAGTGAGGAGGAGACACTGCACCTCGTGCAGGAGGTGAAAGACCGTCAGGTGCAGATATACGGGGACAGTAAAGCGGCTCCAAAGCCTCATAAAGTATGTATTTGCTAAAAAAAAATTACATTTTCTAGCCTAACAACTAACAGGCCATACATTTAATTCCCAAATTGCCAATCAAGCCCATATTAAGTGATTCATTTTCCAACAGGTCAAACAAGCATGGTCGGAAGTGGCAGCTTCTGTTTCCTCATCTTCTGGCATCAACTGTACCGCTGATCAGTGTAGGAAGCGGTACAATGATGTCAGAAGACGGGGAAAACAGAAGGATGCCACAAACAAACAGCAAGCGGCGGTCACGGGAGGGGGGCCTTCTACGTTCTCCGATCTCACGCCTGCCGAAGCCCTCGCCTCCTCCACCTTGCCCAAAGCAAGCGTCGAGAGCTTCGGTGGCCTACAAATTGGAGATGAAGGTAAGCAAACCACGCACTTCACTTACGTAGTATGTTTTACACCTGGAAAATAGCACCCCTTTCGCTTATAGAGTTTAATGATATTGCCTTTTGGTTTATTTGTGAGTAGGATTACAACAGACACAAAGCACCTCTAAATGAAAATGAAACCTGATTTATTTCTGCACCAACAGAGGTGGGATGTAGTAGGCCCCCTTCATACTTCGTGGAGGAAACCAGTGACCGCCAGTCATAATATACAATAATGATGTGTTTGCGTTTGACAGTAAAAGGAGTCATCAAAAATGTTTATTACAAAATGCACTTAATGAGAATATCTTTACACATCATAAATAACAGCACTAGTATTCTCTACTGTTAAAACAACAAATTAGCGGGAGCAAGCGAGCCGGTAAACAATGATTTCAAGTGGAACATCGCATCCTGGAGCCGCAGATGTCCGTACAGTAGAAGGCCGGGGAGCTGTCCAGTGCTGAACACCTGCTAGTCAAGAACAAGGCTCAGACATGCTGCAATGTATTGTCCCATGCTTTAACATACTGTTCAGATTGACTAAGATTGACGTCACATCGTGTATTGCCAAACTTATGGCTGATTGAGATATGCCTCCAATTAGACCCAGAGGATGTTGAAATGTCCCAGATGCATAAAACAATAGGGCAGCAGTCACTTTGGCAGCCACGGGGAGGGCATAAGGGTGGTTTGTGTTTGCCTCGAGATCAGCAAGTACAATGTGGCAAACTTCGTTCATGACCTCGCCACTGAAACGGAGGAGGCTCCGGCATTGGTGGTCTGTGAGGAGGTCATAGGAGACGCGAGGGCGATAAATTCTCTCTCGCCTGCGTCTCCGCATGCATGCCGCATACGCATATTCCATTTTCTGTCACAGATAAAAGGTCAAATAATAGTTTAAGATGTAAGACGGTAGAGCACATTGCGCGCCACTTACTTGAAGCTTCTGTATCCGTGTAAACAGAAAACCCTACCACTCTGTGTGCTATTTAAAGGACTCAGACAGATAATTGCTCCATATCAATTTTTCCGTCTCTGGTAATTTGTGTCGGTTATGTTCGTCATAGTTATTAATATTCCTTTTTTGTGATTCTCCATTTTTTTTTTATGTTACTCCATTAATCCTGCAAGGTATGTTGCGTTTGTTAGTGCACTACATTTTAAGTTCATTTTTGTCCGATTTTTCCATTCAGCAAAGTGTCAGCAAATTACCACGTTTGCGTCAATGCCCAGTTACTGCCACGCGTCACAAGTTAAGACTGGCGTCAAGATCTGGGCCTATATGTCCAGGGCTTTATAGTAAAAGAAATTTGACACAAACATCATCAGAGAAACGTTTTAATGATATAAGAAGGTGAAAAGTGAATCAGATGAACAGAATGGCAGATTGAGAGTGTGGTTTATGCTTCTAATCTTGTGAAAAGTAAAGTCGAGCCACAAAATGGTTGCTGATGTTGATTTGCGTTGTGTTTTAGACGTACGGATATTTACGGCCTAATTTAATTCCACAGAAGCTACATTTCAGGCTTCCTCTCATTACATTCAACGGTAGCGTCACTGTCGAAATGGCGGCCGCAGCAAATTTAGTCACGTGGTGCAGGACCTCTATATAATTTTATGGAGATTTCACATGAGATTGTTTTTTTTGCACCTTTAAAGACCGTTGACCCTTCCAGCTGGTCCTCACATGTTTAATCAAAGAACAACATCACAATTCTCTCCCACACTGCAGCTGTCCATTCAACAAGACAGATTTAAACTAGTTACCATCGTTTTTCTTGTACAAGTATCTGACTGAAAGCACCACTCCTCTCCATCCACAGGTCTACACACACTCACTCACTCACTCACTCACTCACACTCAGTCATCAGCACACTGTCCATCTGCTGGAAGTGCTGCCTCATCTCACTGAAGCCGTTTGACCGTCCATACATCACGTCTTCTGGAGCCGTAAACCACTGGACTGTTGTTCGCTGTGACTTCAAGGGTCGGAGAACGCAACACTCGGCGATGATAGAACAGGACAAGGACTGTTTAAAGAACACTTTGCTTTGGCATCTTAGGTTTTAGAACGGTGTAAAAATAGATACATGACTTTAGATCATACATAAGTCTGATTGCACATCTGTTTCAAATCAAACCTAAATTAACTTGTTTTGCTGTAAACATGTGTATATCTCCTTAAAAGACAATGCCTTTTTGAAGTTTTCTTTGGCAGTATTTAGGTCAAAATCTTTAATGTAAGTTATTGTTAATTAAGGTTCAAAAGTAACGGCTCCTTCTTTCCCTTCCGTCACAACGCCTCTCCTTCTCAACCAGCCAACTACAGTGGACCCTCGTTTTTCTCTTGTTTAAACAAACAAAAGTCCAAACCGTCACACCAAAGTGTTCTCATGGAATTGGTGTAAATAGCACGCCATGACAAATTGTGTGTCATGACGACGCCCTCTGCCTGTTTTGGCGTGCATTCTGGACATGTGATGTCATTGAGGACAAACAGGAGTTTTTTTGGGGGGTTAACGGCTAAGGCCCCAAACCCACCGCAAGCGTAAACGTGCGTAAAACACTCTACGCGAGCATAAAAATCCTCGCGTTTGCACGCGTATTTTTTAGACAGCAAGCCAAAGTCAATGAAAGCGGCTCCACTGTCCGCGTGTGGCGCGCGTAGGGAGCAGCACGTCACACGCACGTTAGAACGCTCAAAATAGAATCCAACCTATTTTTTTGATGCTTCATGCGAGCGTACGCGCGTATTTCAGCCAAAATACATAGAAAGTTTGCATTTTCTGTATATTTCCCTCAAAATGATTTATAAAGTGAATTGCATTAAATTATTCATGTGCTCATTGTATAGCTCATTGTTGTTGTTGTAAGAGCCAAGACGCTGCTACTCGCTCCCTCTCCTATCGCTTTCTCTTCTCTCTCCTCTCTCTCTCTCTCTCATCCATACGCGCTCGCATGTTTGTTTCTTTCCTCCTGTCTAGGCTGTATTTACAAACATTTTCGTCACATCACACTTTTTTTGTCCTCCCAGTGGCGCCAAGGAACTCCCTTTACATTTTTACTACAGTAGGAACACTCCAGTACAATATTTAGGTGCATTTCCCATCAGAATTCAGTTGAAACAACTCGCTAGATATGATTTTGTGGTTGCAACAGAGGCGCGCAAGCTGGGTGACAGCGCGTTATTGTAGTGGCAGTGGGGCCGCCTATGCGTAGACGCACGTCTGTGGTTACGCAAGCTTACGTGCGTAAACGCTGCAGCGTGCAGTGGGTTCGGGGCCTAAGTTTAGGTATGAAGTTGCAAAAATGGCTAAGTTTAGGTCTGAGGCTTGGAGTTGGTTAAGTTTAGGATTAGGATTGTGTTAGTCTTCATAAATAATAACACGTCTTTACATTCACCATAGAAATGAACTGGGACAGAAATGTGTGAAATAAACACGCAAAAAATAGAAATGGCGTTCATGTGACACTGTTTCCAATAGCGTGGTATCGACACGCTTATCTGTGAGAACAGGCTGGTCATACACATTGCTCTAGTGATGCGCAGATTCAAGTGAATCAGGTGTGATGTTTGGTGGCATCAGTGAAGGTGTCGTGTTTTTCATGCTCATTCATCTTTGTGCAGACAAGTCAGATTACGTAGCTGTTTTATCTTTAGTTTTTCTAAAAAAACACAATGTCGTGGTAAAGTCTTGGGTTAGTCCAAGTTGAGTTCCTCCTGAGTGATCCAAGCAGCCATACGTTTTCTAAAAGAGCTTCTGTGCTGTTGTCTGTGAATGTGACTCGGTCCACAAACATGCTTATGTATTAACACAACGTAGACCCAGACCAGAGCTCTGCACTGTACACTGTGGAAAAAACAAAGTTACACTCAAAAAATCTGCCAGACCGCGAAAGGTGAAGCGAGGGAACACTGTACTCATAATCTTATTTATCCAGGACAGTCTCAGTTGCTCTCTCTACCTCAGGGCTGGGCAATTATTTTTACTGGAGGGACATATTCAACCCCAGAATAGTGGTGGAGGGCCGGTCTGACAACACTGCTATAACAAAGTCTCATTATTGCAAACATTTGTTTGACAAAAGACCAGAACGAATAAATATTGACCAAACAAAGTCTTATTTTTTGTCGTAAAATTATTATTTTAATCTCATAAAACATCAAGTTTAATCTATAAAATAGCTTCTTTATATGGCGTCAACTTTATTCTCAGAAAAAATTTGACCTTTTTCTCGAATGAATTAGTTTTTTTTCCTAGCAAAATCCTAACTTTCCTAAGATTCAACTTTATTTTCTTAAAATTAGTAGCTTAATCTCAAAATGTTAGAAGTTTATTATGGTAGTTTTACGAGAAAAAACAACAACAATGTATTATTATCAGCTCTTGTAGTTGGATGAGTCAAAGGTTTGCATAAAAACACACACAAGATTTTTATATTTATAAAAATGATCCAAAATACTAATTTAATCTTGTAAAACGTTCATAATGAAAAAATGAATGACATTTTTTTCTCAAAGAGTTAAATATTTATAGTCGTAGCCCAAGTTTTTGTCTCTTGCTTTTCTGTTTCTCAAAAACAAGCCAGGAAACAGGTCGCGGGCCGCATTTGGCCGCAGCTTGCCCAGGTCTGCTTTACCTGGTGCTTTCACGATCAAGTCAGTGTGTTGCATTTTGTGGATGTTGTTATGGAAATCTTAAAATGTAACTTTGATGAAACTGAAGTCTCTGGGATCCCGTACTACAGGCCTCTTGGAGCCTGTAAGTCTCTACATGTGCTAATGTCTTAAATGAATCTTTCTGTCGGTAACATGTTAACTAACCCTTTGTCTCACTACTGAGACATTGTTTAACACTCATCAAGCTTTGATGTTGTCAAGATAGTATCCTGCCCCACCCCAGAGGGTGAGGCCGCCCTGCCCCCTGTTTTAAGCAGCATGCGGACAGGGCAAGGGGGCAGACGACTTGGAGATACCACTTGGAGCAGACGATTAAGCAAGGACACTGAGATGTAGGAGAGGGCTGCAACAGCAGGCCTCTGCTCATGGCTCATGTCATAGCATGAGCTAAAGAACAATGGACCGCGAAAGCTGAAATGGAGGAAACCTCCATTTGAACAATATGGACTTCTCTCTCACAACAACAATGATCAGGACCCTGGACTCTCTGGACTATCGACTATGCATAATTGTATTTTTGTTAATAAATAATACTTTTGAGCTCAGGCAACTCTCAAGGAATTCATTTTTAAACGTGAATACCAAAATAACCCACAACAATGTTCATAAGCATCTTTACATCGAAAACTCGGTTTAGTTTGTTATGTTATGCCGCTTTCACAACCAACCATCTTCAGGGGTGAGGCTTCCCGATCAGCTGGGCGAACCGTCTGAGAGAAAACGCCCATCCCGTCTCAAACAGCCGCTCTGACCCCGGGCTCACACTACATCCAGTCCAACTCCGGTGCAGCCACCGGAGTCTTTACTTAACTTGAAAAGTCCGAGAGTGGCTCACACGGCGTACAGTCTAGTCCGGTGTCTCCGGTACGGCCAATCCGGCGCTCCGAATCCGTTTCGTTTGTTTCAAATTTTGGCCGGAGCGCACCGGAGCCCTTTTTGATGAAGTTGTGAAAACAAGACACGATAAACAGGAAACCAAGCGAGCGCGGGTGAAGTGAATCCAGTAGTTTTCAAAATAAAATCTTTACGTTACCGCTAATAATACAAAATACGACATTTACACGATTACGTAACACATAAAATGTAAATAAACCTCCGTACTCACCCATTGTGCGGCGAAAAATCCCAACAGAAAATCAACTGACGTGAAACAAGCCCAAAACTTGGCGCGTGCTCTTTGTTTACACATGTGCTCAGCGAAAGAGAGAGAGAGAGAGAGAGAAAAAAAAGTGCTCAGCGATCGCGTAATCTCCCACGTTGAGCGTGAACCTCCGTGAGTTCGGGGTCTGGCGAGGTCGGCAGCAGAGCCTGTGGCTGCAGCAGGACTGTAGACCACCGTAGCTAATGTGAGTCACCCACCGTAGCTAGACCGGTCCGGTGACTGCACCGGAGTTGGACTGGAGGCAGTGTGAGCCCGGGGTGAGCCTCGTCATCATCATCTTCATTCACAATAAATGTATTCTTTCAATCTAGTGTGTGGTGTGGTCCTGATTACTGAAAGTGAAGCTAAGCTCTAAAACAACTAAAGCAACAACTTAAACTGTGTATATTGTGTCATTTTTTGGACAAATTGATCAAATTAGTAAGTTTAACGACACACACTATATGTCTCATGGTGGTCAGTGTCATTTCTAGACTCTTAGTGCCTCAGCATTGGTTCGTCCACTCACTACTGTGCCGATCACAAACATCTGCTGTAACATTCAGGGCGTTTACAGTTGTTTCCCAAAGCCTAGGTACCTTGCCTTGTTCTGTCTTCAAAGCCAGTTCCTTTTAATCCAAGGTAGGTATCTTTTCTCACTCAAACTGAGGCTAATGGACCAGACATCAGAGGAACAAGACACAGCTGCATCAAGTGAACAGAATGAAGCAGCAGCACACACACGAGGCAGGAGCAAGCGTTAATAATATTTGCCTATTTTGCATATGAAGTACCTTTAAAACCTTGAGGCAGAGAGAAGGGTACACTTGTGTTTCCTTGACAACCAAACGAAGGTCATGAACATTGGACAGGACTTGGATGATGCCAGATGAAGGCAAGACAATAAAATGCCTGATATTTGCTTTAAAAGTTAGACTTTTAAAACTCAGTGTAAAATACATGACTAGATGCTGGTTTGAGGGTGAATAAAAACTGCTCTGAGGGCCGTATTTGGCCCCCGGACCGCAGCTTTGACATGTCTGCTTTAAAGTGACTGAGTGCTTTCTGCAGTGGCCAGTGACATCATTTCTATGTGACACCCTGTATTTGTGATTCCATACGCCTGCTGTAGGTGTGTTCAGGCCAAACACAGCGCTGATGCACTTCAATAACCGTGTTTCCGTGCAGCGAGTCTAGAAACGTCCTCTTCTGTGAGTGAAAAGTATCAGAGGAAGTCAAACTACTGGATTTCTTCAATCTAATCTCTGCTCCATGAAAGAGACTGAATCTGTAGAATCTGCATCAGAAAGTAGAAAACGTCTGGAACAGATTTTGTTGTTTTAAAGATGAAAAAGACACTCGTCCTCATTGTTTTAATCATGTAAACCTAGTATTTTTCATTGTAGTGGCTTAGATTCTTTCACCAAAAAGTAGAACAGAGGAAAACAACACTGTGAAGTTTGATTTAGAAAAAGGACGTTATCGCAAAACGTGAAATCTAATGAAAACAAGGTAGAGACACTTGTAGGTCTCTTCTGATGCACAACATGTCATAATTCCAGTTGCACAAAGTTTTTCGTGGAGCTGTCAATATTGTTTAAAGCCAGAATAAGGCAGTGAAAGAGTTAAACGACGGTGAGTGTTTCTACCGCTGGTCCAGGCTCCCGAGGGTCTTCTCCTTGAGCAGCTGACGTCACTCACACAAAACATGTGTTCATACTTTTTCTTCCTGGCGTCAATCTGAGTGATTCACAAAGAGACGTGTAGTAATTGTGTCTGTGACTGGAGGGTCAGGCTGGTGGACACAAGAAACTACTTCTGTTTATTGTCACCTTTTGACCTTTATTTTGAAAAGCCTTTGTGACTCTGAGCTGCATGTTTTATTCAACTTCACTGAGGTTGGATTATGTTGGACACATTATTCACAATTCTTTTGCCTGGTGATAATGCGCTAGCGTGGCTTTGCTAAGTTTATCGGAGCAACAAATAAACTGCCGTATTACCAGATGATGAAAACTTTGTCTCAGGATCAAGTCAGTGTTTGGTGAAGGTTATTTCATGTTTCTGATGACTTCACAAGTATAGATAATCGAGAGGCCAGGACCAGTTCTTCAGTAGATGTTTACTGACAGCAGGACGGTACACTGGCACACCGGAAAAAACAACTCCTTAGTATTTTAAACATTTCTTAATCTGATGCTCCTGATGAGTATATCCTTTACTAGTACACTGTGATAATGCTTTGTCTTGTTTACAGTAAATGCGTCACACTGACACCATAAGGCACATCTTAACAACATGTCCAAATGATTCAGATGACATGACATGATGCTTGTTTCCACTGACCCACTTGTTGATTGCTTCAGAATGAACATAATTAGTACAGTAATTTGCTGAACATGGTATATAATCAAAGATCCACATTTCTATCTGTTCTTTTCTGTCTGGGACCAAAGTGAGCCGTGGGAGGGCTCCGGGGTCCACCAACCATCCAGTCTGAACCCAAAACCTGACCAGGGTTAGGCCCCAGAAAATCTTCTAAAATATTTTTTAAATTTTGTGGGCACTATGTTTTTATCTCGAGCAGCTGTTCACAATTGGCTGTGTGCACGGAACTTCAGTTGGCTTGTATACGTTCAAAATAGCTAACTTCTGTACATACGACCATTTCCTGTTAGCAGTGTCCTCTGGTGAAATATTCCTCTGATATGTAAAGTCTTTAACATGTTTTCTGTAACATTCACCACAACTGTCTGATCTAAACAGGATTTATTTGGTTTAAACTGATGAAGTGAAAACCTCATAGAAAAGACTTGAACAGGAAATGCTTTTATGTACAGGATGTACTGTTTTGAACGAAAACAAGCCAACTGCACAAAGTCTATTTATTCTGTCGCTATCAGCCATACGCCCGTCAACCAGACTTTGGAAAAGAAAACTGGTCCTTGGAAGGAAAAAAGGTTGGAGACTGCTGATTTCAAGAGTTTAAAGCTATTTGGGAAGCTTTTGCAGATGAAGATTTTGTGGGGATGGTCTTATCACCGACTAATAACAACAGTACTACACAGCCATTACTTTTGAATTGTTGATTAACATAATTATTTAAAAAAACAAACTAATGAAATGAAAAATGATGGTACCCATAACTTAATATTTTGTTGCACAACCTTTTGACAATTTCTGTATTTGTCAATGAGCGTTCTGCAGCTGTCAACAGGTATTTTGGCCCTCTCCTCATGAGCAAACTGCTCCAGTGGTCTCAGGTTTGATGGGTGTCTTCTCCAAATGGCATGTTTCAGCTCCTTCCACAGTTATTCAATGGGATTCAGATCTGGGCTCATGCAAGGCCACTTTAGAAAACGTTTTTCTCTCAGCCATTCTTGGGTGTTTTTGGATGTGTTTTGGATCGCTGTCCTGTTGGAAGACCCATGACCAAGCTTTCTGACACTAGGCAGCACATTTCTCTGCAACCTGAGACTTTAATTGCAGTGATTGCCTCAAAAGGTTGTGCAACAAAATATTAAGTTATGGGTACCATCATTTTTGTCCAGATCTATTTCATTAGCTTGATTTTTTTAAATAATTATGTTAATCAATAATTCAAAAGTAATGGCTGATTTTGATTATTTAATGTTCAATACATTTTTATTTATTGTTACTTTTGTAAGTTTCAAGTGATTTCAGTGAGAATTGTGGGTTTTTCCTTCTTTAACTGAGGGGTACCAACAATTTTGTCCACGTGTGTATCTATCTACAATTCTGCGAGATCAAGTTTCAAGAACATATTTCAAACATATATAGATCTTGTGTGATTGGTGTCTGTCTGTGTTGTCTATGTTTCTTTTTTGCAGTGTGTACTAAATGACTTTCTGAAGTCCCAAATTAGCTTTCAGAACCAGGTGTTGAGCTCCATACTTCCAGACTTCTCTCCTTGCACAGCCCGCTCACAAACCGACCTCCGTGAGCCCAGATGGTTTTGTCTCCAGCAAAGAGACGAGGTCATCAGAGCCACATTCAGTCCTGTGGCGATTTGAATCAGAATTTTCTCGACGTTCAGTTCAGGTCTGCTGCACAGCTCTGCCTCTGTGACAGTCTGCACATGAAGGGAATAGAAGCTGGTCTTTCACGCTGCTGCAGGTGTGAGCTCTCTCCAGAACTGCCCAGTTTGACGAGAAAGTTTAGGGATTCAGTTTTAATCAGACCTATTGTGCTTCTGTCTACGCTCCGCCCCAGGAGCCTCCTAAATCCAAACATGTCCTGTCTCCTGGTGGCTCCATAGTTAAGCATGGGGAAACGGTGGCTTACTCTTCACAGGCCTGTTTCAATGGGAAATACACACAATTCAACATCAAGTCTAAATATGACCCATTTCAGCTCGAACACTAAAGTTTGGGACATCACACTTTTATAGAGGATTTTCAGAGCAACAAAAAAAAAAAAAAATTGATTAGGATCAGGATTCGTTTGTCTGGATAGTTCGGTTCGATTGGGTAATTGTGAACGCGCAAACGATTTCTGATCCGGTCCAAAATATCCAAATCTGGTTCGGTTGGAGAGGTCGGTCTCGGCTCGGTTGAATCGAGCTCTGGAGCGGTTCGTTTGTTTTGTGAACGCAAACGGAGTGAGAGCGAAACAAAACCAGGAAGTGAACAGAGACGTGATCCACGTGAGGCTCAGAATCACAACAAACTCATGTGTGAGATCGATAATGAGACAAATAATACACAAAAACACATGAAAGTAACAGAAGAAGGACGGGGGATGATTCGGGTAGAATTAATTATGATCACATGACCGTATGTCACAGTTTTCTCGCGTTATTTACAAAAATAACAAAGTTATAACTCTTAGATGAAAATGAATACAGACAGTAACCCTACAGCTCACATTACTGCAGGAAATGGTTTATATTCATCTAATATTTAGTTCTACAGCTGAGTGAGCAGAGACAGACCTTTCAGAGCCAGATTTACTCAAACAGATGAAACGTATGTTTTACTCTGGGCATTTGGAACGAAATGCCTAGCCCTCCTCTCTAGTCTTCGAAAGTGAAAGTGAAAGTGTCTTTGCTCCGACACTTCCTCTGTCACTCACTCTGGTCCTGTTAATGTGAGAGAAGTTGTGGAATAGATCCACAAAAACACAAATATTAAGTCCAGCAGGGAGTTTGTTTCTGAAAGCTTTAGCCGCTGTTAGCCGAGAAGCCAGGTGTCTTCTTTGCTGCTGACGTAACGTGTTTCTGTCACAGCGCCTCTACAGGCGAGGAGCAGAAGTGTCTCTACTGCGCTGGTTCGATTGGCAAAAAGTGTATTGTGAACACGAACTGAGCCAGTTTAGAGAAAGATACAATGTTGCAATTTTGGTTCTCAATCGAGCTGAGCCCGGTTCAGTTTGTATTGTGAATGCAGCCTTAGAAATAAATCATTCATTCATTCATATGTGGATTGGAATCTGTTACCTAGCAACCACATTGTAAATCTGGGCAAAATCAAATTGTCAGTTGTGTGTAAATTGTCTTTGCATTTTGGTGCTTTTTCACGTCATCTGTGGAGGGATTTAGAACTTACATTACTTCCTGTAAATTTCTACTTTTACTTGTAAATTTCTTCGTAACTTGTAATGTAACTCAACTCCATTGGCTGATTAAGAATGAGGCTGCTTCATTTTTTATTGGCCTGTTAACCTGTTAATCAAACTCGATTTGTTCCAAAGCTCATTAGCCCAGTAACAGCGCAGTAGGTGACATTGGGCAGCCTGATTTCTTCCCCAAACCCAGTTCTGCCAACCTGCCCTCTCTTGATTAAATGGTATGCTAACCGAGTCACGGCATAACTACGTTAAGGATAAAAATGGTTATTATTTGTCTTTTCTCTATTAAAATGACACCTGCATACTCTCTATTAGTTTGTGTGAATTCTTTGGTGGAATCTTCAAGCACGACATGGCTGCTGGACCTGGACATGTGTTGCTAAGGGTTACCATGGCTCACAGGTCAAAGCAGTCGTGGCTGTACGAGGTCTGAACCATGAGCTGAGTGAAAGAACGGTCTCCTGATCCGAAGGAGTGCAGCTGGAGTGGAATCCTACAGCTCTCTCTCTCTCTGAGCGTCTCCTGCTGAGATGCTAACGCGCTAATTGTATTCCATTTGGTGAAGAGCTCTTTTGTGCTCTCATGCATCACCTGACCCAGCGCTGGAGCCCAGGCAGCTGCAGGGCACTCGTTCAGCAGCTGAGGGAGGTGTTCTGAAGGGGCTGTGATAGTACGGAGGAGAGCCTTGAGAGTCTTGGTTTCTGAAGCATTTTGCAGAGATCCAGGTCATGGAAGATCTGCTACGTACTTTCTCAATTCAGCCAAACTTCTCACCTCTTCTGCAGCTCAACTTCTTCATTTATCCACAATGCAATGCAACTTACATTTTTGTTTATATTTGATAAAATACTGGAAAATACAATACATTTTTATAGAACTAGCTGGCACATTTAACATTGAAGTAACACTGCGTAACTTTGTGAGGGTGAAAGTCAGACGCAAGACCTATTTATGGAAATCAAGAAGCTGTTTTTTATGTACTGTTGTGAGCAATAAAAAGACACTGCAAATGTTTAATGCCGTATTATTCTATGGAGGGATCTCAGACTCAAATGGATCTGGGACAGAAGTAACTAAAGGCCATGTTTTAATATATGGGCCTTATGTTCTTTATTTAAAAGTTATGCTATATATATCATGTGATATTTTCAGGAATTTCAGAACAAATTCTTATTTACAATGTTGGCCTGGTGTGCAAAAGCACCAAGGGAAGGGGAGTCAGACAAAACACACAAAACAGTCATTAGTAAAACAAAAGAAATATAGATAAATACATAAAAATGACCTTCAGTTAGTAGTTATTTTAAAGTCCTGATCCAGTCTTTTATACTAGAATTACGTTGTTGTAAGTTGGAGTCAGTCAGGCCTCACTTGGGCATCTGCAGCTTGTACAGAATGCAGCAGCACGGCTCATGACTTGTTCTGTAAGCATGATCACATTTCTCCATATTCAGCATCTTTACACTGGCTTCCAGTATGCTCCCTAGTTGATCTTATTATTTGTGTATTTACATATGTTTAAATGCTCTTGTCCTTCAGACAAGACCAAGACCTTGTCAGAGGGACAAGATCTAGACCTCTGAGGGTCAAATCAATTTATTTTTGTATAGCCCAAAATCTCAACAACAGTCGTTTCTGAGGACTTCCAAGATTATTAATTTAGCAAACATGAATAGTAGGAAATAAAAATAAAACAATACACATTCAATGAAACAATAAACATTCAGAAGCAGTGATTGATCAAGAATGTCAAAGCAGATTATTAGCAGAGCAAATGAATGATTGTTCATAGCATCCCCTGTCCTTAGACCCTCCTTCTCGGCAAGGTCAAAACCAAGACAAAATCAAGACCTCTTGGCTCTAACCAAGACGGTTGGTGTGCTTCACACAACACAACCCTATTTAGATGCTTTCAGAGAGAGACCAAGACAAGACCAACAACTCTGGTCTTGAACCTCAGAGATCTTGGCTTTGTCTTGGTCTTGATGCTCAAAGGTTTTGGTCTTATCTTCTCTTAGTCTTGACCATCAGAGGTCTTGTCTGTCTTGATATTGACCCTCAGCGTCCTTGGTCTTGTCTTGACTCTCAGAGTTCTTGGTCTTGTCTCTCAGAGGTCTTGTCTTGCCTTGTCTCTCAGAGGTCTTGTCTTGTCCCTCAAAGGTCTTGGTTTTGTCTTGATCTTGACTCTCAGAGTTCTTGGTCTTGTCTCTCAGAGTTCTTGGTCTTGTCTCTCAGAGGTCTTGACACTCAGAGGTCTTGGTTTTGTCTTGATCTTGTCCCTCAAAGGTCTTGTCTTGACTCTCAGAGATCTTGGTCTTGTCTCTCAGAGGTCTTGACCCTCAGAGGTCTTGTCTTGTCTTGTCCCTCAAAGGTCTTGACCCTCAGAGGTCTTGGTTTTATCCTGACCTCGAGACTCTTTGGTCTTGGATACTACACTACGTTATAATAATTATTATGCATTTAATAACTACTATAGGATTTCCATGTTTTTATCAATAAACATTAAACAAAGACTTTACAAGACTCTTGTATGTCACAGTTTTGAGATGCCTCTTTTAAAAGTTGACTACATTTCTAAAAGCTCACACTTGTCTTCTTACATCTCATCTTGTCCAGATCGCAGACCGACTGTTGCTTGTTACTCCTGCTCCCACCGCACTCTTCTTCTTCTTCACACAACCCAACCCTTTTCAGCCGATTTCAGAGAGAGACACGCGCCGGCAGCCATGGTGGGCCGTAACGAGCAGCCCTTCCCCGGCATATAGAACGTCTGGGTGGATCCGCACAGGCGCTAACAAGGCGAGCGGACCCGAGAGCTGGTGTGGCGGTGTGGCAGCTCTCCGTGATCCTTCAGGAAGAACCGACAACAACCAGAGCATGGCTAATAAGGTGTCAGAGAGAGAGAGAGGGAGAGAGAGGGCCAGGTAACGGACAGTCTGAGGCCCGGAGAGGAGCATGATGCAAGCAGCTGTCAGAAGCAGTTCCACAGAGCACTCCTCCTCCTCCAGACCAGGACCAGGCGCAGAGAGAGAGCAGGCTTGTATCAAACTCAACTTTTTATTTAAAGAGACGTATTTTGCGAAATCAACTGTAATGAGGTTTCAAGGAGGGTTGTGCCATCGTTAGCTCACTCAAAGTTGTGTTTGGATTGATTGCATGTGGGAGTAATCTTGTAAGTAAGTAAACTTTATTTATCTAGAGCTTTTCTCAGATAAAATCACAAAATGCTTCACAATAGAGGTTATGCAGTTTTTTGTTTGTTTGTTTTTTTCTACCGCTTAATCTCTTTAGGGGTCGCGGGTGACTGGAGCCTATCCAGTAACTTTGGGCCTTAGGCGGAGGAAACACCCTGGACAGTGGCCAACACATCGCAGGGTTAGAAGGTTATGCAGGTTATAAATGTAAATTATAGACGCTCAGTCGGCAGCTCTGAACAGTTTTGGAATGATCTACTACTACGTAGAGGTAAGATCGGGCCTAAAACATCTCGCCCGACCTGGCCCAGGCCCGTCGGTATTAAAGCCCGACCAATTAAGTTGATTTGCAGGCCCGAGCCTGAAGCAAACCCTTAAAATGTATACTTTTTTATGTAAAAACTCTGGAGGAGGAGGGGAGGGCAGGGCATGCTCTGGCTCTGCGGCTCTTGTTTAGTAGTTAATTAGCAATTACCATACAGCGCCTTCTCTGTTTTATCCGAATTATTAATTTTATAACAAGTATTAGCAGGGTGCGATTTGCTGGGGGGGATGGGAGGGATTATCCCTACCTCTGGTTTGTCCTGTCCCTCCTCTGCTTATAATTTCTAACATCCCTCCTTCTGCTTTTATCTTGTATTATTTGTAGGGGGGATAAAAAAAATAACAAAGTGTTCTATCAATCCCAGCGTAGTCTCATTGATGTTTTCCCTTCTCCCGGTGCTGCTCCTCCGCTCAACAGGCAGCTCTCATAACAGCCAATAACGTCACACTTTCACACACAGTCCTTTTCTGATTGGCTATTCCTCTAACTTTTTCTGCGCGCACAGGCATAGTTTAAATTGACAGATCTCAATAATGAACATAGGCGCCGCCGCGCCGATCTATCTTTCTCTCTTCTCTCTCTCGCTCTCTCTCTCTCTCAGCGCTGTCATTTAGACTCAGGTCTCAGAGCCGCTGTGCTGCTGCTCTGTTACTTGCCCTGTGAGATAATGGTTTAATCCACGACTGTGTGCAAAGCAGAGCGGGAAAATCAAGTCAGGAACGGAGACACGAAAATGTTAACCTGCGATGCGATTCAAAGCGGGACAAGACTCGTATTAAGTGACGAACTGCACTGCTCCTGCTTGTAGAACCCGATGCCGTGAGAGGCAGGACCAACCCGGGGCTCTGCGGAGCTTTATGTAGCCTACTGAATGAGTCTGTTCATTTTGTGAGTAAGCGTGCCAGTGTGCGTCAGAAGCCCGTTGCGAGTGGAAAAGAAACGGAATGAACACGGGAAGGAGAGACGCGGTAGTGCCGCGCGTGTATGTGGTGCGCATGTGTGTAGCGCGCATGTGTGTAGCGGCGGTGCACAATATGCGCGTGCACGTGGTGCGCGTGTAGAATGACTTGTAATTTTCTATCCCCCCTTCTGTTTTTTTGACAAATCGCACCCTGAGTATTAGTATCCATATATCGTTTTAGTACACAGTGGTCCCTCGTCTATCGCGAGGGTTAAGTTCTGAAAATAACCGTGAAAGTTGTTTGTTTATATATATTTTTTCACAGTAATTTCAATAGCCATTAGCCCAGTATGACAGCTCCCCACACACATTACACTTTTCTCAAACAGGCAATCACATTTCTCTCTTATTTAAACAAACAACAGTCCAAACATTCGTACACATTGCTTTAACGGATTCGAGTGGATCAAGTAGAAGTAAGTAAGAAAGCGTACATCAAGTAAGAAAGCGTACATTTACCACGACATTACACAACATGTGAATGAGGTGTGATTAGCATGAGTTCACAGCTGTTTTGTGTAATTATAGTACGCATCACAGTCCCCATTCATTTCAATGGGGGTTGTTAAAATGTATTCTTATTTATGCATATTCATGAAATCCTGATTCTAATCTTAACCTGCCCCAAGCCCCAGACCTAATCTTACCCATTTTAGTAACTTTATGCCTGAACTTCACTTAAGGAAAACGTCCCCACGTGGCTTCAACCAAAACTCGTCCTATTTTGACGCTGTGAAATCTCGAGTCATTTTTACTCTTTTTCATATCGTGCTAAATGCACGGCGTAACATAAGTACTAAAATAGCTGTGAACTCGTGATCAAAATACGCTGTTTTTGTGTCGTGGTAAAAGTACGCCATCTAGTCAGACTGTGTTGGGCTGGACCATCTGGTTAGGACAGTGTTTTTCAACCAGTGTGCCGGGGAACACTAGTGTGCCTTGAGTTGCTGCCAGGTGTGCCTTGAAAAATGTGGCAGTTTTCAATATTCAGTCTTTTAAAATAAACTTTATCAGATGTAATTAAAAAATTTACAATTTGGGAGTGTTTGGAACAACTTTTACAGCAAGAAAAAAGCAAAACCAGTCATCAGTTATGCATTTAAAGAATTATTTAAAGATTTTCTATGTAAAAATGTAATTATTTTGTTTTGTGTTGAATAGGTGCTGTGTCTAATTCTGTGCTTAATAAATTAAGCAAAAAAGTGTGCCGTGACTCAAAAAAGGCTGGGAAAGACTGGGTTAGGAGTCAGGACTGGAGCACGGACTGTTCTGTGCTGTTGTTTGCCTTGACATGGTTCCAAACTTTGTGTTCTAGTGCTAAGACTTATGTTTTAACACAGCGTAGACCTGGACCAGGACCACGCGCTGTACACTGTTAAAAAGTTTTGAAAGGTGAATCAGGATATAGCGAGGGAACACTGTACATAATATATAAATATATATTTATTAAAAAAAAAAAATAATAATAATAACTCAGCGGGAGAGATGCACAAACCCAACCCGACCCAAACATAATCATTTCCATTTTTGGGCCTGGGCTTGAGTTAATACTACTAATACTATAACAAGAACAAGCATAAATTTGAAACAACTTTGTGTTGAAATATATTGGCATTTTGAATCACTGAAATATTGTCCTTGGTCGATTAAAAGAAGAGTTTGAAATAATACAATAGTAACTTAAAATTGTGACAACACTGCTATAGAAATCAGTTAACAATTATTCAATTACTAAATTGGTTACCTTAAAAATCAATTAGTCATGATTAATCATTTACCTTGTTGCAGCCCTCTAAACGGTACACACAATATACACTTTTAACAAACAACAAAAAGTTACGTGGGGTTTAGCTTCTCTTTAAACGACCTCTTCAGAGAGTTCCTTTGAGGAGAGATGAGTAATTTGACTGTGACAGGTGTGGCTGCTCAAAAAAGTGACTCTCTTAGAGTTGATTAGTAGGTTTCTTCAGGTCTCAGCCCCAGATGCCATAGTTAACACCAGTGTACGCTGACGCTGGCTGTTACGTTTGTGATGAGCCGAGTGTGAACTGATTCTATTTTATTCTGACAATTCACACTCGAGGTGCGTCACGGAAAGTCTCGACTCAGATAGGTCTGATTCTATTTGCACACACAAGGTGAAAATCCCCGAGCAGCTGGAGAAAGTCTGCAAGAACTGACTTCCACAAAAGAGTTTTCAGCTGAACACAAGCAGCAGACGGTTGTGTGAAACTTGTGCTGTAGTTTACTCATAGAAATGTAAACTAAATGGCACATAACAGGATTAGTGAAAATGTGACCAGATGGGGGCAGCAAGGCAGCAGAAATTAAATTTTTAGAAAATATATATTATTTTAATTCCAACAACGCCATCTCCAATTAACTTGGAAAATACTTTAAATTGTAGTTTGTAAAGCACACAGTTCGTTTTAATGATTGACAGAGACTTACATTAATTTACTTAATTTATTTATAAATAATCTGCTTTGTTGTCTTAAGGTTTCAGCTAAAATCCAGTCCATAGTAACAATGAATCACGTTACAGTTTCATTCAGCACTTCAAAGTGTACATCCGGGGCTGCAGGCCAAATACCCGGTCCTTCGCTGCGTGCAGAGGAGGCTCGCCGCCAGCAGGAGCCTACACATACACATTGTACATTCACCATTCACATTTCTTATAAAACAAAAGCAGTGTACAAGGAATAAACATACCGGGACGAAATGGCACAAAATTAGACACCACGACCTAAACACCATCAGTACACGCGAGGAGGGGGTCCCTTTCCGAGCCCAGGTAAGCTGAAAACAGGTTTCCCATTAACTTTTACACAACGGCTAGAGAACGCTCACACTCCTTGCCTACTCACCGATTACCGCGCTACTACTCTGCTCGCCGTGCTTGACGCCTCCCGGTCGAGCCAGTGCGCCTTAATCGTTCACATGGCCCAGTGTTGCAATGCTCCTCTCGTGCCACGGCTCCGCGGCCATGACGGCCCGGCTCCTTCTTTTGGCGTGTGACGTACGGGCTCGGGTTGCAGATAGGTGGGGACAAACACGGGTAACAGCGCCCCTTTTATAGAACGCCCGAGGCGACAAAAGGCCGCCTCACTACAAGAGAAAGTCAAAATTAAACTTATTGTTGAGGACAATCTACGCTTTGCCATGGCACTGTGGCACCTGCTGCTCCAGTCATGTTGGGAGTAAGTCACTAGAACTTGATGTTATGACTATTTTTCCTCTGTTCACATCAGGACATACTATGTGTTTACGTTATGAGCTATTAGGACACAGCTGAATCAGATAAAGCTACGGTTTAACTAACATACAGTGTCGGTGTTATTTCTCATTGTTTAAGACATTATCTCAAAGATGACACTCTGCTTGTATCTCAAAGATGATACAAGTTATTCAGAAGTCTATCCAAGAAAGAGCCGGAAACTACCAAAGGCAAGTAGACCGCAATGGTAGTAGTAAAGCTGGCAGTAAGACGCAGCGGGTAGAGCCAGTGGCGGTCGCAGCGGTAGGGCAGGCGGAAGTTGTAGTATGAGTAGTTGAAGTGGAGGCTGTGAGGGCAGTGTCCTGTTCAGTGTCTGCTGAGCGTTGTTCATTTGCCCATCACTAGCTTCCAGCATTATAAGTGTTAACCACAGCTCATTCATGTAACCACAATATGTGATGCAGTTCAGGTGATCGAGTTGACAGCACGCCTGAGTTTGGTTTAAAGAGACCACAGTGCGCGAGATTCCAGCCGTTTTTAATGAAGCAAAAAGTAACAATACATACTATCATTGAAAATATAAAACAAACACTACTACTGGTCGAGCTGCTGTTCACTCACTTTCTTCTTACATGTGATTCACGCTGCACCGCACATAGGGTTTGCATTGAAATTTTATTGCGTTATGTGTGAATGCGCTGTTAGACTGGACACAATGAAAGGCCACTCTGAAACGTGTCCTTTTTTCATGGTATACGCTTCTAAAGCACATACTTGTTTGCTGTTAAACTGTGTATATGGTGTTTAAATAGCATTGCCTACTGTTCTGAGTCTCATTTTTTTCTGGCAATTCTGGTGCAAACTAAGCAACTTAGAAAGCTTCAGGTCAAAACCTCACACTGCTGCTCTCACTCTGAGCTCCTCTTTTCCCTTTTACCAATGTATTTCTGTGAGTTTGCAGTGTTGTGGTGGAGTGTAAGAGGAGAGCTTCACTTTTATGTACGTATTTTGTATGTCGCTCCGGAGTATAGGTCGCAGAAGCCCCAAAATGCGTATTTTAGAAGGAAAAAAAAACATATATGTCGCACCGAACTATAAGTAGCACTTTTTGGGGAAATTAATTTACATATTCTGGCACCATAAACAGACGCAGGACACGTTTTTGCATCCTTTTCTCTGACATGGAGATGCACAGAGGCCAAGGACCGCTGGCATGAGGCAAAACTACAAGATGCAGATCAAAACATGCCTAAACTCTGCATTAATCAGTTTTATATTATCATTAAATCATCTGCAATCAGCATTTTGTCCATTTGACATTCAACAATCGCGATGTGACTCAAGTGTAGCTGTTTACCTGCAGCAAGTTCCACACATCTCTTTCCACTAAATCCACTGCCTGTTTTTGTTGCCCAAACTCCATTTCCACCTCTCCGTGGAAAGTTTCTCCCGCGCTGCTTCTGCCGTAGATCTGCGAGTGCTCCGTGTGAAACAAGGAAATGCAGCTGCAGCAAATTTTCGTTGTTTACCGGCCCACCAAGCAAACATCAGTGTTTGTCTTTCAAGTGATCATGGTCAAAGAACGACTCCTCTTGAAATCAGATCGAATCAAAGCTCTCTGTCCCGTTATTTTCATTGAATGAAGCCCTACGCGCTCTTCTGAGCGTCAGTGCGGTTCTTGAGATCCAACCTCCAGGTCTGCTGTTTTATTAATGTACGCAGTTGCAGTTTTGTAAATGTACGCATCGCACGTGCTCGCACTTAGGCAAATAGCTACACCTTGGACGCAACAGTGTCACGCCTCACTGACGGAACAGCAGCAAATGAAACGGCATTTGTCCCTCATTTGAGAAGCAGGAGGAGCTTGAGTTTGGTCGGGACTCGTAATATATTAACAGTTATTCACAGATTTACATTTATTTTATATAAATAAGCTCAACCCAAGCATAAGTCGCCCCCCTGTTAAACGATGAAAAAAGCACGACTTATAGTCCAGAAAATAGTGTTATTTATGGATATAGTGCTTTTGACAGTAATAGACATTATGCACTGACATCATTTTCTTCCAAAAATGCTTAGCAATGTTTAGAATGAGTGACATTTCTTCAATGTATTTCTTTGTTGTTGTGACAACGGTTTGTCTGCTAACAACAGTTGATGACATTTTAATGCAACAAACAGACTCAAAAACTCTTTTAATAAAGAAAGGTAATACGTTCAACTGTGTGTGATTACAATGTCTGATGAATGTGAGAAGCTAAAGTCTTGTTTATCTGCTTTACTACAACTGTTGACCTGATTTTCTCTTTTTACATGTCAGTTACAAACCCAGTGCTCAGTAGACTCGTGGTGGGTTGAATTTGTTATCAAACTGTAGTTTATTTTTCCTGTTTAAGCTGTTTATTGAACTCTTACAAGAGAAAATGTCCTTTCTCCCATTGACTCTCACATTTAGAATACTGTCATGTCACCTGCATAACCTCTACAGTGCTTGGTGCTTGTCATAGACATATAATTAGTAGACGTGCAATCAGCATCTCTGCTCTGTTGCTACAACACAAACAGCGCAACGCCATATTCCTCCGGTAGAGGTGATGACGCAAATCAGTTGGACACAATGGCAGAAGTTGCACTTTTATGGATAAAACGAGCTTAAACAAGGGATTTCAGCAAAAACATGAGCAAAACGACTGATTTGTGTCTTATGAAGTTTCTTTAAACAACTTTGGCGATATGAAATTATATTTCTCAAACGACTATATTCTTAGGCTGGAAATGCTCCGTCACTGATGTGACAGACGCCTCCACAGATGAGTGAAGCTATAACTTTGTTTGGTGTTATTTAAGTCGTTTGTCTGCTTTTCTCACTAGTAAAGTAAAAGCGGATGTTTAGTTGTCACTAGAGCCTTAAAAGATGCATAAGTTCGCTAGCCGTTAGCAGTTTTATACAACATTTTATCTACAATAAATACTCAAAAGTTTGTAAACTCAACAATAATTTGTAACAAGGCTCTGACCTTTGCTAAATGTGGTCGGTAGGTTTCTACCAGCTGACACTCTTTGGATCTTTCATAACTTGTGTTTTTTGCGGGCTAATGCTAACGGCTATAGGAAAATAAACAGTAGAACGCTCCGGACTAGCTTAAATCTTACCGGACTAGCTCAGATGCTAAGTGTTCGATAGCATCAGAGTCGGACTGCACGTCTACTTATTATATGTCTATGGGTGCTTGTGAACATTTTGTGTTGAAGGTGATGAGAACGATACCACCATTTTAGTCACAAAAAGAAGTTTTTGTCGGACACTGGGGCTCAGACGATTTCTTCTTTTTGAAATCAATTCACCGGCACAGAGGTATTATAGGTCATTTTAAGAGATATGGAACGGTGTTTTTTTGTGTTCCCTGAATTCTAATGGGTTCTGATTTCTAATGCTGTCGGATGATGATAAATGCTTTGAAGGCCCTTCGTGTCTAAATATGCCACAAACTCTCTGAAACACAACAAACACAGCTTATTTAACATCATTTGCATATGATTTAACTTACACAGTACCTGAACTGGATGACGAGGCTGATGAAAGGCCCGGTTGATCTGGTTTTGTGAAGAAAAGCTTCAGATCTTCATTCCTGCACCACATTTTGTATTGGTTTTCCCTTTTGTCTTTAAAACTCTGACAGATTTTCTTGACCAGTAGTGCTGGAGCAAAAGTAAAGCATTTTCTTTGTTTTGCTGCGAGTTTCTGTTAATGCAGGAAGCAGGCCACATGATTTGTTTGGCAATCAAATTAAAAGAATGAGCTACAGTATGCCCAATTCATTTATGAGACTTCTTGTTACCTGATACAGGACTAGAGCTTCATATTTTGTGGCTGTCATTTCTTTAGAGCCTACAAAGACCGGATTACCCTATGTTTTCAGATGAGCCAAAACAACCAAGAGTGGCTGAGGAAGACAACCCCTCCGTGTTATTTGAAAAAATGTATGCAAGCATTCTAAGATGGTGGAAACAAAATGCTGCTCGTTACCACATGCTTGCTCCAATCGCCCGCAAGTTTCTGTCGGCACCGCCGTCATCAGTTCCAAGTGAAAGAGTATTCAGCGAAGTTGGAAACATTTACACCACCAAAAGAAACCGGCTTACAGGGGCAAATGCAGAAAAACTGTTTCCTTCACCATAACCTGCCACTGTTAAAGTGGACCTACTGAAAGTTTTTGCACCTTTTTCTGTTTATTTATTGTTCCAAAAGTTAAGCAACAGTATGTGCACTAAAATGTTCTAATGTTTACATCTCTTCAGTTTTAAACTTTGCTGTGATTGTTGTTAATAATTGGACCTACTGAAGTTTTTTCTTTAGCCAAAATACCTCAAGGATTTATTATTTTATTGTTGCATTTTTTTTTTTTTTTTTTTTTACAGTTATGCTAGTTTCCTTTAAATTTAAGATACTGTGAGTTTGTTTGCCTGTGGAACTGCTTTGGATGACTGTTTATTCTTAAAAAAACTTTGAATGTTCTACATTTTTTCATACAACTTATTATTTTCTTAAATATTTATACAATTTTTTTTGTCATTTACTATTTAAGTTAAATATTTGTGTTCTATGTTATCTCTTTTAGTTTAATGGTACGTATACACAGCACTTTTTGACTTTTATGACACTGTGAAAATACCTCTAACTGCACTATAACATAAATAAATGTTTATCAAGTAATATACTTGTGTGTTATTCATTAGACGGTATTTTAAGTATGTTCTTTTTATTTTTTATTCAGCATTTGTTGTCCTGCTGCATTCAAAATGTATATATCGGCCTTGGAATAAACCTAAAATATCGGCCAATGAATCGGTATCAGCCACCCAAATCGTGAAAAAATCGACATCGACCACCCCAAACCCTTATCAGTCGATCTTATTTACATTTAAATACATTAAAACATTTACATGCTTCGTCTTTATAGTCATGTATGTCAAGCATTTTGACGTATTTGTATTATTAGTAGTAGCGTAATGATTTATTTTGAAAATCACCGGATTCGCTTCACCCGTGCTCGCTTGGTTTCCGGTTTATCGTGTCTTGTTTCACAACTTCATCAAAAAGGGTTCCAGAGTGCTCCGGCAGTCCGACAAAAGTTCCTTCCAAAGATCGCTGTGTATTACTTTTCCAGAAACAGGCAGTGTGAGCCAGGTGAGATGTGCAACCTGCATTTCTTGGCATGCAATACCCTTCTTGTTACTATTATTTATGATGGTTCAAGGACCTCCAGCATCTCCCTAAAGCCCTCATCTTCACAATACTGAGAGGTTGGCAGTCTTGATTATCATTTTTGATCAAACAGACCTTCAAAGTGTCTTCTTGAAGCTATCAAGAAGCAGTCAACTCCACTGGCATAGTGCTAATGTTTCTACTGAGTAATACAAACTCATACTTGTGTTCAGGCTGTTGCTGTCTCTTGGGTAGGTTGGTAGATAGATAGGTAGTAGTTTATTTGCCATTTGTAGTTAAAAACCACATTGGAAAAGACACAATGACACTGTAAAATCAGTCAATAACTAAATCAATGAAAAAATACAGTTTAAAAAAAGTTATAAGTGCTGCAGTCAAAAATTTAAGGTGCCTAATTTAAAGTGCAGACCCTTTATCTAATAGAGCGATACCTTCGCCCTGAAGGAAGCGAGCCCAATCTCACAAGAAAGTGTACATTTACCACGACATTACACAACATGTAAATGAGGTATGATTAGCACGAGTTCACAGCTGTTTTGTGTAATTATAGTACGCGTCACAGTCCCCATTCATTTCAATGGTGGTTGTTTAGACGTGTTCTTATTTATGAATATTCATGAAATCCTGATTCTAATCTTAACCTGCTCCTGCTTCACTGAAGAAAACATCCCCACGTGGCTTCAACCAAAACTCGTCCTTTTTGACAATGTGAAATCTTTTTTTTTTTTACGCTTTTTCATATTGTGCTAAATGCACGGCGTAACATAAGTACTAAAAACAGCTGTGAACTCGTGTTCAAAATACGCTGTTTTTGTGTCGTGGTAAAAGTACGCCCTCTAGTGAGACTGTGTTGGACACAATAACACTGTAAAATCAGTCAATAAATAAATCAATACAAAAATACAGTTTAAAATAAGTTATAAGTGCTGCAGTCAAAAACTTAAGGTTCCTAATTTAAAGTGCATTGTTCACTCTGTAACAGCTTGTGGAAAGAAGCTCTTCGCCTGGCGTGCAAACCTGCATTTAAAAGTAAGCTCACCCCCCAATCTCCACCACAAACACATTTCAAACACAGCAAACTCATTGGAATCTATTGGGAAAAAGGGAAAGAGGAGCTAGAGTGGAGAGCAGCTGTGTGATTGGATTGACCGCAGGTGTCTGCAATTAGTTCTCGATTTTGAATGGACAATACACGCTGAGGTCACAGAGAACCTGGAGCTGACATGAGAGACACAGCCAGTTTGTGACTGTTTTGACCTGAAATCTGCTAATTTGCTCAATTTGCACACAAAAAATGACTCATAACAGTAGACAATGCTATTTAATCAACATATACATAGTTTAACAGCCAAAAAACTTATTTTAGGTTTAGCTTCTCTTTAATAGAGCGATACCTCTGACCTGATGGAAGCAGCTCAAACATGTCCCTTCCAGGGTGAGAAGGATCATTGGTAGCACTTTAAAAACCTCCACGGTACCTACCAGTTAAGTACCGTGTCAGTTACTAGTAACTAACAGTGACACTTACTAGTACTTACTCTGGTACTTACTGTGGTACTTACACTGGTACCTAGAGTGGTACTTGAGTGGTACTTGTACCAGCAGTTACTGGTACATACCACTGATAGTTACTGGTACTTACTGTGGTACTTACACTGGTACCTACAGTGTACTTTGAGTGGTACTGGTACCAGCAGTTACTGGTACATACCACTGGTAGTTACTGTGGTACTTACTGCAGTACTTACACTGGTACCCATAGTGGTACTTGTACCAGCAGTTACTGGTACATACCACTGGTAGTTACTGGTACTTACATTGGTACTTACTGTGGTACTTACACTGGTACCTACAGTGGTACTTGTACCAGCAGTTACTGGTACATAACACTGATAGTTACTGGTACTTACTGTGGTACTTACTGTAGTACTTACACTGGTACTTAAGTGGTACTTGTGTCAGCAGTGACTGGTACTTACAGTGGTAACTATTAGTACACTTACCACTTTTAATCATTTGTGGCACACACATATGTTTCAGTGGTGGTATTATTGGTACTAAATTAAAAAAGTAGAGCTTATAAATTATGAATAACAATAAAATGCAAGTGTTAAAAAAGCACCACGTCTTTATTTATGTCACAACAATATTGGGTATTGACAAAAATCAAAGTAATTATTTGTTTCAGTAAACAAAAAACAGAAACAATTTACAACAATCTTAATAATCTTAATAATCTTAATTCCAACATTTATTGATAAATACCATGATACATAATGGTAAATAGTGGTACTACAATGGTACTTATTACAGTAGTTGACAGTCAACTACTAGTAACAACGGGACCTGTTCTAAAGTGACACATACTGGTACTTGAGTGGTACTTACTACAGTAGTTGACAGTCAACTACTAGTAACAACGGGACCTGTTCTAAAGTGACACATACTGGTACTTCAGTGGTACTTACTACAGTAGTTGACAGTTAACTACTGGTAACAACGGACCTGTTCTAAAGTGACACATACTGGTACTTCAGTGGTACTTACTACAGTAGTGACTGTCAACTACTGTAGTAAGTACCACTGAAGTTGCCCCAGTGGCCTCTGTGGTCTCCCATCCGAGTACTGCCCAGGCCCAACCCTGCTTAGCTTCTGAGATCTGACGGGATCAGGCTTTGGCATGCTGGTATGGCCACGACCATACCAGCATGCCAATACTGGTGTACAAGTACCACTGTAGGTACCAGTGTAAGTACCACAGTAATACCAGTAACTACCAGTGGTATGTACCAGTAACTGCTGGTACAAGTACCACTCAAAGTACCACTGTAGGTACCAGTGTAAGTACCACAGTAATACAAGTAACTACCATGGTATGTACCAGTAACTGCTGGTACAAGTACCACTCAAAGTACCACTGTAGGTACCAGTGTAAGTACCACGGTAAGTACCACAGTAACTACCAGTGGTATGTACCAGTAACTGCTGGTACAAGTACCACTCAAAGTACCACTCTAGGTACCAGTGTAAGTACCACAGTAAGTACCAGAGTAAGTACTAGTAAGTGTCACTGTTAGTTACTAGTAACTGACACGGTACTTAACTGGTAGGTACCGTGGAGGTCTTTTAAAGTGCTACCGGATCATTTGTTTAAAAGTCTGCTTTTATAAAGAGTTTCCAGCACAGGCAGGTTACTGTGCACAGTTCTCTTAGCTGAAAGAACCACTTTATAAAGAGTTCTCTTTTCTTTGTCTGTGATGTTTCCAAACCACACAGTAACAGAGCTCACTAGAAGACTTTAAATGGTACAGCGATAAAAGTTCAGCAGAATCTTATGCTGTGTTCAGACCGGACAGCGTCTTGGCGTATTTGCGTCCATTGAGCGTTCAAGTGAATTTTCCGCGCGTATTGATGTCCGGGGCGTCAGTTGACGCGCGTTTTGGCTTCTGAAAACGCGGCGTCTTGCGGATTAGAAGCTGGAAGCTGTGGCGGCCAAAAATTCGAAGAAAATCCGCCGCAGGAGTTGGGAAAATCCATCTTCAGACGCGTTGGAAGTTGGCGTCAGCCAATCAGAGACTACACTCCCGTACACGTGACATGTTGTTTCTCTCTCACAACAAGAGGAAAGGAGGACTGTTTACTGGAGTCTTTTATTAACTTTTTAACGAAAGGTACCTTGTTCGGGGGCTTTTTTCAAAGACTTGGCCGTTCGTTGCTTGAAAATCTGGAGACACGGCAAACACGGGACATGATCTGGACTTACAACGCGCTCACATGGATGTAATAAAAATGCCCGGTGTCGTGTTTAAACCTGCTGTACAACGGGAGGAGCCGAGGACGAAGACAGCAAAAGGACTGCCCGGAGGAGGAGAAAGTTGTGTGATCGGGTAAGCTCCGTTTTATAAATGCAACCCGGTAATGGCGCCACCGCCTCTGGAGCGGCGCAAGGCAAAACGGAGGAACCCGGTGAAGGCCGAGGGTCCAGAGATTTAGCAGAGAAAAGCTAAAATTACCGCAGATTTGGAAACAATACCCACAATTTCTCGCCTTAAATGGTCTCAAAGTTTAGATTTGACTCTTAAAAACCGTTTTATAAATGCAACAAGCCTCTATCTATCTATCTATCTATCTATCTATCTATCTCTCTCTCTCTCTCTCTCTCTCTCTCTCTCTCCTTCTCTCTCTCAACGTGATCTGTCTACGAGCAAAACAAAGCCTGTAAACAAGCGGGAGCTCTAAGCGCTTTGGGGCGTTAAAAGTGTCTTAATGTCCACCAAAGCCTTGACGCGCATCAGAGCAGCTTAGAAGCTTATTGAGGCGTCAACAGCAGAAATAACCGGCGAAATTTAATGCGCGTTTAGGCGAATTTAGACGCAAATAAGCTGTCCGTGTGAACACAGCATTAGAGTTCTGGGTGAATTCTCCAAGTTTCCGCAAAAAGAAGAGACACTGTGTAGACTTTTTTACAATGTTAGTCGTGTTTTTGCTCCAGTTCAGTCAAACCAATCATGAATGGCTTTATGTCTTGTCAAAGAAGAAGGCATATTTTTATTCATGTACAACAACTCTTTGGAACCTATACAAGATTTGACTAATGAAAATGGGACAATTTACAGCTGTTCCTGGAAACGAGTGTAAAACAACGTAACATAACGCTGCTTTAATCCAGTGTATTGTTTGTAATGTACATAAATGTAAATGTATTCTAAGTACAAGAGCTTAGTATTCTATAACTAAACCCATTTCAAAGCGTCCTCCCCCTCGCTGACAGCTTCGTCTATAGACACTGATTGTACCTCGTGTAGCGCTTGTATGACATAATGCCAATAACCTGCTCTGGCACTCTGACACGCACTGGTCTGATGCCAAAAGCAGAGGTCTGAGGGCTCCGGGGCTGCCTTTGAACACGCACCGGGGCCCGAGCCGCCTTTGAACCGCGCTCACCAGAGGCCCCGCAGGCTGTGTTAGGGCCCCGCGCACACATCACACGGGCGTCGAGCTGTCTCCTGCCGCTCATGTCTCTCCTCATTTAGACTTAAACTCACACACACTGAACTTCTGAAGCCTGCCCGGGGACCAGCCGTCAGCCCGCATTCCTCTGACGGACCGCGAGCAAAGACTGCGGAGGTGGCACTGCAGCAAACAATACGTGAGAGAAAAAATGATTTGGCTATTGATTAGGGAACAACAGGGAATTCTAGTCTGTATCTACATTCCACTCTCTCCTTTGGTCACAGGTATTGGTTGACGGTTCCCAAGCGTCCTGGAATAATGGGAAAAATCATCAGGCCATGGAAAATGAAATAAAACACCAAATGTCATAGGAAATAAAATAAATGCTGGAAAAGGATTTAGCCATATAGTTAGTCTTATGTGCAATGCTAAAACAAATGAATCTGACTGAGCTTTAAATTAACGTCAGCGGTGGTGAAATAAAAAAAACAGCAATTTCCCATTTTTTCCTATCCAACATAGCTTAGCGACATTAAGGTGTGTCCTATGCAAAGTTTGGTAGTAACTTATAGAGGGATTTTCGGTTGACGTCACTTTCCGCTCTACTGTGCATGCGTTATGCAGAAAGAGCCGCTGTCCATTTGCTTAGCTGTGGAATCTTCTCAGAATAAAACAACAATACAGGACAAGAGCAGATGTTTGAATCAGGTCTGAACCGGTCTGACAGACGTCTGTCTCCTGAAGCTTGAGATCCTCGTTTACATGGAGGTCAGGATAACCAGATAACTACTGACAACTGTTGTTGTGATTTTGAGCTCTACAAAAATGAATACATTTGTTTTGATACTGAAACACTGATGTTTCATGGATGAAAGGTTGATGGTTTGTTTGTTATCCAGAGAAAGCCTTATCCAGAGCAAATTTACGACACACCACCAGGTCCATCAGTCCATCAGTCCATCAGATATGTCCATCTGTCCATCAGATATGTCCATCAGTCCATCAGATATGTCCATCAGTCCATCAGATGTGTCCATCAGTCCATCAGATATGTCCATCAGTCCATAAGATGTGTCTATCAGGTGTGTCCATCAGTCCATCAGATATGTCCATCAGTCCATAAGATGTGTCTATCAGGTGTGTCCATCAGTCCATCAGATGTGTCCATCAGATATGTCCATCAGATATGTCCATCAGATGTGTCCATCAGTCCATCAGATGTGTCCATCAGTCCATCAGATATATCCATCAGTAGATCAGATGTGTCCATCAGATGTGTCCATCAGATATGTCCATCAGATATGTCCATCAGATGTGTCCATCAGGTGTGTCCATCAGATATGAAGTTGCGTTTGATCAGAGCGTTTTGACGCTATGTGACTTTTGCACGTAGGAGCACGAGAACAGCACGAACACGGCGCAAATGTTGTAAGCTTATTCATTCTCGTTCATTCATACCTTCATTGCCCTTGGTCTCTCTCTGCATCATCATCTTCGCCTCTAGTTTATTCCTCCACCACCACCAGTGTGCAGCCCTGGGGGAAGACACACTGTATATTCCAGATCTAATTGACTTAATGTGGCCGTGTTAATCATCGCCATGTCTTCTGCTGGGGTCTGACCGCCAAAGTTATGTACTCAATAAAGAATCTTCTACCACACTTTTGGTGTCTGAGTCTCTCCAGGGTGAAATGTCCATCAGTCCATCAGATATGTCCATCAGTCCAACAGATATAGTCTTCTGTAAAATGTGATTTATTTGTAATTACATTGATGTTACAAGACAATATATTCATTTTTCATGTGCGTCATCATCTGAGCAACAAGGAAGCAATTTTGTTCATTATCTTGAAATAAGACACATGCTTTCAACATCATTTACAGGTAATTACAAAGGATTTTGCCATGAAATATTACATTTAAGCATAATTTTTTTTTTTTTTTTTAATTCACCTCGTGCCAAATGTACATTTACAGAATTTTTACATGAACAGTGCACAGCCTGTATAAAGAAACAGGAGTACAAACTAATACACAAAAACAAAATAGGTAAATTCATATGATGCAGCAGAAATAACATAACACAACACAACAACAAAAAATCAGTGGTAGCAACAACAACAACAAAGAATGTCTTATGGGGAGTTAAGGAATGTGATGAAAGATGACCAAGTGGTGATGGATGGGTTTGAGAAAAATAATCTATTATTAGGTTTTTCCATTGTGAAATTGTGATATTTGACTTTGTTTTCCAGTTCATGAGGACTGTTTTTTTGGCGACAGCTAGCGCAATGAGTATCATATTTTTTTGTTTTTTGCTTAGTGTTAATGTGGATAGGTTTCCTAGAAGACAGAAGGAGGGCAAGTTGGGATGTGGCAGTTCAGGTATGTGGAGAGTAATGTTATTATTTGGATCCAGAGACTTTTTACAGGAGTGCAGAACCACAGTGCGTGAATATATGTGTCTGATTTGTTTTGTGTGCAATTTGAACAGATGTCGGTGGTGAAGCCCATTCTAAATAACCTATGCCCAGTGTAATGATATCTGTGAAGTACTTTGTATTGAATTAGCTGAAGATTGGCATTTTTGGTCATGGAGAATGTATTATTACAAATTTGTGTCCAGTGTTCAGAAGATATGGATAGATCTGTTTCCCATTTTATTGTTGGAATGGCTATTGATTGATCGAATGATGTAATAGTTTTGTACATTTTTGATAGGAGTTTCTGTGATATATTTATTGAGAGAATAGATAAAGCATAAAAATTTGGCAACATGTCAGTATGTCAATCATCAGTGATGACTCAATGGAACAATTGTAATTTACTTTGTGGCAGTAGGAACAAGCTCACTACATAGGTTTTTAATACACTTTTAAGGATATTTCTATGAAAATACCAATATATTTTTAATTACTATTGGCAATTTTTAATAATTTGTATTTACAATGGAAATTAAACCAGGAAACGCACTTGGTCATTTCTAAGTAAAATGCACTGGTAGCTGTTTCTACTTTGTTTCATACTTTGCTTTTTGGTGCTGTAGACATTTAGTTTCCATATCAAATACAATGTATTAAAAATGCCAATAGTAATAAATGAGTATATTTATAGAAATATTTTCAAAAATGAACTTCTGTAGGAGCTTGTTGTAAATGTAATGTCAAAGATCTGACACAGCTGCTACGACCATGTGGCTAAGTTCATTTAAATGTTATAGAAATTATTATAGAATGATTCCATTGAGTCATCACTGATGATTGACAGTGACATATTAACACAGACATTGTCCATTTTTATGCATAAATCCAATATGACATGACAAAATCATTTGTAATTACCAGTAAATCGGTTGAAAGCATGTGTCTTATTTCAAAGTAATTAACAGAAATACTTCCTTGTTGCTCAGATGACGACACAGACACATGGAAATTACTGTTACAAAGAAAAAATGTGTATATTGCCTTATAACAGCAAAGTAACAACAAATGAACTACATGGTAATTGCTTTGTTATTACATTGCTATTACCACATTATTACACCTTATGCTATTACATAGATATGACCATGTTTTTCCTGAGCCGTAGTGTAAAGTGCTCCGTATGAACCATGTCTGTGGACCAGTCTGTCTCATGTAAACCTGGTTAAGGTCAGACTCTCACACTGTTTACCATCTCCCCTCAGGTACCCGGGACTATTTAAAACCAGTGTCTGCCATCTCCTCTGCTTAACCTGCTCTATAAATATCCCAAACAGGCAGGCGGGCCAGCAGCGAGGGGGACGGAGGCCATATTGGATGGCGGCGGTGTAATGAGCAGCGTTAGGAGTCATTAAAGATGGCGGTGTAATGGTGGAACATATGGCGTGGCACCTGCTTCACTTCTGTTCTGTTTGATTAAGGACACAGGACTTACTTAGAGCAGACATTTCACTCTCAGACCTGCCTCAGCATCAGCGCAGTCATTGTTAGACTTCAACAGTAAAAGCACCTGAAGCTAATCGCAGTAGTTCACTATAGAGACTACATTTTTGGCGGCGGACATAACAGCAAGGAAGAGGCACTGGTAACGAGGGCAATTATGAATACATTTAAAATGTGTGAGTATGCTTTTTAATTATAGGGCTTACCCTGGATGTACACTGAATGAGAGTTGAGTGAGGGTCAGGACCTGTGCGAGTCCCACAGAACGTAGAAGGTGCTTAAAATCAATGCATCCATGTACACTGACCTCCAAGGAGTGTGGATGCGAATGTGGGAGCTGTGGGTGGTGTCGTGTGGCTTTCAATTCATTATACAAGCGTTCTGGCGGGAATTTCGGGTATACACACACTTTGCGAGAAACCCGCGCTTGTGCTGAACCGAACCTGCCTTGCAGTGTACATCCGGGGTTATGCACTAACGTCTACCGCTTTCAGACAGGCCACGGTTGAAATGTTGCATAATAAAAACCTTGTATGTAGGATCCTCTTATCTCCAGGTACTGGACTCCTCCCACTTAATCCTATGCACTTGCATCAAGCTGATGTGCGAAGCCTTTTGCTCTTTCCCACAAGCCTGATCTCACAAGAAAGCGTTGATATTCTAATTCTTGGACACATACCTGTATATACACATTTAAATTTGTGTCATAAATACACATTTGAATTTGAATGGTATACATAGTATTTGATTTTGTGTCATATACATACACATTGTTAATTGCATGATATATATCATGCAATTAACAAACAATTTTATATTCTGGTCACTTTGACAAGATCTGAAAATTCCAGTCAACTAGGAGAACCACCAGTCAGATATTATTACTTTATGCAAACAACTGGACATGAGTTATGACAAGACACACTTTCACTTGGCCTTTGTTTTAAAGAAATAAAAAGGTCATTGTTAATGAAGTGTCTTTAACTTTTACTTAACATTATGATGAGACTTAGGCCACGATTTTGTCCTTTGTCTTTGCGTGTGGTAGGGTACGCGTGAAATCAGGGTTAAAATGCCTGTTTTTTACGTGTCAACTCGTCCAAAACAAGACACGTTTTTAGTGAGTAGTAACAGGCAGACTTTATGTAAAGAAAAGACTTCTTTAGACAGCCTCGTGATACACTTTTACCAAATAGATTTCTATTATTGCACTTTTTTCCAAACTGAAGCTGCTACTGTAACTTTTGCCTGTGATCTTAAAGGAGACCTATTCTGTCAAATTCACTTTTCAAGTTTTTAACCTTGTTACAATGGCCTCCCTTCACCATTAGTTTACTCAAAGTTATATTTGAATTGATTCATGCAGGTTTGAGTAATCTTGTTTTGTTCTTCAGCTGGAGCTCAAGTGCTCAGAAATCCCTGTTCTCACCTACCACCTATCCCCTCCCACTTGTCTGTATTTGCTTGTCATAATTCAAAAAATGAATGCTTAAAGTGAAGCTTAAATGGTTCAGTACTGTCCCATACCCACTTTCCAACAATAAAAAATAGTTTCTAAAAATCTGTTGCTTTTTACAGTTACATTTTAAAATGAGGAGGCGGGCTTATCAGTTCTGCAGTTTTGAACAGGAAGTCAGTAGAGCTGTTCCTATTTTTAAGTTGTTTTAAATCAACTTTGTGTTTTACAATGAACGAAAGGTAAATTACTGTATATCTGTATGTTCTAGTTTCTACTAAATATATATTAAAAAAAACACAACAGGTCTCCTTTAATGCACTGCTCACTTGACACAGACTTGTTCACTGAATGAAACTGGAGAGAGCCACTAGTGGTCAACAGAGGAAGAACTAAGACCTGCTCTAAGACAGGTGGGCTTAGTCAGTCGAACAGCTCATGCAGGGGCGTAGCATCAAATTCCGGGCCCAGGTACAACTTTAATGATGGGCCCCCTAATACATGATCTTGTGTTTTATTGATTTAGTTCATGATATTGATATTTTTCTCTTCATTTGGGTTTTATTTCCTTCTGGAATATTCATATACAGTTTACTAAATTCATTTCTACTTTCCTCCATAACTAGTGTTGCGTTTACGTTTCTTGCAGGGAATTTGAATGCTTTATAATGCCACCTTTCAAGATTTTTATCGCCATAATCGACTACAAAACCACTGCATTTACTCAAATAGAAACTAGAAGAAAATGAAATAAAATTAGTATTGCATTAGTAATTACATTTAGAGGAACAATCAATCTATCTCACAAACAAAATGCTTTTGGGGGCCCTTTCCTGCCCTGGGCCTGGGGAAACTAGCACCATTTACCCCCCAGTTCGACACCCTGAGCTCATGGACTGACCACAGAATGAACAAATGTGGAATTATAATTAAATAGTCTACAATAAATTCTGTTTTGTTCCTTATTTTCCTTCGACTATTTATTAGAATATTACTTCTGCTGGTGTCTACTTTTTTCCAGTCAATGGCACATTTTATCATCAGAAGACCGGCTGGTGCTAACATAAACTCTGACTGACACACTTTGGGCGCAGGCCTATTGTTGCAAGTCATAACACCATTTAGTGGTTAATGTCAGTGGATGTTTGATTACAACAAAGTAAACTGTGTATTTATCGACTGGTGCATCTACAAAGAAATGAGTCAGGAGCCACCGCTGGCTTTTATTAAACCATAAATTATGCAAACTCAGTTTTGAAATGCAATTGCAACTGTTTCCACCTCACACTCTCTCCCTCTCTGCTTTTTAATAGAATGATTAAATATTAAATCACCACTACACAATCAGAATAAATATTTGGAATTGTTTTGAGACATGTTGAAACCATTTCCCAAACACTTGAATCCACGCCAACGTACATTTGCAGCTTCTGTAAATGAAGTCTTCTACTCACTTTCTTCTGCAACATGGAGCTTCGTCAACCAGGCAAAATACTCAAACTTTCTTCCTTATTCGATCACTAGTGTTCTGTCCTCACTATGCGTCTTCTACCGAGCGAACAGCATGTAAATTAGGTATGATTAACACGAGTTCACGGCTGTCCTGCGTAGTTATAGTACGAGTCACAGTCCCCATTCATTTCAATGGTGGTTGGTAAGACGTGTTCTTGTTTATGAATATTCATGAAATCTTGATTCTAATCTTAACCTGCCCCAAGCCCAGACCTAATCTTACCAATTTTAGTAACTTTATGCCTAAGCTTACCCGTTTCACCTGAAGAAAACGTCCCCACGTGGCTTCAACCAAAACTCGTCCTATTTTGACGCTGTGAAATCTGTGTCATTTTTACGTTTTTTTCATATCGTGTAAAATGTACGACGTAACATAAGTACTAAAAATAGCTGTGACATCGTAGTCAAAATACGTTGTTTTTGTGTCGTGGTAAAAGTACGCCATCTAGTCAAATCAAATCAAATCAAATCAATTTATTTTTGTATAGCCCAAAATCACAACAACAGTCGTCTCTGAGGACTTCCCAAGATTATTAATTTTAGCAAATATGAATAATAGGAAATCAAAATAAAACAATACATATTCAATAAAACAATACACATTCAATGAAACATTTGATCAAGCAGATTATTAGTAGCGCAGATGAATGATTGTCCAGAACATCCCTGTCCTTAGACCCTCCTTCTCGGCAAGGAAAAACTAAAAAAAACCCTAAGGGAAAAAGAGAAACCTCGAGGAGAACCACAGTGAAGAAGGGTTCCACTCCCATGGACGGACAGGCTGTAGATGTAACTAGGCAAAGTTATAGAGTTTATGTTTGTGGAGCCAGAGTCCATAAGCAGAGGGAACGACTCGTCTAGCAGGATCAGGACAGGCCAATCCTGGAGAGGAAGGTGGGGCGGAGGTCCAGGCATCAGTGGTCCGGCCCACGTCACTGGAACAGCAATGATCTGAAACAGTTACACTCCCCGAGAGGGAGTGGGACAGGGGACAACGAGTGAAGAGCAAAGAACAGACTAGAGATGAACTGTAGTTTTATTATTCTTTACAGAAAGGCAGAAGTGAGAGGATAGTGCTCAAGTTGCCATACTTTCCCAGTATAATTGCTCCTAGGGCATCCTGACTAGAACTATGGGTTAGAGTCTGTTCCTAACTGACCTGATCATAAACTAATCCGAAGAGGACGTTTTGAGCCTAATCTTAAATGTAGAGACTGTGTCAGCGTCTTTGACATGAGCAGGGAGCTGATTCCATAACCAGGGAGCTTGATAGCTAAAAGCTCTGCTCCTATTGTGCTTTTAGAGACTCTAGGAACCACCAGAAGTCCAGCATCTTGGAGAGCGAAGTGAACGGTTAGGATGATAAGGAGTTATTTATCTTTGATATAAGAAGGGGCCAAGTCATTTAAAGCTTTATAGGTTAGAAGAAGAATTTTAAATTTGACTCTAGACTCAACAGGAAGCCAGTGAAGATCTTTTAGTACTGGGGTAATGTGTTCTCGTTTTTTAGTACCTGTTAGTACTCTTGCTGCTGCATTTTGAACTAATTGAAAACTTTTTATTGAGCTTTTAGGACACGCTGCAAGCAGGGAGTTACAGTAGTCTACCTCGACGTGACAAAGGCATGGATTAGTTTTTCAGCATCATTTTTAGGCAGTAGATTTCTAATTTTGGCAATATTTCGCAAGTGAAAATAGGCAGTTTTGCACGCTTGACTAATATGTGCTTTGAATGAGAGCTCTTGGTCAAATAAGACTCCAAGGTTCTTACAGTCGAGCTGGAGGCTACACTGACATTGTCCAGTGTGATTATCTGCTCAGTTAGAGAGTCTCGCAGGTGTTTAGGGCCGAGTAAAATCACTTCTGTTTTATCAGGATTAAGAGTAGGTAGTTAAGGCTCATCCAGGTTTTTATATCCTTCACACAGGCACTGAGTCTTTCTATTTGACCAGTCTGATCTGGTTTCATTGATAAGTACAGCTGAGTGTCATCTGCATAACAGTGGAAGTCAATGCCATGCTTTTTGATAATGTTACCTAGCGGCAGCATATAGAGAGTAAAAGAATTGGACCAAGTACAGAGCCCTGTGGCACACCGCAGGTTAATTTAGAACATTGTGAGGACTGTGTTGCTCTACCAGGGCTAGACAGACAGCGAACAACCAAAAAGAGACGACCAATGTAGAAGAAACTTGTTTTTACTGGCATGTTCTCCACATCTTGTCTCTTTGTTAACAATTTTTTTGTTTTTTGTATTTTTATCTTTGTAAAACTGAAACAGAACACAAAACGTGTATTAATAAAAATGTACACATGTAGGCTAAGCTAAGTACACAAATACAACGTTTGTATGAACTTGTACCTTGTTACACAAGTATGACTAACTTATAATTTTACAGTTAGATGTACCTGCCATACATTCACAACAAAAATACATGTTTGATACAGCAAAATAGTTTGAATGTGAAGCTTAACGTGAAAAATACAAGCTAATACAGTGTAACAAGCTAACTGAAGCTAACGTTTTTCACAAACACTGTTTTACTGCTTAAATTTACCTTGCCAATTATTTATGCAAATAAAACACTTTTACAAAACAATACAGTGATCAACTTACGGACAAAGACACCCCAAGGCTGAAAACGGGATCATTTGACTGTTTTTGCACCGTGAGCTGCGCTGGCCATGCTTGTGTGAAAGGAAATGAAACTTATACCAAGCGCCTCCACTAGAGGGCAGTGATCGACCTTTACATAAAAAACAGATTTCAAAGTGAAATTAAACTTGTCAAACAGTACAACTAGTGTGCAAACATGATCCACATTCTTTAAAACTCTGAAAAAGCTCGATAATAAGGGCCAACAGATACATTGAAATCACTATTCTGGTTCTAATTGTCTGAACCAACAGAAACATTACTTATGATCCCGGACTTCGCTCAATGGACAAATTGAACATCAAAACTTTCAAACGTCTCCACAGTATAATAGTCGAACGTATTTCATGCTCTACAAAGCTAAATGAAAACGATACGGTACCAGAGTTTGGATCTCATTCTTCATTTTCCACATCGCCTGAGGTCTGGCTCGGTGTTGATAATAAGCAAACAGCTGGTGGCCAATTACAGCTCGGAAACATTTGATACACCTGCACCACCGAGGCAAAGAGAAGAGGGGGAAAAAAAGCACTCTGAAAGGCTGGGAATAGTCTCCGTGGCACTATCGACCTAGCCTAGCGCCGGTCTATTAGCGCAGGGTTTGGTTAGCGCTTTAAGACTCAGGGAGCCACTCTGAAGAACAGCGCTCGGATGGAAAAGAAATGGTCTGACTGGGAGAGTGGTGAACCAGTGCTGTGGCTTAGCTGTTTGGTTTGGAGCTTTGTAAAATGGAATTCAGGTTTAAGGCAAGACACTGCAAAGGATTAAAATATATATAGCTATCGACTTTAAATGTCGTTTTTTTCACCATGTTTTCAATCAGAAATAAAAAATGCCTAGAACATGTGAATTGTATGTAAGGTGCACTGCGTGAGTTAGGAGTCTGCAACCTTTAGACATCAGTGTGGCTCAGTGAGATTTGATTTTGAATGTGGAACTAGACTATAATAAAGCTAAAGAACATTCATTATTGTTCTAGTAGCTGATTTTCACACTGCAAACACAATTCTGGTTTTAAATCTGGCAACTTCCTCTCATAAATCCTTCCACACATTGTTATTATAGACATGTATCCATACATAATCATGCCACATGAGCAATAATGGAGACAACGGACAAAGTAAATACCACTACTAAACTGTGTAATACAAAGAAGAACCATAACAACTGCTGCCTCGGTGTGAGGCCTAGCACTCAGACATGTTTTGAGAAAAAGAAATATGTCTGAACTGCGCTGGGATCAATACAACGCTCTTCTGATGATTGTTTGGATTAGAAGGTGAGTCACTCAGGCCTATAACACACTTAGAAGCCCAGTCTCAGAAAACATAGATATACAATAAGTTATACAATAAAGCACTTTGCAGGTAAATAATTTAATGCAAAACATGAGCATTTTTGTTTCTACCTCTTCACCACCGCTGACTGTAATGCACTCGTCCACCGCTCTCTGCTTCACAACGGCAGATTTCAGCGCGTACATACATACATCTCCATTTGCCTGTAGCTTTTCTGCGCCTCAACACCCAACCTTTCCCTCAACACTCCCACCATGTTTTAATCAGGAGAAATCACGGGGGACGCTGAAAAGAGCTGATTCCAAACAGCAGCCAGAGCGAGCAGAGAGGAGAATCTTTCACGCTCATGTCTTCAGTTTGATGTTTTTGTGCCATTAAAGCTGTCATTGTTGTGTTATAATGTCCCAGAGAGGCGTCAGCACGGACCTCTGACCCCTGGAGCCCAACGTTTATACAGTGTACTGTGAATACAACAGGAGAGTTAAGAAAGACATCATGCATTTGGTGCATATGGTGTATGTAGGTTACATCTTTCTTTTGTTCTTTCTAAAGGACAATGTGCAGTTAGCAGCTTGCAATATTCTATCCTTGACAAATAACAACAGACATAAAAAATACATATTTACAAGAATCCCAGTAGATGCAGTACACACTATCTCTCCTTAGTCCCTCCTTCTGTCCTTAGACTCTCCTTCTGTCCTTAGTCCCTCCTTCTGTCCTTAGACCCTCCTTCTGTCCTTAGACTCTCTTCTGTCCTTAAACCCTCCTTCTGTCCTTAGACCCTCCTTCTGTCCTTAGTCTCTCCTTCTGTCCTTAGACCTCTTCTGTCCTTGACTTCCTTCTGTCCTTAGACTCTCCTTCTGTCCTTAGACCTCCTTCTGCCTTAGACCCTCCTTCTGTCCTTAGACCCTCCTTCTGTCCTTAACCTCTTCTGTCCTTAGACTCTCCTTCTGTCCTTAGACCTCTTCTGTCCTTACCCTCTCTGTCTTAGACTCTCCTTCTGTCCTTAGTTCTTCTTCTTAGATCTCTTTTCTTACCTCCTTCTGTCTTAGTCCTCCCTTCTTAGACTCTCCTTCTGTCCTTAGACTCTCCTTCTGTCCTAAGACCCCTCCTTGTTCCCTTAGACCCTCTTCTTTTTTTTTTTTTCTGTCCTTAGACCTCCTCTTCCTAGCTCCTTCTGTTTCCTTCCTTCTGTCCTTGACTCTCCTTTTCTAGTCCTCCTTCTGTCCTAGTCTCCTTCTGTCCTTAGTCCCTCCTTCTGCCTTAGACCCTCCTTCTGTCCTTAGACCCTCCTTCTGTCCTCAGTCCCTCCTTCTGTCCTTAGACCCTCCTTCTGTCCTTAGACTCTCCTTCTGTCCTTAGACCCTCCTTCTGTCCTCAGTCCCTCCTTCTGTCCTTAGACCCTCCTTCTGTCCTTAGACTCTCCTTCTGTCCTTAGACCTTCCTTCTGTCCTTAGACCCTCCTTTGTCCTTAACCCTCCTTCTGTCCTTAGACCCTCCTTCTGTCCTTAGTTCCTCCTTCTGTCTTTAGACCCTCCATCTGTCTAGAAATACTAGTTACTAACCTGTTCCTTCATGGCGTCTTCCTCTTTTTCTCGTTGGAAGTCTTTTGCAGAGAAACAAAACCCTCTCACGGGGAGATGGTGGGCACAATAATCTGTGTTCTGTTGCAGATCTATGATTTCGCTCAGTTGCTTCAGATTTTGGTCGTCATGGCAACTGTGTCACTTCCAGACTCTCGCAGACACACAAAGCAAACTCTGTTAGACGGCTTTGAGCATCGCAACAGGAACAGGAACTCCGCACATCTGTAAATTTCCTCTTCCATTTAGACGATTACGTCCAGAGTTGGGCAATAGATTGAATTTTTGATAAGGTTGTGAAATGCAGAGTTTCATCAGTGCAATACTCGTCAAACTGGACATTTTTAGGTTCCAAAATGTGTCACATCAAGAGCTTAGTTTTGCTTGTGATTCTCAGGCTGTAAAATGTGGAGCCAGTTTTCACATTCTGCTCTGACGAATGAGAAATATCTTTTAAAAAGTGTTTAAAGGGATGTATTTAGGGATAAACTATGTAGATTTAGCAGTGGCGGACGTCAGGGCCTACAAAGCCTTCTCTGCTGGCCTAAAAATATCTAAATAACAAACTGATATGAATCATATTTAGTGCAAGCATGCTTAATAATAATTCAATAATAAGTTATCAGCTTCTTTGTAGCATTTCCCATCGTTTCGCAGCTTTCAGGCGTGTATTTCAGAATTTATTGTTTTAACCAATCATATTCCAGTCATCAGTTGTTGTCAGGGTCAGTGAATCTGAAGGCACCGCATCTTAAAATAAGTGCGTATCAAACTGTTGCTTAACCAATCAGATTTTACATCGACGACGCCAAGGCCTTCTGCAGGCCACCGGCAACGTCAAGGTAAAGCCTTTTTCAAGACGAACTTTTCAAGAAAAGCTGGACATTGTTAAGAAAGACCGGGCAACTCCGAACCCAGCAGCTCTCTGAGCCCTGTCACAAGCGGGAAAGGGATTTGTGCGCCACGGAAACTGCAAACTATTGCGGTGTGCTTATTATTTGCCACGAATCAACAGGATGTTTGGGATTGTTAATTTGTCTTGTCTAACAAAAGCAGCGACGAGGCACCAAAGTACTGCAGGACACTTACAAGCAAAGGTGCTTTCCAAAACTTTTGGCGAATCCAGAGTGGATTTACAGGTAAATGAGCAAGTGCAGAGGGAAACATAACTGCACGAGAGAGGAGCCGATATGAGCAAATCTACGAGGCCACTGGAAGCGCAAGATCCGCACGCACAACCACAAGCTCCTTTGCGATTTTGGTGTACAAGTAATTCAGACTATTGGTGAGTAAATATTTTTGGGTGTGTGTGTAAATGTGTTTATTCTGACTATAGAAGTAATGATGCTTTGCTCTTTATCTTGTGCCTGCGTAATAGAAGAGTTTAATAGCCATCCGCTGGTTATTGACAAGTGAATATATTTAAAAGGAGCACCACTGAAGGCCTAGGCAAGAAACGCACGGCCCGCCACTGAGATTTAGGGCTGCAACATTTAGTAATCAAATAATCAACTGGTCTTTCTTTAGGTTCCAAACGTCCAATGAGCTGTGGAAGAGATTCAGATTGACAGAAATTACATGAACAGGTTTTTGGTGTACAAACTGTGGTTTATTTTAATACCAAGTGATAGTTTAGATTTTTACACTTATTATGATACAAAATGATAATTAAAAATGCTCTTTTAACGTCAAATTGTTTGCAATCGACTTGAGATTGTCAGCAAAATCCAAATCTTTCCTTTCTTAAACATTTTGGTTTCAAACCAGCCTTGATAAAGCTCAGGATTATTCTAAAACTCCTTAAACTTTTTGTCATTGTCAATGTTATTTTTTTTATCAAATGAGTATTTACGCTCAATACCAGTTTTAGTGTGGTTATTACCTGATTTTTGGTACTCTGCATCCTCAATAAACGTTATTTCAGCTCAAATTTAGCAAATATCTTGTATTCAAGTCATTTTAGCATTCTAAACAACTAATCGGTTAATTAAAAGAATGATCGCCCAACTTATCGATGACCAAAATAATCTTAAGTTGCAGCCTGAGTCGAGACCAAGACAAGATCAAGAATTGTATGGTTTGGCCTGTTTGCAAGTTAGGGCCTGGTTAGAACTTGGATGGGAGACCGCTTGGAACACCAGGTGCCACAGTGGGACAACAAGAGTGGACCGCCGTTGTGTCCTTGGGCATCACACTTAACCCACAGTGTCTCGGTGTCTGCGTACACTAGGTGATTAGATCTTGTCATCATCCTTTAAAAGAGGAATAACTGAGCTATATGATGGGATAAGGTGAAGGTCTGGTCAGGGTCGATCTATTCAGAGTACATCTGGAAAGTACGATACAAAATCTCGAACAATCGCGAACCCCGATCCCTTTACATGCAGTTATATTTATAAGCGTTAAGTTAAGAAAGCGTGACACTATATGACACAAAACACAGTCTCACTAGATGGCGTACTTTTACCACGACACAAAAACAGCGTATTTTGACCACGACTTCACAGCTATTTTTAGTACTTATGTTACGCCGTGCGTTTAGCACGATATGAAAAAGTGTAAAAATTACACGAAATTTCACAGCGTTAAAAAAAGACGAGTTTTGGTTGAAGCCACGTGGGGACGTTTTCTTCAGGTGAAACGGGTAAGTTCAGGCATAAAGTTACTAAAATGTGTAAGATTAGATCTGGGGCTTGGGCAGGTTAAGATTAGAATCAGGATTTCATTAATATTCATAAATAAGAACACGTCTTAACAACCACCATTGAAATGAACTGGGACTGTGACGCGTAATATAATTACGCGAAACAGATGTGAACTCGTGCCAATCATACGTAATTTACATGTTGTGTAATGTTGTGGTAAATGTACGCTTTCTTGTACCATATATTATCTAGTTAGTACATATGGACTTAGTGAACTTCTTTCTTTGGTCTAGAAGTACTCCTTGAACCCTTAGCATCCTTACAGATCTAGATTGTCAAGTACTCAGAGTGCCTTTAAAGGTAGAAAAGTGAAAATAATTGGACCATTTATCATTTGTAATTAACACATTGATCAGTTTCATCTTCTTGTGCAGAGCTTATTACAAACTACTGGGACAGGTCACTGTGCTCCTGGTGCAAGACGAGACTGAGTTCTAGACGAAACCTAAAACTGCTACACTAATCTATGCAAACAATAAGAAAAAAAAAAGTACAAGGGAGTCTTGTAGTGGTGTAGGTAGCATGGTGGTGAGCTCCGCATTAAAACGCTAATAAATTTAACATTTGACCAATTATAAACGCAACAGAAACGACACAGGCGTGAGTACTAATATTTTGCATGCTTGGAGTGAAAAGAGACGTCGCAACTTTACGCGAAGACACCAAAATGGACATAAAAACCCTGCGTGCAGAGCTAACGGCGATTTAACCAGGCTACGCACTAAACAAGCAGAAGCCGAGCAGCAGTTCCAAGATTTAGGACGTTGGAAAGGTTTTTAAGTCCATTTTCCTGTTGTGACATAATATCGTGTGAACATCAAAATCAAAATAAGCCAAATGTATTTCTGTCAGTGTCGCCCAGCCCAAGTGATGTCTCTGTTAAACTTGTCCTTTGAGCTCCTTCCATCTGGACAGTGGCAGACGTTCCCTTTGTACTCGTCCTGCCAAAGAGCTGTCGGCCTCTTTTATGTCCAGCTCTGTCGCTCTAACTGCTGTTTGAACAGCTAACTGACATTTGTGGACATAAAAAGCTTTATTTTGGTCGTTAACACATTTCAAACTTTTTGACAATTGGTCCAGATACATTTCTCACATTAGAACCACGTCATAACAGTGTTTCTCAAATCTATTCAGGCTTGTGTTTGAAATGATCCCTGTACGTACGTCATTTTGTATTGTTCTGGAGATCATCCAGCGCACAGAAAAGTATTGTTTTCACCTAGCACATATCCCCGCCCACTTATTTGTGTTTACATAATGCAGAGCTCATAGGAGACCAGGTGTTCTGGGGGAGGTCACACAACCCAGCCAAACATGGATCAGTTCATTGACAGCACAGACAGAGAGAACATGTATCACTCATAAGCTTTAGAAAGTCTTCATTTTGCATGAATAGGACATGTACGGACCAAAGTACGATCACAAACAGGCTATGAAGTATTACGTCTGTAGACTGTAGATGACGTGTTTCTGCACATGCCTGTTTAATTCTTGGACAAGCTACACAAACGACTTTTTTAGTTTCTGCTCTGGAGCAAACCTCTCAGTACTCTCAGATGTTCAACTTTTTAGTGCCACAAGAACATTTACAATTCAGACTTTTTGAAAGCATTTTTTATAGGCTACATTCTCATATTTAGACAAACTTTCCCAGAGACGACTCGTCACAAAGGCGTTAGGTGCGATGCATGAATGGGATTGAAAGCAGCGCTTGTCCCTCGCTGTTTCCTCAGTTTGAGGGAGCGGGAGAGCACGAGTCCAGTCGGGATCAGGTCACTAAATTAGTAGACTATATTAAAGGGCAGCTCCATTTTCAATCCGTCAAAATGACGGAGGGCCTTGAAAATTTTCCATCAAATCAAAATACAATCGGTAAATGATGGAAAATTGTCGGTTAAAATGTAACCTCTGCTACCCACTCTACTCATCAGTAAGGGTCTTTGTTTTATCTATACGACTGTTTCCCATTAGCATCTGAGTATTCTTGCAATCTCCACATTCTCTGACCGACCCAGTCAAGCGCCCCACCATATGTTTGGAATTTGTATTGTTAATTATTGTTCATTTTTTTGTTTACATTTTATTCACACTTCTAAGTTAATTTCACTCTGAGTGAACAGTTCCTAAAAGAAGTGAGATTTCATTATGCTTCTGTCAAAAACTGTATTCACCTTATTCTGCCTTGCCCACTTTATTGGCATCACACTTCCTGTTTATCTTTGTTCTGGAAACTAGCATGCTAACTTGTCTATCATGTGGTGCAATCTCAAAGTAAATTAAATGTCTGCAGCTAAACCACAAGTCCACAGCAAAAAAAAACGTGGGCGGGCCAGAATAAGGAAAATAGCAACTAAAACCTTTCTCCCTTTGACTTGAGCGATCCTTTCAATCACCAGGAAGTTTCCGTGTTCAAGTCAAAAGCCCAAACACAAGAGTTTGAGCGTCGACCTCACACACACATTCTCCTTTCTTCTCACTAAAGTCATTTTTCTCATTCTTTGCTCCATATTTTTCTTTCAATTATGCGGCGCTGGAGCTGCTCGGAGCCTTGGCACCGTCTCCAGAGCCTCTTCCTCGTTTCAAGTCGGTTCCAGCGTCTTCCCACACTGGCCTACATACATTGTGCATTACATAATCCCCTGCACCACCTGAGGGCAGCGGTTCCCAGGCGACAGGGGAGGGCTCGTAAACAAGAGCACGTTTTTATTTGGATTCCGCTTCGTGTTAACCTCTTTCTACTCTTTTCAAAGTTCCGAGGAGCAAACTTTATGACGAGAGTGGGACAGAACGGAGCGTAAAGTCCAATAAGACGAATGCGTGGCACTGTTCACGATCGCACCTTGAAAGAGCAGCAGCAGAGGGCTTTTATGAGAAGAAGGCAGATGTGTTACAGATGGAAGTTACAGCTCTGACAAAAGACTGAGCTCTCACGTTATTGTTTTTTTTTTTTGCTACTGTCAGGAGCGATCTACACGGGATAAAGTGCTACACAGTCCGTTCCTAAATATAATAAAGGAATCACAAAGGGAGTTATTAGCAGAGTCTATTTTTCACTCGAGGAATGAAGCATGTGTTATCAAAGCAATTCTAATGATTCAACTAATACAACATGAGAACTGTAGCAGCTGTTTTAAAGGAAGCTGTATAAACACAGTGAACTGTGGATGCATGCACGATGAGCTTCAGGCTTACCCGGGGCTCACACTGAATCCAGTCCGTGCGTCTTTGCTCTGGGCTTCCGGATCTTTTCCGTTGGAATGAACCTTTTCCAGAGTGCTGAAGCGCTCCGGAGCCCTTTTTGTGAAGTTGTGAAAACAAGACACGACAAACTTTCTCTCTGAGAAAGTCTCTTTCCTGGATCTTCTCTGGTCAGGGTGTATAAGTTCCACTATTATTGGGCACTAGTTCTTTGATGTTGAGGGAGAGTCTCCTGCAGTGTTACCAGACGTCCAATACGTTGTTGTTTGATAAATACAATCCCAGTACAATGTAACTTTCTTAATTCTAAGTCGCCTAAATGACTGTAAAACTGATCCAGGATCAGCAAACACCTAACACAGCGTGAGCTTTAGAGCTGTTCTGAAATATTATTGGTCAACAGAACAGCACCAACAGTTCCTCACGTCTGCATCTGCCCCAAACTTAATACAACATGCCACATGAGCTATCATGAAGACATTCAACGAAAGAAAGTGTGAGTGATACAATGTTTATTTTACTTTTAATAAAGTATAATTGAGTTCTATGGATATTCATTTAAACTTCCAAACTGATCTGGGTGATGAAGAGGAGAAAGCTTGCTGTGTGCATTGCACTAAACATAGAGACAATGTTGTATTATTTCACAGTTAAAATGTCATTTCAGGAATCCTCTAAGAGGTCTTTATCTCATACACATCTCTGACCCGATATACAAAACTGTTTGGATGTGTACAAGAGTTTTTTTTTTTGTAAAATACGATAAGTTTGAGGCTCTGGTGCGAATGAATGAATTCCTTCATGAAACCACTTGAAATCATGATAATTCATGGTGAATTCATGATAGTTCTTGATGACTCAAACACATGAATACATCATGAATTCACCATGAATTCATACATTAATTCCACTGCAAAAATACATTTCAAGACAAGTTAAACTTATTTTCAAGCATTTAGACTAAGTTAGGCTGTTTGTTGTAGAGATTCAAAGTGTTTCAAACTGATTTCAAGACATTGCTTTATATTTTGAGCCAAATTATTTGCCAGTGTGTTAATAAAACTGTTCTTAGTCCATTGGCAATTTTTTGTTCTTCTTTAAAGCCAAAAATGTCTTGAAACCAGTGAAATATTCTACATTACATGAGCACGTAAGTCTTATCCTGTTAAAACAGCTCAAATCTGGAGTAAAACTCTGTTTCCAAAACATTTTAAGTAAGTCTAGACAGACAGTGTCCTCATGAACATACCTGAATTCATGATGATAATCAATACATTCATGTCTCGTTATTATAATGTGTGCATCTGTGAAAACTGCATCATGTATTTGACTGTAGACAAAGACAGAGAACTCCACCAGGCCTTGTATAATAAAAGTTCAAAGTGTTACATACGTGAGGATCAATAATCAACATAATTATTATTATTAAAACGGACACTTAAGCCCTTCTCATTCCGGCCTATTTTCCCTCACACGTCTGACTAAATTTGTGTGAAATTCAAACTAAAGCGGTTTCTTTCACCTTTGGACACAACCAAATGTCTATTTGTCTTAGTGAAGCTGTAACTCTGTAGTTTTATCTTCTGAGACTAACAGGCTCTGATCAGATGTGAAACAAACAAAAGAAAAACACAATCTCATATACACCTATTTTGTTTTGGTAAATGCAAGGATTGGTAAAGCTGCTGTTTAGAGCTGAGACCTGAGTGACTCTAGATTGGGCAGATTTTGGGTTTTGACCCTTCCTCTGTGAAAGCTGAAGGTCACTGAGGTCAAAGTGAGTTTTAGGACCAAAACTTACTCAAACAAATTGAGTAGGTTCCAATATAAAAGTTTTTTTTATTTTCTATAATGTTAGAAATAGGGCTGGGCAAGTTGACGTGTTATCGCGGCGTTAACGCAGGTCACATGATTCAGCCAAAAAGCATGAATGAAAGCGCCCGCGTTGCTGCAGCTGCTCCTCGCTCTCATAAACAGTCCACAAACAGAGGATCTTCTCCGTTGCTGCTAGCGTTTTAAATACAAGGAAGTGAGCTCTGCTGTACGGACAGCGGGACAGAGACGAGTCTGAGCTTTATCTGAGTGTTTAAATCATCCAAAAAGACCCAGGAACCACGGAGCTACGTGTTGTTAAAGACTTCAAACCGTTAACACCTCATTAAATATGCGCACGGAGATTCAGCGCTAGGTCAGCGGCGATGCGCAAACTTTTACACACGTGTTTGTGATGTTTACTTTAAAAACGGCCTTGTTTCACTTCCCACAGTGTATTTAGTGACACTGAGCTGGTTTTAACCAGGACTATCCCAGAACTGGACCAGGTTTTCAAAATGTTAGTTACCTAGTGTAACTATAGTTCTATGAGTAGCTAAAATGATATATCTAAGCTAAAATACCACAACATTTGCAGGATTGTACACTCTACAAAATGAAGAACCTTAAATATAAATAAATATATAAATATACTTAAAAAAATCATCTTTTGGAGAAAAATAGGTTAAAATAGCTATTTATTGAACTTTGTGTGTAAAATGCGATTAATTAAAAACATTTAATCGCTGCCCAGCTTTAGTTAGAAATTTTGGGGATTTTTTTTATTTGTCAGTTTAACAGTTGAAACTGAGTCTGATTCATCCCAGAGGCTGATTTGACTCTAAATAAGAGACACAATGTGATTTTTATCTTTAGCGTTTCCAGGAACTTCACAGATTGTTTTTTTCAGAGACGGAACGAAAAAGAATTTTTCAAGAAAAAAGGGGACGGCCCTTTGAAGGGACACCGGACTGAGAAGGAGTTAATTGGAAATCGGCCTTTCTTTTGGGCTCTTTAAATCAGTATCGGTCCTATTAAGACACCTATAGGTCATGTGTAATATAAACACAAATCTTACATACAGTTCTTTTACATTCTGATGCTTTCTCCACCACATGTAAAGTACTCCCACTCCTCACCCAGACCGCCACATCCAGAGTTCAACATGAGCCCAATGAAAAATGCAAACAGCTGTGGGAAAAAAACAAAAACCCATCCAGATTAGGAGTAAACGAGCCTCTCTCATGACAGCATAAATCAGCGGTGGGTCCCTCCGCCAGTCCCTTATCAATCATACAGATAGAGCTGCCAGCCTATCCACTCTGCACCAAATAATAAACAATATCTGGGATGAGGGCCTAATGCTATTCCCAACACGAGCTCCATTGTGCGTCACGGCGAGGCGGCTCTCGAGGGAACGCTGAATTATTGAGACGGAGATATGTGCGGTTTTGAAAGGGTATACGCGGCGGCTCCGGGAGGTTCCCAACAGCTAACGGCCCGAAAGGTCAGCTGCTGCGCGTCTTAATTAGGCTCCTCTATCCCACCTTCACAGCGCCATTAAAACCCAACACTGACAAATACAGCTGCCTATTTACAATTTACACACAACAGCGGGGAATCGTTTGGTGGCGATCGATACGGAGGCTTATGGGGCTGAGGGGGGGATTTCCTGCTGAGCTCATGGAGATAGTGTTCAAACCGTGGGGGTGATGAAGATTTTTGACTGGTGGCTACGGACGTGTGTGCGTTTACGACTGAGCCGGGGGAAGCACATTTTGAGAGGCTGGCGCTCAAATAAGAAAAAAGACACTTTGCTATATCGTTTGAAATGAATTCACTTTGTACCAACGTAAAGATATGCATTGAGAAAAGTATTTTAGTTCTTATTATGAGTCAAAGGCACCTGAACGTCTGAGCTTAGGTGTAGAGATCTACATCGGACAGTAAAGCCGAGACACTGTGCGAGTTTTGAGCCGAGTTTGCCAAGATCGTGGCGAAATCTCGGCTCCGACTTATGAGTAATTAGTGCAGTGTCTGTGAGGCTACGAGGTGCAATAACCTGCTCAAAGGCGAACGCACGACAGCTGATCGTAGCATCGCAGGAACATCAAACGTGATTGAAATTCTCGTCGTCAGTCGCAGCTCCCAGGGTCTGAGCGCTGTTGAAGCTGGTAATAACAGCGTTATTCTGCCTCCACTAGTGTTTAGGAACTAGCTTTACAGATAGCGAACAGATCATCCAATAAACGCGCCTCTTGCTGTGTTGGAAATTTACTGAAGATGAATTTTGTAAAACAGTAACATACAGAATGCAGGTGCATATTACAATCATGTTTATACATTTATGCAAATTTACAATGTATAGACCAGGATAAAACAGTGAAAAGAAGCCTGAAACTATGTTTAAAATGCACAACAATGACCTAAAGTTATCTAGATTTCATAAAAACGTTAGCCGTTAGCTTCATGCTAACATACATGGCAAATCCCATAGACATGCTAGCGCTAATAGCGCGTTATTATTCAGCGCGATTTTTACATACAGAACATCTTAAAGTTACTAAAACGACTATACAGAAAGAGATAACTTCTAGCAGTACAATACTTACAGACAGATATCTGCATGGGACCAAATGACAGTTTACAGGACATAAACACTCTGCCAAGTGACTTAACTAAAGAAACGTCTAGAACAGTATGGAGACTACGGTAGCTCTCAGTGGACAAAACACATTAACTCAAAACAGAAATACCTTCACCCACTTGGGGGCAGCACAAGCGTGTATGACAGCACAAAGATGTACGGGGAGAACAAGCAACTCTGAACTACGCCTGCGTGTGCTTGTACAGTGTTTAGTACAAACAGTGGAAGTAGCGCTTCATACACATGACAGCTTCCAAACAACTCACTCCACTGAGCACAATCAACGTTAACTTCAACACAGCCACATCATGAGGAATAACTATAGCTTATCCTTTTAATCATGACATCAGCGCATGGCATCAGCACAACTCCAAAAACACGCATGTCAGATCCAACCACACACATTGAGCTGCACATACGGCAGTCAGTGTGGAGCTGCTCAGATTTACCCACGACAGCTCTTACCATTCTTGTTCAAAGACTGAAGTAAAACACCATCTTCCTGTGCGCTGTTCCGTTTCCAAGATTTTTAGGCGAAAAGAACAACTGTCAGAGTCCAAACACAAAGACACGCTTCATATGCTCTCATCCAGCTCATGGAAATCCTTAAAGTAACTCCTCTCCTCTTCTCTTGTCCTTTGATTCAGAAAAAAAAAAAACTTGTATAATGACATCCTGTTGCTACTGCATGAAACTGCGTGCTGACGTATGCTGATCGATCAGGGGGGAAAAAAAAGTCTCTGAATGAGAGCGACTGATGATGCCAATCAAGCAGAGAAATCAGGGCAACTCGCGAGAAAAAAAAAATCACACGCTAAATAATACTTTCAATGTTTTCATGATATTGAGAGACGTGTGTCTGCATGCACACGTCAGGGCGCCTGTGAAAGCAGCACCAACATGTCCCAGCGCGGCTGCGCAGAAACTTCTCTGGCTCAGCTCTCACGTACAGTCTGAACGTATGCGATTATCGCTATGTACAGTGTGCGCACCCCTTCGTGAGCTCTCAGACGTTCTCGTATGCGATTGAATCGCACAGTGTGAGTTTGGAGATAATTTTCGAATGTGTTAAAATAATGCAAAATCGCACAGTGTCTTCCCGGCTTTAGGCGCAGTTCATATAACAGGGAGTTTTCACAAATCCAAGACGTTTCGATGTCAGATTGGCTTCTCTTTTACACGACAACGAGCTACGTGTTTATTGAATCGGCGTTCCTCTGGATACCCCGAAACTATCTTCAAAAGGCTGGTTCAGTAGATACATCGCGGTGTAAACAGGAAAAAACGGTTGTGCATGAAGACAGTTACGTCACTGATTTGTGCACGCTGTAGCCGCTACTTTAAGATCATAGAAGAAGACTGCACAGTCACAAAAATGTCTCTTTTAGCCAAAGCACCTTTCATTCTCACAAAGTCTCACCAACAGTGTCCAGCGTTTCTGCGTATTGTAGAGGAGGAGAAACAAAACAAATCTCCCAAAGCCTCTCAGGGCAAGAAGAAAAAAAAAAAATCAACAAACATGACTTATTCTGTGAGACAAAACAGCTCAGAGACACAGATCTGCAGCTGTGACAGGCTCAGAATCATTTTAATGTGGATTTGTTTAGGCAACTCATTTACTGTTTACCGTTGTTTAAATGCCAATAATAAAATGTTAATAAGTACTATGTAACTATTTAAAATACTTTTTCACCCAACACTGTTCACAATAGCCTATATAGAAGGAAACACACTCGCGGATAGTTCTGTAAGTGTGCGCACAGTATCGTGACAGGTATCCATAGCCGTGGGAACATATTTTGCTCAGGGGTGCTGAACATTGAGTTACAGACTTGGTCCTAGCGGTGCATCAATTAGCCTATAATATGTGTACATGTGTTCAGTGTTGGGCAAGTTACTTCAAAACAGTAATTAGTTATAGTTACTAGTTACTTTTCCAAAAAAGTAACTGAGTTAGTAACTGCGTTATGAAAGTAACTAGTTACCAGGAAAAGTACTTTTCCTGGTAACTAGTTACGTAACTATTAAATTACACACCAATCCCAGAAATAGCTTAAACAATAATAATAATTAAACAAGTCTGACCTTCCGATTGTCCAAATTTACTGCAAACAACCAAACTCAACCAGCAGCAGCGTTATTTTACGCTCTTCACCTCCAGCACAGTCACAACAACACAGGCCAACCTCTGGACCAAACAGCAACAAGAACCAAACACCCGTGGACAACAGAAGATAATAAACATCTGCACGCTTAAAACAGAGGAGAACCCCAGACAAATAGACAATAAAAATGCGGTAATTATGAAGGAAAAGAGACGACGACTGCTGTAGAATCACTTACTGTGGCTGTGATCTGTAGCTCCAAACACAAGACGTAAACTCCGAACACGCGAGCCGATATGTAAACTCCAAACACACGTGGCATTCACGCCGTCGTCTGTTTTAACTTCCAAAATAACGGTATAATACCATAAAATGAACTGAGAAGATTTCCTTGACGTGTTTTGGAAAAGGAGCACGGAAGACTTGCGTCAAGCTCAACCAATCGACGATGTGGGGAAAGTCACTGCACCCGCCCAGCTCTGCTTCTGATTGGTTACTACTGCAGTTTTAAGCCAATCAGCGCCTCTTCTCTGTCTCTCTCTTCCCCAAACAAATAGAGAGAGAGAGAGATATTTAAAGTTAAAATGTGAAAATTTAGACTTTTATGTAACGTTTTTTATACAAAACAAATGTAATATATATTTCTTATATTATGGTAAGATTTTTTTTTTTTTATCAATCCAGCAGGGGGTGCTGACGCACCCTGTGCACCCCCCCTTCCCACGGCCTTGCAGGTATCTAGTCATTTCAAAGCCTCTTTATGCAGAGCTTCATCATGTTTTACTGTATGTGCATCTTGTAGTTACGCCCCGGAGCCACTGTGCACTCTCTTCCTCGGGTGAGCAGACACACGGGGCTTTAGAATCAGGCGGGATGATGGGTGGTCCACTCCAGTTTCATTTTGTTTTCTGTAAAAAAAAAAAAAAAAAAAAAAAAATGCAGCAATAACTTTTGCATGTGCATATTAACCATGTGCCGTTTGACAGTTTTTACTTTAGATGTCAGTTCTTTATTAGACTTTTTTTTTTTTTCAGAATTACTGTTTAATCATTTTTATGTGCATCTTGTAGTACAATGTGTGCCTTTGTGGTAAATCTAATCATCCGCTTCTTCAGAAAGTTTCTACAAGGGATGTTCATGGTTAATCGATTAACCGGTTGACTGTGACTAATGGCGTAACCGAGTGAGATGTCTTTCACCAGTTAACTGACACTGTTGCTCCAGCAGATGGCGCTAACTGCCCCTGAACAGCTCTGCGTTTGTCAGAGTGAAAAAAAAAAAAAGATCGCTAAAACTACATAAACATTGTTTATCTCATAAGGACGGAGCAAACCTGTGTGACACTGCAGTGTCTCTTCCGTAAACACAACATTCACTTTCACAAAACCCTCTGCATCTCTTTCTCCTACCTCTGCATCTCTTTCTCCTACCTCTCTAACCCTCTGTCTACAAGAAATTCATTCCTGGTTCTCTTCCAATTTCCTCCAACTCAATAGTTCTAAAACTAAAGTCCTCCTAGTAGGCACCCCCTCCACCATCTCCAAATCAAACCGTTTCTCTATTTCTATCAATGACTCCACTGTCCTTCCTTCCCCTCAGGTAAAGAGTCTGGGTGTCATCCTCGACAGCACACTTTCTTTCCAGTCTCACATAAATAACATCACCCACTCTGCTTACCTTCACCTCCGAACTATCTCTCGTCTCCGCCCTTCTCTCACTCCTCACACCACTGCCGTCCTTGTTCATAGCCTCGTCACCTCCCGGATTGACTACTGTAACTCTCTCCTCTTTGGTCTCCCCAACAAATCCCTCCAGAAACTGCAGCTTCTCCAAAACTGTGCAGCCCGCATCATCACCAGGACTCCATCATTCCACCACATCACACCCATCCTCCAACAACTACACTGGCTCCCCATAAAACAACGAATCAATTTCAAACTTCTCCTCACCACCTTCAAAGCTATCCATAACCTGGCTCCTTCCTACATCTCTGACCTTTTCCACATCTCCACTCCCTCTCGCTCTCTCCGCTCATCCTCTTCTCTCCAGCTCTCTGTCCCATCAGCCCGTCTCGTCACCATGGGGGGGCAGAGCCTTCAGTCGCTCTGCTCCCCAGCTCTGGAACTCCCTCTCTCCTGACCTGCGCAATACTGACTCTCTCCCACTTTTCTAATCCAGAGTCAAAACTTTCCTGTTCAGACAATCCTACCCCACATAATCACTCCCTCCATCATCCAGTTTTGTGCCGTTTTATTCTGTTATTTTATGTCTTTGATGTTTTATATTGTACAGTGTCCTTGGGTGTCGTGAAAGGCGCTTTTAAATAAAATGTATTATTATTATTATGGACTAATATCAATCATGCATGATTAATTAACTTGGATTTTATGTTGGAGAAGAAAACAGACTGGATTACTCAGATTTTTCAGGGCACTATCGAAGGTAAGAGTCTAAGGCCTAGTTTACAAGACAACGTTCCCAAGAAAACCGTCACAGTCGTAACGTTTTGTGCTCACAGTTTATATGGTGTCGTGGCGAGCTAATCTTCCTTTACATGGAAACGTAGATAGACCCAAAATGCTGTAGTTCTTATGCCGCGTCAGGAGGTGGCGGTATTGTGCTAGGACTCCAGATGACCTCACCGTGAACCCACGCAGCCTACGATAACACGAGCATTGACAGGTTTACAAGTTCTTCATATAAATAAAATGACAAACGAAGCAACAAGGACCAGCGCGCGAGCAAAAAGGGAGATTGCTTGCTTGAAACAAACACGGAGGTTCGAGGACCAGTGCGCGAGTAAGACACAGATCGCCGAGAGCTGGACACAAACACGGGGAAGACGGCTCGCAAACTTTATTTATTTATTTTTTCTGAACACACGGATTTGAATGGACTCATTGAATCAACACCCGGAGAGGCCTTGGATTAGTTTTGTGTCTCCTCCTCTGCAATAGCAGGTAAGAAAGCTGGACGCATTGGCTTTACTTTATGAGAAAGAAAGGTGCTTTGGTTTAAGAGACATTTTTGGTGACTGGGCAGTCTTCTTCTACTGTGTGAAAGTAGCGGCTACTGCACGTCAGTGACTTGACCGTCTTCATTGAAACCGTGTTTCAATGAAGACGGTCTCCACTGAAAGTTCTCGGTGAAACTACCTCTTGAATCGTATCCAGTGGAACGCCGATTCAATGAACACGGAGCTCGTTGTGGTGTAAAAGAGAAGCCAATTTGACATGGAAACGTCACGGATTCGTGAAAACTCGTTGTCGTATAAACTGCCCCTAACATTAACAGCCAGTAACTTTAAAACGTGACTCTTTATTACTGAGTAGTTTTATTAAATATCTAGTACAACAGTGCATTAAAACAGTGTGTATAGAGGTTTTCATTCAGTCGTGTTGTGCCAAATTCTGTTTCTGCTCTGCGTTCACTCTCGTAGCTGCTGCTGTGCTCACTTATAACACGTCCAGTGAAAATAACAACAATAAAAAGTACTGCGTTTACGTAACCGGTTAACCGATCACTGACCGTGAAGAGCTCCAACTAACGGTTAAAGAAAAAAGTGAAAACGTGCATCCCTAGTTCCTACTTCCTTATCAGTGACCAGTGTTGCCAGATTTTCAGAGAGAAACAAGCGGCCAAGTCTTTGAAAACAAAAAAAAGCCCAAAACATGTGACCTCAGTTTTTCAATAAAAAGTTAATTAATTAAAACATTATGACTTTGGCATGTTTTATTAGTGTTTTAATATATTCTATAAAAGAAAAAGATAAAGAAGCAGACTTGGCAACTCTGAGGATGCCCAATAAGAGGTGGGAAAATTTAAATTCAACTGTATGTACCCTATTTAATCTGTCTAATCTGCTTTCATTAAAAAAAGCAGATTGTCACAGGGATGAGTTCCTGTTTCATTTTTTATCAGAATGCCCAATCCATAATGTGATATGTAATTTATAAGTACAGCTAAAGGAACATCTTTTCACTAAAACAAACAGAAAGAGGCTCCTCTGTACAAGTAAGTCTACTATGTGGCCATGACAGCTCGCTCAAAGTAAAGACACTGTTTTTTATGATTTATTTAGGGCAACAAAAACATCTGCTTTTACTCAAGTCTCTTTTTCGTCAAAAGTTACACAGTGCACCTTTAGGCACATGGTTACATTTTTAACAAACACAAGTTCAAATGCACTTGTAGCATATTTCATGTTTAGTCTTTCAACCAAACAGAGTTTTGCCAACCCAGTGAAATGCTCTGGCTTTTGTAAGTGTTTGATGATTTTATAAATAAATCATATTCTCTAAAACTTAAGTAAAAGTGCTTATGGCTGACACTGTTATTTCTATTGTTGTTAACAATCAAAACCTCTGCCCTGTGTGAGGCTCGAACTCACGACCTTCAGATTATGAGACTGACGCGCTGCCTACTGCGCTAACAAGGCTACAAATGCACCAATGGTCATTAAAGAGACACTGTTTTTCAACTCCTGTATAAATGTTTATTTCTTTCTAAATGGGAGAGCCTCTGATCAGTGTCAACTAAAATTCAGGCTAAATTTCTAAAGTTTAGATTGAGGTACAGGGCAGCTCATCATTAGGGCGATAGGTGCGACGCACGGCCAACAAAAAGAGGAAAAAATTAGCAAATTGTGTAGTTTAAGTTGATCAAAACTGACTAAAACTTGATTAAAACGCCATCAAACATCCTTGTCCAATCAGAGAAGCTTATTTTCATCTGCCGGTGCATAGTCCCGCCTCTTTTGGTGCGATGTCAGCCTGACTTCAAATCGCATCCGCTGCTTCCATTGAACCTAATGTAAGAGCGTTTTTTTCTAAGTTTCAGCCCTTCAATGCAAACTAATGGGACTCGCGGGTGCTTGCACCTACGCTGTGCGTCGTCATGTACGTCTGCGTGACGACGCAAGGCACGTTCACCTGTCAGTCAAACAGAGAGCGCGGCTAGTGCTAGTGATCTAACTCAGAATATTCGGCACCAAAACAAGCCGTTTATAACAGCTATGACCCCTGAGGCCAAATTTAAACATCAGACATGTTACAACAAAAGGTGGGAGAATGTATAATCGTGTATTTTTTTGCCAAGTTGGATTCAGAGTTGTATATTTTCTGCTCTTGTTTTCAATCATGCCTCTATGTCCATGTTTAATGTTTGCCTGGCCAGCAAGAATGATTTCCTTCTTGTATATTTAATACGAAGGAAATCAGTCTGGAGTTGCGACCGTTCCATTCAATTTCAGTGTGTGATTGACAGACACATAGCAAAACCAATCAGAGCACACCGGAAGTGACGCAAGATAAGCGACGAGGTGAGCGTGCCCGTGTTGCCAAATAGGGTGGTTTTCATGGCCTTTTTGGGCTTCTTTTATTTTTGCTCACGGAGGGAAAAATATATGATATTCTTTATAAATATTTTGGTATTTGTTAAAAATCATAAAATGCATCTATTTCTTTTAATACTGTGTAATAAATTGTTTTAGTGATGTTTTTCAAAACATGTCTTAGGCTAGAGCCCTGGGTTTTCAATGAATCCTGCAAATATTGCTCTCGCTCTGCTCGTGCTCCCAACACACACACAGGCACGCGCTTTGGCACAAACAGGCACACGCAGCAAAGAAGAGAGCAGCTCTGGAGGACTCAAGACCCAGGTAGGGCTAAAACAGCTCATACAGGGCAAATGTGAACACAGGGCACAGTAATGACGGCACAGACACGTTCGCCACATTTTAAGCTGTAAAATGATATGTGGTTTATAACATTCCGCCTCATATTTGTGGAGAAAAGAGCCTCATAAGGACGTGAGTTTGAGAAAAGTTGGTTTTTGATGTCGGAAAGTTTGTAACGTGTTTTCAAATGAAGAAACTCGCTTTAATTCATGAGTTAGTCGTTACCGGAGCTTCTAGACACAATACACGTTGTTTAAGTGGTTGTCATGTTTGTCATTGACGAGTGGGGGCATCGGAGCATTTACGCGTCACTTGCATGGCTATATTGTTACTCTGGTTGTGGTAGGTTCTGTTTGATTTTGCCTCTGCAGCTGTAGTGAGTTTTGGGACTTTGTTTTCGGACCGATTTCGGTTTGGGCTGGAAAACGTATAACAATCTGGCAACACTACTCCCGTTAACCGGGTCATAAACAACAATGGCGTGAAGCGGCGGTGGAGGAAAAAAAAAATCTTGAAAACGAACGCTTCCAATGTGGAATGTTAATGTAGTTTTACTTGAGAGAATACATCTAATGATGCTACTGGTCACATCCTCAGTGATGTTCCTGGATTCATCGAGCGTTTCGGGTCTTTCAACATCATACGCTCTCCTCCAGGCGACCCAGCTGGGGGTGATCAAGCCCCAGCTTGTGACCAGATGGCTACCTAGCTACCCTGTCCCCATGGTTCCCCTCTTTTTAACCACAGCCATCTTGACGATTTCTCTGCTGCTTCTGTGGCTTTACGTAGGGCTATTCTCTTTCCCCTCCCCTCAATGCCCAAGGTACTGAAGGCTCTGGACAGAGACTGGGCTACGAAGCCTCTACACCCAACTTCTATTGGGAGACATCTGGCTTTCCAACCTGCTCCCTGGCAGCTTTCAGTCAGTTGCTCGTACTTGGTGAGTTTTCTTTCAAAAGCTTCTTCTAGGCGATCCTCCCAAGGAACGGTTAACTCCAGCATGACTACCTGCTTTGTAGAGTCAGAAAAGAGAACTATGTCTGGTCTCAGGCTGGTTTTTGTTATATGGCTTGGGAACTTAAGTTGTTTCTCTAAGTCTACCAGCAACTTCCAGTCCTTGGCTGTATTCAGGATTCCTGCCCTACTTTGGGGTGTAGTTGTTTTACGCACTTCTCCTGCTTTGACAAAATGGATGTTCTTTCTTGCTATTTGCGAGTGCCTGGCTTTCTCTACTCCGCCTGCGATGGCCTCTGCAATAGCCTTGAGGACTTGATCGTGACGCCACCTATAGCGACCTTCTCCCAGCGCCTTCGGACAACAACTGAGGATGTGCTCCAGGGATCCAATCTTGGAACACAGTACACACGCTGGAGACTCAATTTTGCCCCAATTATGTAGATTGGAAGGGCTTGGGAGCACGTCATACACCGCCTGGATGAGGAATTTTATTCTATGTGGCTCTGCTTTCCAAAGCTCATTCCAAGTGACTCGCCGCTGGATTGCGTTTTCCCATCTTGCCCAAGCGCCTTGTTTGCTCATCCCCACTGCTTTACAAGTTCTTCTCTCTTCCAGCACAGCTCTCACTTCACTCTGAACTTGGCAACGCTTTTCTTTTCTTTTGGAGGGGATTTTAGGGGCTGGAATTGAGCCCAATCCAGCCCTTCCTCTTGTCACTGCTCCCACAAGCTTACTGAAGTGCAGTCTTGACTCAGCTTGTTGAACAGCTTCCTCAGCTCTCCATTTCCTCCCTGTCTTTACTTCAATCCCTGCATTGGACACCATTGAATCCTCTGAATCTTTATATTGAAGCACCACTCTGGTCTTAGACACTTTATATTCCTCTTCAAGAGATTTTAATGGCAGTTGTAATTTGTTGCTACGACCATAGAGTGCAATGCTGCTCAGACTTTTGGGAAGTCCAAGCCATCTTCTGAGATGGCTGCTGATCTTTCTCTCCAATGTCTCGATTGTTGTAATTGGCACTTCGTAGATCAATAGCGGCCATAAATTCTGGGGAGTACTCCGTGCTGGTATATCCATGCCTTAAACTTTCCTGGCAGACCAGACCGATCAACCGCTTTTAACCAGGTGTCCAAACTTGCAATGGTTACTTTAATGGATTCTGTGTCTTTTAATGAGCTGTCGAACACTTTGCCCAAGCTTTTAACAGGTTTCTCTGAGATGGTGGGAATAGCGGTGCCTGCAATGCTAACTGGAACTTACTATCTATATTACCCTTCCTAAGCACCATTGACCTTGACTTAGCTGGCTTAAAGCTCATGCGCGCCCACTTCACTAGTTTCTGTAGGCCTTGTAAGATCCAGCGACATCCGAGACTGATTCTGTGGTAACTGTAAGGTCGTCCATGAACGCTCTAATAGGTGGCTGGCGTTGACCTGACTTGGACTTGGGACCCCTGCACTCTGGCTCAGCAGATTTCACAATCATATTCATGGCTAAGGAGAATAGCATAACAGAGATGGTGCACCCTGTGATAATTCCAAGCTCTAAGTTATGCCAGCTTGATGTTACTGCTCCTGAAGAGACTCTTATCCTAAAGTTGGAATAATAGTCAGTGACAAGGTCTATTACTCTTTGTGGAACATGATGTTTTGTAAGTGTCAACTGTACCAGCTTATGGGGTATTGAACCATAAGCGTTTTCCAGATCAAGCCACAGCACTGACAGATTGCCCTGTTTTCCCTTGCTTCTCTAATAAGTTGGTTACTACTCCAGTGTGCTCCAAGCAGCCTGAAACTCCTGGTACACCACCCTTCTGAACTGAAGTGTCAACAAAGTTGTTCTTTCCTAAAAATGAGCACAACCTTCTGGAGACTGCGCTGAAGAAGATCTTGGCTTCTACACATAAGAGAGAAATAATCCGAAACTGGTCTATCTTCTTTGAGTTTTCCTCCTTTGGTATCAGCACTCCCTCTGCAGCTTTCCAAAATTCTGGGATCCTGCCCCTTCTCCAAATCACTCTGAGGATTTTCCACAAGCGAGTCAACAGCTTTGGACAATTTTTGTACACCTTATAGCAGGTGCCACTCGGTCCTGGGCAGATCCAGCACGTGCCTTTTTGATGACTTCACTAACTTCACTCAATCGCAACTCCGATACATCATATGGCACAGTTGGAGGAGGAGGCTCAATCAAAATCTTGCCACTCTCCCAAGTCCTGCTCTCTTGTAGGATCACTATAGACATCATCAAGATAATGGTCCAGCTCCTCCTGTGAACATTCCAGCTTGCCGTTTCGCTTTTGCCCAAGGAGTTGTTTTGTGAATCTGAAGGGGTCAGAAATAAAAGCTGCTCGCTTACGAGATCTCTCACGACGGCGTCTTCTATGCCATTCTGCGCGTCGGAGGACGCCAATTTTCTTTCTTTGGATGACATCAGGTGTGCTAAACCGAGCCGCTCATATTCTCCCGCGTACTTGTATTGTCGTCTTAAAGATTTCATCTCCTGTCTGATGTTATGAATTTTATTTCTCGCTTATTCATGGGATGACCGCCAATAGATGGTTCTTTCTTTCCTCCTGACCAAATCGCTCTGCTCCGATGTTGACTATCATAGTCGTTAAGGATAGAAGCTTCTTATCCACATCTCCCTTCCCAGTTGCCTCCAGTATCTGGTCTACATCGCTGTCAAATTGGCTCCATTGGGAAGACATGTTAGCTGCCGGCCATTTGATCCGCCTCTTCTCAAACTTCATGCTAGGGGGTGATGTTCCCTTCACTTGGAGGCTCTGGGCTCTGTGGGGTAACTCCAGGCCTGGCTCCTCCTGCGTCTCACCAGGTTGAACACCTGTGCGTTGTGCTGGAATTTCCACCTCCAAACACTTCATCCGAGCTTGGTGAATCTTAAGGCCTCGTTGGTTCTTGCATGTCTTGCCACATACACACTTCTTGCTCGAGTCCGTCTGTTCATTGCCATGGTCTGATGCCGTTGTATCCGTCCGAATGGGGTGCTCATCCTCCCCCCCTCTCGGGCACCCCTGGGGGTATTTATCCATTTGGTTCTCTGTAGCTTGTTTGGGCGCCCTCCTCACGGAAGACACAGATCGGGTTGCCAGCCCAGTCTGCCCCGATTGCCGTCTCTCCGGCTGTCACTGACTCTCCAGTCGTCACCACCCTCTTCGTGGTTGTCAACCAGTCTTTCCTGGCTGTCACTGATTGAATCAGGTTTTAACTTGAGAGAATACATCTAATGATGCTACTGGTCACATCCTCATGATGTTTAAAGTGATAGCTAAAACAATTTCGAGAGCAGTGGTTCGTTCTGTTGCGGCCCTCTTGATTGTTTTGCCGCGAGTAACCATGGTAACGCGCTGTTCAAATGACGTGACGCAGCCCCCCTCGTGCGCCCCCCCACGCTGTAATTGGCCTGGAGAGAATTGTCCGGAGGAAGTACTTCTCCTGCCAACCACTCCAGACTGACTTGTCTCCATTGAAATGAATGGAGACTTTGGTCAGCTGGTGTACCAGGCAAGTTTAATGTGGCTCTTAGGCCGGATTAATTGTCTTAAATATTAACAAATACACATGTTATTATAAATATAAAGCCTGCTTATGCATATCACTGATCTAGATCTTTATTTTATGGTTTTATTGACATAAATTGGCCACATGCCATTTGATTGCATGTGAATGCCACCTAGTAAAATGAGATTATACTACAAGTATATTGATTGATTAGACAATATAATATAATTGTGGGCATTTGGTTTTGATAGCTGGCAATGTATTGACCATAGCACCTCCAAAGAAATTAGTCAGGACAAGGTATACAGTTTTTTGGTTGAGTTGGAAGCTAATACTGGCAGCACGGTGGCTGAGCGGTTAGCGCTCTTGCTTCACAGCAAGAAGGTCGGGGGTTCTATTCCCTCACGGGCTGGGCCTTTCTGTGTGGAGTTTGCATGTTTCTCCCCGTGTCTGGGTGGGTTCCTCCGGGCACTCCGTTTCCCCCACCAACCAATAACATGCATGTTAGGGTAATATCCTCCAGCTATGGTAGTCCTGACCAAGCGTAGCAAGAACATCTGGAGATGGGTCCCGAGCGCTGCACTGTGGAGTCACTGCTCCTGAGGAGATGCCCCAGAGGTATTGAAGGATGGGTCAAATGCTGAGGACAAATTTCCCTACGGGACAATAAAGTATACCTTACCTTACCTTACCTTATTTAATAGAACATTGCTCTGTGTGGGGACTGAACCCACCAACTTAAAGTCACTTGTTTAAGTCATGCATTTACAATATTTTATAGCTTTCAGTGAAAATAATAAAACTCAAGTAAAAGTGAATGTTTCTGGCTGACACTGTTATTTCTATTGTTGTTTACAATCAAAATGCCACTGCCCTGTGTGAAGCTCGAACTCACGACCTTCAGATTATGAGACCGACGCGCTGCCTACTGCGCTAACAAGGCTACAAAGACTGCAGTTATCATAGAACAACAGAATTTTAACGCCTGTTTATTTACACCTAAGTGTGAGATCTTCTGATTTGTGTCCATTGAAAATTACAACCTTCAGGATATTTGACTAAAGTTTTACCTAAGACAATGTAATGTTTTTTGTCTTTTTTTTATTTTTTTATTTTTTTGAGTTGGAAGTTCAACTCTAAAACAAACCTGCCCTGTGTGAGGCTTGAACTCACGACCTGAATAATCTACTGTTTCCAGATCTTTTTTGGACATTTTTGTACAAACTTTCCCATTTCGCAATTGTGCGTGCAAAAACCACGACAGTTTTGCCAAGACGGTCAGTGCATTTTCAGCATCCACGTCAAGTTGACACGACCGATGAGCCGCCCAGGTGGGACTCCTCCCTCTGGCACCGCTGCTGTGGAGAGTTGGAAAGCGATCACCCTCTGTACAGTGACAACATCGTCCATTTGGCTCAGGTTAGCGAGTGGTGAGAGTGGAAAGGTGTGCAGGGTCAGAACTTGTTTTGGAGTTAAATTTGTCTCATTTTTAATTTTAGAAAGTACTCACATCATGAGCGCTTGTGCTTATGTAGACATACATGTAACTATGAACCTCACCAGGACTGCTCTGACACAAAACTCTCATCACTCACCAAGCTCACTGTCAGTCATTGTCTGTGGCTTCAGGGCTTCTCCCACTTTTGTGAGCCTGTTTGAAATGCAGTTGTGGCGGAGTAAGGATCCTTCCGAATTCATCAATTATCCCCATAGCCACTAGCCACTTAAGCCAAAACCGGATGCACGTGACCACACGCCATGTTAAGAGCTGTCCGGATTGAGCAATTGGGAGTTAGGAGCCTCTATGCTAACTAACTTGGCTCCTTTAGCATAGGAACCTCTGATGCTAACTTACTGCTGGTAAGGAGCTAGTGAACATCCCACAATGCACTGCGCAGCTCGCTCCGCAAATGAATAAGCATTTATGACAATTGATCTGTGAATGATGAGTTTGTAATGAATGAAAAGTTTTACTGCCTCAGACTTTAAACACACAAAACAATTCTCTGCAGAAAACAAACTTTATAAACTTTGAAAATATAACATTTTAGTGCCACATCACCGTCATTAAATGTATTGCCGCATCTCTTAACACTATTTACGTGTGAAGAAACAAAACTTATAAGCCACAGGCTCATTTGCATACAGGCTGCTGCGAGCGGGGGAGAAGGGAAAAGGGGAGACACGCTGCTGCTGCAGGCAAAGGATTTGGAATATATCTTTTCTTCCAGACTGATGATGGTGAGTCTGTTATATTTATTCTGACCTGTCCTGTGCATATATAGCCTACTGTTTGTGCTGAAAGTGTTGAAGCTTTGTGTTTAAACTTTTTACAAAGATGGCTCAGTCTGAGTGTAACCGGTGTAGGCCCACACGAGGTACCAGGATGGAGAAGTGTGTGGTGGTATGGGATAAACTCACTCCCCTCAGGTATAAGAAGCCACAAACAATCTGAGCTAAGGGGAGCGTTCCCTTTAGCTCAATGAGTTTGTCGGTCGACTGCCCCGCGGGAGACCTGGGTTCAACTCCCGCTCAGGACACAACACAACGCAGAGAGGCAAAACCCAACCGGTCACATGAGGTTTATTGTAGTATTTGTATTAAACAGCAGCAGATTCATGAACAAATGTGTTGTCTCTGTAACAGTCGGGTCATTCAGAGGTGCGTGTTTTGTAGTTGACTGGTGGATGTTGTAGTTTTTCATTAACATCTGTAGAGTCGCGTCATTTCCTCGTTGTTTCCTGACGCTGGTTAGGACGTTCAGATTCACCAAACAGAGCTAAAGCTCTTCTCTCAGCTGTCTAGTGCTCTTACTGTTGACCTCGTGACGACCTCCACAGATAAGGACCTAGAGGCTATAGGAACTAGACGCTATAGTGGCTATAAATTAGGGGTATCGGAACCAGGGTAAGTCTCTGACGCGTGTTTACCCTCAATTTAAAGTCAAATTTTGAAGCCATGTCAATAAATAAAACCTCTGCCCTGTGTGAGGCTCGAACTCACGATTTTCAGATTATGAGACTGACGCGCTGCCTACTGCGCTAACAAGGCTTCAAATGCAACAATGGACATTAAAGAACCACTGTTTTCAACTATTGTCTAAATGTTTATTTCTTTCTAAATGGGAAATCTTCTGATCAGTGCCAACTAAAATTCAGGCTAAATTACTAAAGTTTAGATAGAGACAAGGCAAATAATTTTTGGTTGAGTTGGAAGCTTATTTACTGAACAACATTGCTCTGTGTGGGGATTGAACCCACCAACTTAGAGTCACTTGTTTAAGTCGTGCACTTACAATATTTTGTAGTTTTCAGTCAAAACAAACCTGCCCTGTGTGAGGCTTGAACTCACAACCTTCAGATTATGAACTGACGCGCTGCCTACTGCGCTAACAAGGCTACAAAAACTGCAGTTGTCATAGAACAACAGAATTTTAACTCCTGTTTATTTACACCTAAGAGTGAGATCTTCTGATCTGTGCCAATTTAAATATAAAATCATTAGGCTAAATGACTAAAACAATCTAAAAAAAGGCAATTGTTTTTTTGATTGAGCGGTAACTACTGCGCTAACAAGGCTACAGCTGCACCAATGGTCATTAAAGAGCAACTGTTTTTCATCTCATGTCTAAATGTTTGTTCCTTTCTAAATGGGAGATCCTCTGATCGGTGTCAAAGCTTAGGTATATAGTTTTTGGTTGAGTTGAAGCTTTTTTACTGAACAACATTGCTCTGTGTGGGGATTGAACCCACCAACTTAAAGTCACTTGTTTTAATCATGCATTACAATATTTTGTAGTTTTCAGTCAAAACAAACCTGCCCTATGTGAGGCTCGAACTCACGACCTTCAGATTATGAGACTGACGCGCTGCCTACTGCGCTAACAAGGCTACAAACACTGCAGTTGTCATAGAACAACAGAATTTTAACTCCTGTTTATTTACACCTAAGTGTGAGATCTTCTGATTTGTGTCCATTGAAAATTACAACCTTCAGGATATTTGACTAAAGTTTTACCAAAGACGATGCAATGTTTTTTTTGTTTTGTTTTTTTCGAGTTGGAAGTTCAACTCTAAAACAACATTGCTCTGTGTGGGGCTTGAACTCACAACCTTCAGTTTTTGAGTCTGACGTGCTGCCCACTGCGCTAACAAGGCTACCGAATACATATAGTCATACTGAACATTATTGTTTCAGATCCTTTTTTTCCCTTCAAATTGTAGGATTTTCTGATTTGTGCCAATTTAAAGGTAAAATCATTAGGCTAAATGACTAAAACTATCTAAAAAAAAGGCAATTGTTTTTTTTTATTGAGTAGTATGTTTTAATAGTTTAACAACATTGCTCTGTGTTGGGATTGAAATCGCCAACTTAAAAACATGCAAATATATAGTTTTTGATTTTTACAGTCAAAATAACCTCTGCCCTGTGTGAGGCTCGAACTCACGACCTTCAGATTATGAGACTGACGCGCTGCCTACTGCGCTAACAAGGCTACAAAGACTGCAGTTATCATAGAACAACAGAATTTAACTCCTGTTTATTTACACCTAAGTGTGAGATCTTCTGATTTGTGTCCATTGAAAATTAGTTTAAGTTTTACCAAAGACGATACAATGGTTTTTTTTTATGTTTTTTTTTTTTTAGTGGAAGTTCAACTCTAAAACAACATTGCTCTGTGTGGGATTGAAACAGACAAAACAAACTCTGCCCTGTGTGAGGCTCGAACTCACGACCTTCAGATTATGAGACTGACGCGCTGCCTACTGCGCTAACAAGGCTACAAAACCTCCTATTGTCATAGAAGAACCACAGTATTTTATTTCTTGTTTATTTCCGTTGAATGTGTGATATCCTAATTTGTCTCAATTAACAAAACACAAGAGACTGGAGTTTTGTCAACCCAGTAAAATGCTTTTTTTCAGTGTTGGGTGATTTCAGTGACTACAACTGCAGAAGCTTTATGGAAACTTGTCATAATAATTCCAAATCCGGAGCAGAACGGCCGATAAAGCGTGCTGGAGTGTTAAACATTTGCAGATGCGCTCTTTCTAAACTTTGGTGTTTGGATTGTGACAGCCGCCATGATCACTACGCACATCTTTATCTGTGCAATGAAATGATTGATTTTGTTCTCAAAGGGGAGAAATTATGCATATCTACTTTCAGAGCGTTCCACTGTAGTTTCATAAGTAACAATGCACTTGATTTATACAGTCATTTTGAAAGCGCTCAAAAAGCCTTCGCGTTGCATTAGTCATTCCTTTCTCACTCGGTAGTGGTGAGTTACTATTACGGATGACTGCCGGACTATTCAAGTATATTTACCAGCGGGACAGATTTGTTGAAGAGCTGTGATCCTAGGGTCCAATTACAAAGCGAACTACTTCTGTTTTTTTTACATGCACTATTCCAAAAACAACTCACACTGATTCAATTTACTAAAAATTAATATTTACACTGAAATAAATACAAAAACTTTACTAAGCCAATGCAAATTCAATCTCAATCAACATCAAACTTGAATCAGGCCAGCAGAGGGACTAGACCGAGTTGCAAAGCACAACTAAACTTAGTCTACATTTGGTTTACATAAAAGATTCCCCTCATCTTGGACCAGACTAGACCACAGAACCTGAACTGGGATTCAACCAGGACTATGAGGTCTTAACTATTTAAACTGCTTAACAGAATCTGGTTCAAATCTTACCCCAGGGACACACTGCAAGCGTATTTCGCGCTACGCAAGCCCTACGCGCGTTAAAAATAGCCCAATGATGCACGCGTATCGTTTAGAAAACATGCAAAGTCAATGGGACCGGCCACACACCTGGCGCTTGACGCGCGTAGGAGCGTGACGTCGTGCAAGCGTTGCGCGCGGGAGAATCGTGAGCGAAAGAATCCAACCTATTTTTTTCGTCGCTTGACGCTGGCGTAGTTGCGTAGAAGCGTAGAATACAGAGAATACAGAGAATACAGAGAAATCAGGCTTCTACAGTTGTATGTGTGTACTTCCATCAGCACCACACGTCCTGGGACAGACCTGGACTGTGTGACGGAGCCCTGCTTCAATAGGACTGCCTGCTTGAGTTTTCATATTTACTATTGAAAACCTCGCATTTGCCGTGATCAGCCGTCCAGAGGGGAATATAAACCTGTTCGTGTGATTATTTTCACTATAGACCTGATACAAGAGCAGAAACACAGACAGACAAACTTGAACAGCTTTCCCATTGAGAAACACAGGGTGAGTGGCTGGCGATGACGCACCACAGGCGCGCATGGGCATCTGCTGCATCTGGCGGTGTGGCCACCCATGCGTGGACGCACGGCTGTAGTTTCGCTTGTTCACGCACGTCATTTTTGTCGCTTGCTGTGTGTCTGGGCCCTTAGTATAGGGAGCTATTAAAAACGTAGAGCAGTAAAAACAACAGTACATGAACTGACCATATTGCCCAATGAACAACATGGTCCAGTCCATTGTCTATTTTTCAAGCCGGGCAGCCTGTTCTCATGGATAAGCGTGTCAATACAACGCTAGTGTAAACAGCGTGTCACATGAACGCTACTTCTTATTTGTGCGTGTGTATTTGACGCGTTTCTGTCCCAGTTCATTTCAATGGTGAATGTTAAGACGTGTTATTATTCATGAAGATTAACACAATCCTAATCCTAATCTTAACCAACTCCAAGCCAAAGAGCTAAACTTACACATTTTTGTAACTTCAGACTTAAATTTATCCATTAACCCCTTGAAAAAACTCGTGTTTGTCGTCAATCTCTAGGCGTGTTCAGACCACGCCAGAAAAAACAAGCGTGTAATTGCACGCCAAAACAGGCAGAGGGCGTGACACGCAATTTGTCATGGCGTGGTATTGTTCGCAATCCATGAGAACACGTTGTGGCGGGCCAAACACATGATGCTTTGTGGATCGCATTTGGCCCTCGGGTCGTGATTTGAATAGCCCTGCCCTAGTGTTACTTCAGGAACCAAAATGTGGTTTTAACTGAATCCATAGTATCATTTTGGGACACTGTAGTCGCTGTTGTAGTACATTATTGTGACTATAATTGTGTCAGTTTTACTAAAAATCTCACAAACATTCTAAGCGCTGTGTAAGCTGTTGAAATCATCCTAGATCAAGTCACACATTAGGCATCTTCCTGTAACTTTGTTAGTCCCTGGTCCCTTTTCTGTCGTGTTCCCACAGAAGAAGGACCAACTTAGCTCCTGCTCTGGGGCAAGTCCTCCTCTCTCAGACTGAGATACTTTCAGTGAAGCAGCGACGTTATTTGTGACGTTGTTGATGCACGTGACGCACATCAACAACACCAGGCATGTCGGCAAGTTGTTAAAATAATAATGGCGTTAAAGTTTACTGATGGTGGTGAGAGATGGACGGATGCAGAGGTACAAGCAGCTCTAAGTCCGTAGGTTAACAAGGCGTTTCCCACTTGAAAGTACATAAAAAGTCCCTCATTCCTTTAGTCAGAAGAACTACCCTGACCTCATGTTCACACAGCAACACTTTGTGAAATTGGAGCTAAAAAGTTTAAACATTAGCACCTGTATAATTTGGAACATTTAAATGTCATTTGTTGGAGTTAGGAGAACAAAAATGTTTTTTCCTTCTACATGAAACTATGATGTACAAAAGCTAAATACATCAATGAAATCAACAATAAACACAACTGTTCACTATTATCTCTAATAATAGTTACTATTTGGGAGCTATTGCATTTAATGATTTTAAGTTATTTTTCTCTGGGATAAGAAAAGTTTGTCTAAATATTAGAAAATATAAAACATGTTTCCGGACAAAGTTAATGTTGTAAATGTGCTTGTGTCACCAAAAAGGTTCCTGGTCTGACTGCAAAGTACCTGCCCCAGAACAGGAGCTAAAAAAGTCCCTAAAGTGTGGTACCAGTCCATAGTTCCTGCTCTGTGCGAACACATCCAAAATGGGGACTGAAACTAAAAAAAGTACAATACTTTCTTGATTGAGTTGGGTTATTTGTAAAACGACATTGCTTTGTGTGGAGATTGAACCCAGTTTTCTAAAGTCAACTTTTTAAGCCATGTATTTACAACATTTGATTGTTTACAGTCAAAGAGTCTGTGTGAGGCTCAAACTCACGAGCTTCAGATTACGAGACTGACACACTGCCTACTGCGCTAACAGGGCTACAACACCTTTGAGTGTCATAGAAGAGCACCAGTATTTTAAATCCTGTTTATTTCTATCAGATTATGAGATCTTCTAATCTGTGTCAACTAAAACTTACAACCTTAAGGATAAATGACAAAAGACAAAAAAACCCACAAGGCAATAGTTTTTTGTCTGAGTTGGAAGTTTAATTCTAAAAGAACATTACTCCAAGTGTGATTTTAAGCCACAAACTTAGAGTCACCTGTATAAAACATGTGCGTACAATGTTTGATTGTTTAACGCCAAACACCTCTGCCCTGTGTGAGGCTCAAACTCTCAACCTTCAGATTATGAGACTGACGCACTGCCTACTGCGCTAACAAGGCTTCAAATGCAACAATGGACATTAAAGAACCACTGCTTTCAACTCCTGTCTAAATGTTTATTTGTTTCTTTCTTAATGGAAGATCCTCTGATCAGTGTCAATTAAAATTCAGGCTAAATGACTAAAGTTTAGTTAGATACAAGGTATATAGGTTTTGGTTGAGTTGGAAGCTTTTTTACTGAACAACATTGCTGTGTTTTGAATTGAACCCACCAACTTAAAGACACTTGTTTAAGTCATGCACTTACAATATTTTGTAGTTTTCAGTAAACAAACCTGCCCTGTGTGAGGCTTGAACTCACGACCTTCAGATTATGAGACTGACGCGCTGCCTACTGCGCTAACAAGGCTACAAATGCAGCAAAGGTCAATAAAGAGCCACTGTTTTTCAACTCCTGTATAAACGTTAATTTCTTTCTGAATGGGGGATCTTCTGACCAGTGTCAACTAAAATTCAGGCTAAATTACTAAGGTTTAGATAGACACAAGGTGTATAGTTTTTTGTCTGAGTTGGAAGCTTATTTATAGAACATTGCTCTGTGTGGAATGGATTGAACCCACCAACTTAAAGTCACTTGTTTAAGTCATGCACTTACAATATTTTGTAGTTTTCAGTGAAAATGCTTCTGCCCTGTGTGAGGCTCGAACTCACGACCTTCAGATTATGAGACTGACGCGCTGCCTACTGCGCTAACAAGGCTACAAACACTGCAGTTGTCATAGAACAACAGAATTTTAACTCCTGTTTATTTACACCTAAGTGTGAGAGAAATTACAACCTTCAGGATATTGTTGGATATGGGATAACGTTTTGCCAAAGACGATGCAATGTTTTGCTTTATTTGAGTTGGAAGTTCTATTCTAAAACAACGTTGCTCTGTGTGGGGATTGAAACAGACAAAACACCATGCCCTGTGTGAGGCTTGAACTCACGACCTTCAGATTATGAGACTGACGCGCTGCCTACTGCGCTAACAAGGCTACAAATGTATGTAGTCATACTGGAGAATTATTGTTTCAGATTCTTTTTTTCCCTTCGAACCGTGAGATCTTCTGATCTGTGCTAATTAAAATGTAAAATCATTAGACAAAATGACTAAAATAAAAAAACAAATAACAAACAAGGCAATTGTTTTTTTTGACTGAGTGGAATGTTTAATTGTCAAACAACATTGGTCTGTGGCAGGTTTGAACCCACCAACTTAGAGTTAGCTTTTTAAACCATGCAATTATAATGTTTTATTGTTTAAAGATAAAACAAACCTCTGCCCTGTGTGAGGCTTGAACTCACGACCTTCAGATTATGAGACTGATACACTGCCTATTGCGCTAACAAGGCTTTAAATTCACTCATGGTCATTAAAGAGCCACTGTTTTTCAACTCCTGTATAAATGTTTATTTCTTTCTAAATGGGAGATCTTCTGACCAGTGTCAACTAAAATTCAGGCTAAATGACTAAAGTTTAGATAGAGACAAGGCAATTTTTTTTTTTTTTTTTTTTTTTGAGTTAAAGCTTATTAGAACAACATTGCTCTGTGTGGATTGAACCCACCAACTTAAAGTCTTTTGTGTAAGTCATGCACTTTATTCAAAATACCTCTGCCCTGTGTGAGGCTTGAACTCACGACCTTCAGATTATGAGACTGACGCGCTGCCTACTGCGCTAACAAGGCTCCAGATTATATATAGTCATACTGGAACATTATTGTTTCATATTCTTTTTTTCCCTTCAAATTGTGAGATCCTCTGATCTGTGCTAATTAAAATGTAAAATCATTAGGCTAAAGGACTAAAATCAAAAAATAAACAAGGCAATTGTTTTTTTGACTGAGTGGAATGTTTAGTTGTCAAACAACATTGCTGTGTGTCAGGTTTGAACCCACCAACTTATAGGGCTTTTCCATTGGTACCCGCTTGGCCCTACTCTACTCGACTCGCCTCTACGCGCCTCTACCCGGCTTAGCCCCGCTCAGAGGGAGAGCATTTCCATTACAAGAGAGGCCGAGTGGGGCTGTTGTGAAGGTGGGCCATACGGTTGCCAACACTGTCACTCCCCAAATGGGGACATGATGCAAGCTCATAGAAAACAACGAGCGTTTCAATGCGCATCGGCTTTAATTACGAAGATGTGACTTTTATAATCAGACCGTTCGCTCTCCAGCGATTCATAAGCGCAATATAAAACAAATATCCACCGCCGCATTGGCCAGTAGAGTGAAGCTTTTCATGTCAACACGTTCACTGACTCACCTCTTCTTCACGTTCGCCCGACACGTCTGTCTAAAGTCCCGCTCTGGTCCCGATGTACAATCACAAAGTCAGCTGTCCCTTTCTTCCTCCTCCGTCTCTCTGTCCTGAAGAAGCTGCATTATAATCTCTTGCTTCAAAACGTGTGCATCGGATGTCCATCAGTGTTTACTGTGAGAAGCAGAACCCCGCAGCAGCACAGGTAACCTGCATGTGCCTACGTACAAGCCCGTGTGGTCTATGCACATACTCATAGAACTACTGTTTTATGTATTTAGCGGATAGGGACAAGGGACTTGTTTTTTTAAGTCATTGTGCTGTTTTTTTGCTACAGAGAGTACGAAATGTAGAAGCATCTCGGTGCTATCGGCAGCTAGCTTAGCGGCGGCTCACGTTAGCGTACAGTAACAACAACAAATCAGCGGCACTTGTGTGACGCAACAGGCGACGTGCGTCTGACGTCAGGTTTAGTATCTGCTCGGCTCGACTTGGCCCTGGGTAAAGCAGGTACTAAAAAAGTACCTGGTCGGCGCGATCAGCCCCAAATGGAAAAGCTACGCACCAGGGCTAAGTCGCGCCGAGTAGAGTAGAGTAGGGCCAAGCAGGTACTAATGGAAAAGCCCTATTAGTTAACTTTTTAAACCATGCAATTATAATGTTTGATTATTTACAGACAAAACAAACCTCTGCCCTGTGTGAGGCTTGAACTCACAACCTTCAGATTATGAGATTGACGCACTGCCTCCTGCACTAACAAGGCTACAAATGCTCCAATAATCATTAAAGAGCCACTGTTTTTCAACTCCTGTACAAATATTTATTTCTTTCTAAATGGGAGATCTTAAATTCAACTAAAATTCAGGCTAAATGACTAAAGTTTAGATAGACACAAGGCAAATATTTTTTTCTCAGAGTTGGAAGCTTCTTTATAGCACAACATTGTTCTGTGTGGATTGAACCCACCAACTTAAAGTCATTTGTTTAAGTCATGCACTTCATTAAATATAACCTCTGCCCTGTGTGAGGCTCGAACTCACGACCTTCAGATTATGAGACTGACGCGCTGCCTACTGCGCTAACAAGGCTACAAAGCATAAGTAGTCATACTGGAACATTATTGCTTCAGATTATTTTTTTCCATTTGAATTGTGAGATCTTCTGATCTGTGCTAATTAAAATGTACAATCATTAGGCTAAATTACTAAAATAAATATAAAAACACAAAGTAATTGTTTTTTTCTTTGGTTGAGTGGAATGTTTCATTGTTAAACAACATTGCTCTATGTCGGGATTGAACCCACCAACTTAGAGTTAACTTTTTAAACCATGCGGTTATAATGTTTGATAATAAAAGAAGTCAAAGTTGGCCCAGCTCTACTTTACTCTACTTGACTTTGCACTGGTGCGGAGCTTTTCCATTTGGGCTAATCCCTGGGACCAGGTACTTTTTAGGTACCTGCTTTACCCCAAGGCCAAAGCGACAAGAGTAGAGACTAAACCTGACAACAGACCCATGTGTTACGACCGCGCCCTGCAAAAACTGGTGGATAAGTTCTAATCTTAATTCTGCCAAACACAGTGTGTGTGAGCCTATGTAGTTTTTCCAAACAAAGCGCAGTGTGTCTGCTTACCTTTTCAAACAGAAAAAGGAAGAAACAACATCTCCAGAGTTAGAAACCACACTCAGTTGACAGTGGAGAATTCCTGCCGACGCATCTTAAATTTGCGCTTGTAGATTGCGCTTGTAATTCATGCGTATATAGTACGAGCATGCACATCGCGCAGGTAGTTTCCGGTTAAAGTTTGTATAAACAGGCAGCGTTTTGGGATGGACTTCCACAGCCTCGAAAATCGACCTGTCAATTGCTATTGACGGGTTGGTGACCCCTGGTTTAAACCATGCACTTACAATGTTTGTTAGTGCACAGTTAAAGTAATTCTGCCTTGTGTGAGGCGTATCGACCGGGCATCGGAGTGGAGGACGCTGTCATCTTCCTGCTTTATTGCTCTCTGTCTCTCCTGGAGAAGCCCGGCTGCGCTGTGAGGATTTTATTTTTTGACTTCTCCAGTGCCTTCAACACCATCCAGCCCTGCTCCTGAGAAACAAGCTGGAGACGGCCGGTGTGGACTGTGACGTGGCAGAGTGGATCCTGGACTACCTCACAAACAGGCCCCAGTTTGTGAGAGCCCGAGACTGTGTGTCTGACCTTCTGACCTGCAGTGTGGGGCCCTTTCTCTTCACCCTCTACACTGCAGACTGACGACTCTGCTATCATCGGACTCATCACGGACGACGACGACGACACAGAGTACAGAAGACTGACGCAGGACCTTGTGGACTGGTGTCAGCAGAACCATCTTCTCATCAACACTGGGAAGACCAAGGAGATGGTGGTGGATTTCCGCAGACGCCACTTCATTGCCCCGCCACCGGTGAACATCCAGGGAAGGGACATTGAGAGAGTGGACTCATACAAGTACCTGGGTGTTCATCTGAACAATAAACTGGACTGGACTCACGACACCGATGCACTGTACAGGAAGGGCCAGAGCAGGCTTTACCTCCTGAGAAGACTCAGGTCTTTTGGAGTGAGGGGGCCACTCCTGAGGACCTTTTATGACTCTGTGGTGGCATAAGCCATCTTGTACAGTGTGGTCTGCTGGAGCAGCAGCATCACAGAGAGGGAGAGGAAGAAGCTGGACAAGGTCATCAAGAAGTCCAGCTTGGTCCTGAGCTGTCCTGTGGACTCAGTGCGGGAGGTGGGGGACAGGAGGGTCCTGGCTAGTTTTACATCTATGCTGGACCATTGTTTTTTTAACCAACAAAAGCAGCATTGGGAGTGACAAGAAAGCAGAGAGGCAGTTTTGTATTTTTGCTACAGTGGGAAACATAGAAAACAACCAAAACATCAGTGGTTTTCGTCACAGATCCAGAAACTTTATTCAGTTTGTTTCAGGTTAAAACATGTAACAGAAGTAATGGAAAATGAACAGAAGCAATGGGAAACAAACAGAAGCAATGGAAAACGAACAGAAGCAATGGGAAACGAACAGAAGCAATGGGAAACGAACAGAAGCAATGGGAAACGAACAGACGCAATGGGAAACAAACAGAAGCAATGGAAAACGAACAGAAGCAATGGGAAACAAACAGAAGCAATGGAAAACGAACAGAAGCAATGGAAAACAAACAGAAGCAATGGGAAACGAACAGAAGCAATGGAAAACAAACAGAAGCAATGGGAAACGAACAGAAGCAATGGGAAACAAACAGAAGCAATAGGAAACGAACAGAAGCAATGGGAAACAAACAGAAGCAATGGGAAAGGAACAGAAAAATCATTCAAAATTCCCAGTAAATCTGCATCCAGGCTGTAAAAGTGTTTCCTAGCAGAAGCAGACAGCCGTTCTGAGGCCTCCCTTTACATTTCCTATAGAGATGTGTGCCGTTTCTGCCTGACCTGTTTAACCCAGCTCCGAAGCATGTCGTTCACTGCTTAATTTAGCAATCAACGCGGCGTGGAAGATTGGTGAGCTCCCTCCGCCCTGCGCGCCATCAGATCCAAGGACCGTAACATGCCTGAGCGAGTCTGCCTTGGACATGTCCCAGGACGCGCCGGGACACTCGCACAAGCACACACACATGCACTGGCGGACATTTGAAAGGGCTTTTTGTCATAGAAAGCAGTTCCAGAGAAGTGATAGAGCGTGTGCAGTGGTAGAGGAAGGGGAATGTGGGAAAGAGTCAACAGCGGTCACAGGATGTTTAGGTTTTTGTGACAAGGCTTTGTGTTTCATCATGTGGTCAGGTGGTTATTTTGATCATAGTTTTAAAGCAGAAAAGTTGCAAAATATGAAGGATTGCAAAATAAATGTTGCAAATAACAGGAAGTAATCTGGGTTGTAAAAGAGAATCCCACCACATGTCGTCAAAAAGTAACAACACACAACAAGCCTTTAACAAAAATGAATTGGTACAAGATATGATCATTCAACAAATACTGCAGTATCTGATTGGTCAGTCTGTCTGCAGCAGAGAATGCCCCTAAACAAAAAGCAACAGTAACGGAATACAAGTATTCATAAATACTATTCTGAATATGTAACGTGGTAGGCTACTCTCCACACTGAGGCAGTGTTTTTCAACAGTTTTTTTTTTTTTTTTTGGCTGATTAACTGTAAAACAACATTGCTCTGAGTATTGTTTGAAACCAAAAAATTAAAATCAACTAATTAATCCATCCGATTACAATGGTTGACTGTGTGCAGTTAAAAAACCCTGCCCTGTGTGAGACTCTAACTCACTACCTATAGATTATGAGACTGATGCGTTTCCTACTGCGCTAACAAGGCTACAAAACTCACATTGTCATAAATACATACAGGAAATACAATGTAGTTTCAATTCTTCTGATCTGTGTCAATTAAAATGTACAACCATCAGGCTAAATGACTAAAGTTTAAAAAACACAAGGCAATAGTTTTTTTTGTTGAGTGGAATTTTAAAACAACATTGCTCTGTGTGGGGATTGAACCCACCAACTTAAAGTCAGCTAGTTAAGCCTTCCGCTTACAATGTCTGATTGTTTACAATTAAAATAACCCTGTCTTGTGTGAGGCTCGAACTCACAAACTTCAGATTATGAGACTGAAAGTCCATATTTTGTTGCTTTCTGTGGCAATCACTGCAATCAAACGATTTGTGAAACTATCAGTGAAACTTGTGCATTTGTGTTTTGTTCCACTTCTCATGAGCAGACAGCTTCAGTTGTGTCAGGTTTAAAGGCTGTCTTCTATGATCCCTACTGTGAAACATGGAGGAAGCTCACTTATGTTCTGGAGCCGCTTTTCTCCATCTGACACAGGGCGTTCTGTGCAAAGTCCAATGAAATCTCATCAAGGCATGTTGGAGGAAAATTTGCTGCTTAGAGTCAGAAAGCTTAGCTTCTGGATCTTCAAAACAGCAAAAAAACAGCCAAGAATGTCTCAGAGAAAAGCATTGGACTATTCTGAAGTGTCTTTGCCTAGATCTCAATCCCATTGAACATGGAGCTGAAACATGCATCTGGAGAAGACTCTTCAAACACAACCGGAGCTGTTTGCTCACCTGGAGTGGGACAAAACACACAAGTCTCACTCAGAGTCACACAAATGGTTTGATTGCATTGATTGCCACAAAGAGTTGGGCAATAAAATATCAAGTTATGGAGACCATAATTTGTGTCCAGGCGTGATTCATTAGGATTATTTTAATAATTCTGTTGATGAACAATTCAAAAGTCATGGCTGATTTTTCAATTTCTTGTTATTGTTACTTTTGTATGTTTTGGATGATATTAGTGACCATTGTGAGTTTTTCTTTCATTAACAGAGGGAAACCAACCATTTTGTCCACATGTGTAATAACTATTATAATAAAGCATTGGATTTATAAAGCACTTTTCACGACACCCAAAGACATTTCACATTCTGCTTTATTCATTCACTGCACAGCTGCCCTGGGGCAGACTGACACTTTTGCGCCATCAATCCCTCCAACCACCACAAACCGCTCACATTAGATCCAGACTAGGCCATGTGGGTGAAGTGTCTTGCCTAAGTACACAACAAGTTTTTACTGTCCAGGTCCAACATGCTTAGCTTCTGAGGTCTGACATGATCAGGCATTTATTTATTTACCTACACATTGTCTTTCAAACAAATACATAAACTCAACTTTTGTCAGTGTGTCATCTGAGCAGAAGCAAACACAGAGTCTCAGTGTAACATCCTCCTCACACTTGTCTGGAGAGCTGCGTTGCGAGGATTACAATTTAGTGCTTTGTCAAATCAGATTCATTATCTGCGCACGGATTCATTTGTCTGCATTGTGCGCTTCATTAAGACACACTATGCTAAGCCTTAATTAGAAGCATGTTAATTGCAGTGATTATGTGGCTTCTCTTGAGGCTCTGTGGATGGGCAGAGGAGCGAAACCAACACTTACTCGGAGGCTGACACAAATGAAGCCAGTGTGATCCTGGACGGGACTTGTGCTGACCTCATTACAGACCACGGACAGGGATCGTCTTCGATGTGAAAGGATTGGATTTATTGGACAGAATGAATGTTTTTTCATTTGGAAGTTGAACTACAGAATCTGCTGTGTGTGCTTAACGTGAGACACTACAGGTGAATATAAAAAAACAGTCTAAGAACTTTCATCAATCGTGCTTTAGAGAGCATTTAAAAACAGTCCAACCCAACAGCCAGACAACTCCCCCGCAAACACTTCAACAGACACAACCAACACCCTCCCTCCCCCATACATCCCTGCCCTATACACACATTAGGCTGGGCAGAGATGAATCAGATGAGAAAGCACCATCAGAGGAGCCAGTTAGCAGGGGCACAGTTTCACAGTAAAGCTTATATTTACCACAAGACATACAGTAACTATAGTCTAGAATGAACACGGTTTCATACTTTTTTTTTTTTTCATCTCTATGCCTTGATGTATATATTGCATGATATAAAAAAGCATAAAATAAACATGACATTTCAAAGTGTGAAATAAACAGTTTTGGTTGAAGCCACTTTGGGGACGTTGAAGCTTCACATTACTAAAAAGGGTAAGTTTAGGTCTGGGGCTTTGAAAGGCAGATTAAATATGGATTTCATAAAATATACATGAATAATAGCACATCTTTACAACCACCATAGAAATGAACTGGGGCTGCAACGTATGTCATATTTACGCAAAAAAGGTGTGAAATTGTGCTAATTTTGAAAAAATAAATAAATAAATAAATAAATGAATAAATAAATAAATATATAAATATTAATTATATATATATATATATATATATATATATATATATATATATATATATATATATAAATCGATGTTTTCGAAAATCGATCGAAAACATCAAAAATAGATTCGCAGAAATCGTATCGTAAGGCCAGAATCGATCAGTTTTTTCATGCAGCCATTGACTTACACACACACTCTGTGTTTGTATAATACACACAATAATACAAAAAATAGTCACAATGTTTGAAGAAACAAAGCCTGAACTTGTGCCAGATCTGACTGAATGTGCTTTATTATGTTGAGTTAACAACTGATGGGTTAACGACTCTAAATATGGACACGAAATATGACTGTTTACTGTTTGAATGTTGACAAAAACACTAGCTCTAAGCTCTAACAGTGGCTGTGTTTTAAATGTCATGTTTTATGGTTTATTTTGTGTCTTGAGCAAAAAACTAGATAAACTAATAACATTAACACTAAAGTGAATCGTCCCATCCCTAATTAATATATATATATATATATATATATATATATATATATATATATATATATATATATATATATATATATATATATATATACAGCGGCATGAAAAAGTATGTGAACCTTTTGAAATTTCTCACATTTCTGCTTAAAATCACCATCAAATGTGATCTGATCTTTGTCAAAATCACACCAATGAAAAAACAGTGTCTGCTTTAACTAAAACCATCCAAACATTTATAGGTTTTCATTTTTTAATGAGGATAACATGCAAACAATGACAAAAGGGGAAAGAAAAAGTAAGTGAACCTTCTGCCTAAGGAGACTTTAAGAGCTAATATTTCCGAATTTTACCAAACAATTTCAGTCAGAGTGTGTCCAATCACTGAGGAATGGCTTAAAGCTGCCCCTGCCCACTATAAAAGACACTCCTGGTAAGCACTGTGTCTTGATGTGAAGCAATGTCTGTTGTTCATCATGGCTCGCTCAAAGCAGCTGTCTGAAGACCTGCAATCTAGAATTGTAGATTTGTATAAAGCTGGAAAAGCTTACAAAACCATCTCTAAAAGTCTGGATGTTCATTAGTCTACAGTTAGAGAACATATGTACAAATGGAGAGAGCTTGGCACTGTTTCTTCTTTCCTGAGGAGTGGCCTTTCAACAAAAATAACGCCCAAAGTTCAGCGCAAATGACTCAGAGAAGTCAAAAAGAACCCTAGAGTGTCTGCTAAAGACTTACAGAACGTACTTGCACAGTCCAGTATCTCTGTGCATACACTGACTACATGTAAAACAACAGTCTAGTACCTCTGTGCATACACTGACCATGTAAAACAACAGTCTAGAAATGTGTTCATCAGAGGACTCCACAGAGGAAGCCACTACTGTCTAAAAAAAACATTGCTGCACAATTAAAGTTAGCAAAAAATCACCTAGACACTCCACAGAACTTCTGGCAAAATATTTTGTGGACTGATGAAACAAAAATAGAATTTTTTGGGAGAAACACACAATGTCATGTTTAGAGGAAAAATTAAACAGCTCACCAACATCAAAAGTTTGTCAGATGTTTTACAAGAAAAGTTGAGGCTGTCTGTCAGACAGTCGAAGCTTAAAAGAGAATGGAAGCTGCAACAAGACAATGATCCAAAACACAATAGTAAATCAACTTGAGAACGGTTTCAGAAGAACCAAATACACGTTCTGGAGTGGCCAAGTCAAAGTTCTGACTTGAGATGCTGTGGCATGACCTCAAAACAGCAATTTATGCCCAACATCCCAGAATCTGACTGAACTGCAGCAATTTTTTTTATGAAGAATGGTCCAAAATAGATAAGATCGATGTGCAAGGCTGATCTGCAACTACAGGAAGTGTCTGGTAGAAGTTATTGCTGCCAAAGGAGGTGCCCAGATATTAAATGTAAGGGTTCACTTACTTTTTTTTTCTCCTTCTGTCAATGTTTGCCTGTTATCCTCATTAAAATATGAAAATCTATAAATGTTTGGATGGTTTTAGTTAAAGCAGACACTGTTTTTTCATTGGTGTGATTTTGACAAAGATCAGATAACATTTGATGGTGATTTTAAGCAGAAATGTAAGAAATTTCAAAAGGTTCACATACTTTTTCATGCCGCTGTATATATATATATACTCACATATCTGCTTTATTTAGTGTGAGATCAGGTTGGAGGCTCACACAAGAGATGACCAAACCTCCAGGGGGCCACAACTGAACACAGCTCCCGGTGCAGAGGCTCCACAGAGGAAACACTGGAGATCCTAGATTTAATAAATGTGACCAAATAGGTGAAAGAATGAAATACATAAATAAAACATGGGTATTCATAAAGCCAGCATAGCTAAGCCTAAATAAATAAAATAGGTAAAACTCAAGTGATAAATACTAATAAATACCCCTTTTGGGCCTGTTCTTAAAATTATACAACACAGACTAAATCAGACTGTGTATGATTGGTCTAATAGATTTTCAATTTAAAATCATCAAGTAAAAATGTATTTGATTTTTTTTTTTTTTTTTTTTTTTTTCTGTTCATGAAACGAACAGAAACGATTCATCTTTTTTCAATTTGATTCTCGATTTAAATATGCAACATTTGAAAGAAAATTCGGAAGTATTATGTGTTAGTAATTTTTCCTTTTGGTTGATTTTGGAAGCTGTGAAGCAAGAAGTGTTCTGGTTATAAACTTACAGCGCTCCATTGTACTCACAAAAAAATACATATTTAACTCATAATTACGAGATATATTTATTTTTATGTGAGTACAGTGGAGTGCCGTAAAAACTTAATACATGCTCACTACTAAAGAATAACGCTGCTGCTTTGTTTTCTCTCTCTGTTTCTCGTTCAAAGTAGGCCTTTTTCTAGACGCTATTACAAGAATTCATAGTTTTAATGTTTAATAATAATAAATTAATTAATTTTTAAAGACAGCTGAAAATAAGATCTGACTGTTAACAAATATACTCCAAATCGCAAGAAATGAAGTTGCAGGAAGCTTAAGTTGGCCTAGGTCCTTTAATCCACTGTGGCACCTCCAGCAGTCTCCCATCCAAGCACTTACCGCACCATGTCTTGCTTAGCTTCTGAGATCTGACACGCATCAAGAAGCATCAATGTTAGTAACATCAAAGCCGCTGCACAACACCCTCCAGCACACACAGAACTACATCACACAGATCATGTAATCAATCCACTTCAACCACAGTAACATGCATAATTAACACGCTTTAGCAGTTCTTTAACGTGGCTGTATATATACACTGTATGTGGGTTTGCAGATAGAGATCGGTGCTTTTCTGTCTGACCCCTTTAACCCAGCTCCAAAGCGCGATGTTCACTGCTTAATTTAGCAATCATCACGGAAACTCCCAATGTAGCTTTGCACAGACTGGGAAATAATATTCACAAGATGGGACTTCTCTATTAACAGTGCATCCAGAAAGTCTTCACAGAGCTTCACTTTTTCCACATTTTGTCATGTTACAGCTCCATTCCAAATGGTATTAAATGAATCTCTTACCTCAAAATTCGACACGCATTATTTTAATGTATTTTAAAATAGAAATTACATTCACATAAGTATTCACAGCCTTTGCCATAAAGCTCAAAACTGAGCTCAGTAGCATTTTTTGTCCACTGATCATCCTTCAGATTGTTCTACAGCTTTATTGAAGTCAAACCTGTAGTGAATTCAGTTGATTGGAAAGACACACACCTGTCTATATAAGGTCCACAGTTGAGCTGCAGGTCAGAGCACAAACACCAAGCATGAGCTCAGAGGTTCTGTCTGTAGACCTGAGACAGGATTGTCTTGTGTCACAAATCTGGGGAAGGATACAGACAAGATCCTGCTGCTATGAAGGTCCATTAGCACAGTGGCTTCATTATTCATAAATGAAGACGTTTAAAATCACCAGGACTCTTCTAGAGCTGGTCGTCCGTCTAAAGTGAGCGATCGGGAGAGAAAGGCCTTAATCAGGGAGGTGACCAAGAACCCAATGGTCACTCTGTCAGAGCTGCAGTGTTCCTCTGTGGAGAGAGAAGGACAACCATCTCTGCAGCAATCCACCGATCAAGCCTGTAGGTAGAGTGACCAGATGAAAGCCACTCTTTAGTAGAAGGAACATGGAAGTTTGTCTGGAAAAGTTGCCTGACCAGTCATCCCCTCCTACATTCTGTTACATTCTGTTTGAATGCAGAAGGGTCTGGGACCTGACTGTTAGCCAATAAAGTTGTCTCCCAAAGTTAAGACGATCCAATCAAGCCCGGCGATTCTGACACGGACACTAAAAAGTCGGAAGTTGCTGGCAAGCCTCAATTCAAAACTTTCAAGAAGGCGAACGTAGCTGATTCGGCTCGTGCTTCGGTTTTGAACAATGAACGTATCAATTCCTTAAAACCTGAGCAGCAAACCGTGTTGCTTCAGACTGAAAAAAATCCTTGCGGTACATGTTTACAAAAACATTGTGTCGCTGTTTTGGTGGAATTTCCGGGTATTCTGTGATTGGTTGGTCACGGTTTGTAAAGTGTCTGTCAAAGAGTGTAGGGACTGGCTGGTCAGGCAACTGGAAAAGGCACCTGAATGACTCTCAGACCATGAGAAACAAAGTTATGGAGTCTGATGACGGCCTTTGTCAAAGGCTGTGAATACGTATTCAAATGTGATGTCTTACTTTTCTATTTTTAATCAATTTAAAACATGTCCCAAATTTAAAGGTGCATTGCGTAAGTTAAAATGTTCAATATTACGATATATCAAATTACCGTCCATTGGCACTTGCCTGGATATGCGCCATGACGTTTTGTAAACTTACCGAGTTTGCCTCTGTAAGCGCAGACAGGCTCATAAATGTGAGTGGTGCGGGTCGCATTTTCCCGCGCTAGTCCTCCTTCACTGGATTATCGTCATTATTTCTATTTATTTAGCAAAAGCTCTCGGTTTTATACAATGGACGGCTGTTGTAAAGGCTGTTTAATGAAAAATAAAATAAATAATCATTGGTAAATACTGCCATCTAGCTTCCGAACCCCCGTAACACACGGAAGAATTCAAAACAACTAGCCCACCGTAACGGCATGGCATGAAGCCGACTGCAGGACCGAGGAGCACTTGGACATGTTTTTGAGAAAGAGGAATTGTGCTGGAGATCAATAAGAGGTTCATCTGGTGATTATTTTCATTAGAAGGTAAGACTCTCAGGCCTGTCCAAGTACATCGCACATTTAGACACAGATTTAGTAGCTTAGCGCTTAGCTGTTTGTCTTGGTAAGGTTTATGTTTTATTAGAGTAATAAATTGCCATTGAGCATTTAGTTTATGACAAATGAGGCCTGTAAAAAGCTTGTTTACAAGTTTCTCTCACGCTAAAACAAAGCTTTTCCCTCAAACTCTCAATAATCTTTTCTTGTGTAACTTTTGGAGTTTGTAAACTGATCATTCAGTCAAAAAGAACATAAAATAGCCAGCATTTACTTTTTCATACAAAAACCTTTGTCTTCTTAAGTCAGAAAACATTTAGCAGAAAATAACGATGTGTCAAAAGAATCTTTTCAGCCGTAAAATACGTCTTCAGCTGCTGATAGTAGGGAGGGTGCAGTGCCACAAAACGCCAAAGATGGCGCCCTTGTTCAAAACCTTTGCAACTTACGCCATGCTCCTTTAAATGTTTTTTTCACATTGTCATAATGGGGTCTTGTGTGTGTGAAATTTTGAGTTAAGAGATTCAGTTAATACAATTAGGAATGGAGCTGTAACATGACAAAATGTTCGGAATTCGGAAAAGACTTTCCGAATGCACTGTGTCACTATTTACCTACCTCCTGTATCTGTTTCACTCCAGCGCTAGGTCAGGTGTCACAAGTTTACAGACGGTTTCCAAAAAGCATGTCGTCCAATCAGCAAGCAAGAGCTGTGTGATGTGTTGGCCAGAGTTGAGATCACATTCTCTGATGGATAAAAATAAAAATCTTTCAATACAACAGGAACATACCGACGCGTTTTGACCCCTTCATCAGGGCAAACAAAGCAGGACAATAAGTCACACATGGGTTTAAATAGTCACAGCCATTCCATTCCGTTGTGAATAATTGCGAGTTGTTTGGAAACACGTCCATGTTATTTGACAATTTTTCTTTAAATTTCAAGAAAACTGTAACTTAGAATATGATATATTTATGCTCTACAGCCTGTCCACATGTTCTGCTCACTCACTATTTGATTAAGTGTAAAAAAGTAGATTTTTGCAACTTTAATGAGAAATGCAACAAGTACTTGGAACAGTGATGAAGTTTCATAAGTTTAATAGGAAGTCAGCCATATTCAATTGAGACTTAAATGAGCCTGAATACTATGAAATACTCAATGCAACCATATGACAAATTAAATATTATCAACCCATTAAGCTCGTCCCTCTGCTTATTTTAATACATGTAAAGCACAGATCTTTTTTACATAATTCTGCCCATTGAATTTTATTGGTCACTGCTGGGCTTTCACACAATTTAGGAATCAGCTCGTTTAAAGTCATTAAATGTGATAAAGGCGGTTGAATATGCTCTTATACTGTCCAATCAGCAAAGTGCTGAGGTCACCTTATTTTCACTCCCAGAGCACTGACCTGACCTGCTCCAGAGGCCAAAGCGTGACCAGTCTCCAACATAAACCTCTACTGAGGTGTATGTGTGATAATGTTGCACATGGGATGGTGGAGCACGTTTGTATGTGGTGTCAATGTATGTTGGTGTAGCACATGTATGTTGGTGTAGCACATAAATGTTGGTGGAGTACATGTATGTTGGTGGAGCACATAAATGTTGGTGGAGCAAATGTATGTTGGTGGAGCAAATGTATGTTGGTTGAGTACATGCATGTTTGTATAACACATGTATGTTGGTGGTGTAAATATATCTTGTTGGTGTATATGAATGTTGGTGCTGCACATGTATGTTGGTGGAGTACATATATGTTGGTAGAACACATGTATGTTGGTGTTGTACATGTATGTTGGTGTAGCACATGTATGTTGGTGTAGCACATGTATATTAATGAAGTACATGTATGTTGGTGTAGCACATGTTTGTTGGTGGAGCACATGTATGTTGGTGTAACACATGTATGTTGGTAGAGCGCATGTACAGTATGTTGGTGGAGCACATGTATGTTGGCGTAGCACATGTATGTTGGTGGTGCATATGTATGTTGGTTGTAACACATGCATGTTGGTGTTGCACATGTATGTGGTTGAGTACATGCATGTTGGTATAACACATATATGTTGGTGGTGTACATGTATCTTGGTGGTGTATATGAATGTTGGTGCTGCACATGTGTGTTGGTGTAGTACATACAGTATATGTTGTTGGTACACATGTATATTCGTGGTGTACATGTATGTTGGGTGTACATGTATGTTGGTGGTGTACATGTATGTTGGTGGTGTATAGTATGTGGGTGGAGCACATGTGAGGACATGTTTAGTTCCCGCGCTGCTGCGGCTCCTCCTCAGAACCCTACGTGTGTTGAATGTAACTGTAGCATATGTTGGTGGTGTACATATCTATTTGGTGGTGTATATGTATGTTGGTTGTGTACATGTATGTTGGTGGTGCATATGTATGTTCGTTGTGTACATATCTATTTGGTGGTGTATATGTATGTTGGTGGTGTACATGTATGTTGGTGGTGCATATGTATGTTGTGGTGTACATGTATGTTGGTGGTGTTTGTGTATGTTGATGTTGTGCATGTACGTTGGTGGTGTATAAGTATGTTGGTGTTGTGCATGTATGTTGGTGTTGTACATGTATGTTGGTGTAACACATGTATGTTGGTGGTGTACATGTATGTTTGTGGTGTACATTTATGTTTGTGGTGTATGTTATTGGTGTACATGTATGTTGGTGGTGTATATGTATGTGGGTGGAGCACATGTGAGGACATGTTTAGTTCCCACGCTGCTGCTCCTCCACAGAACACTACGTGTGTTGAATGTAATTGTGCAGTAGATGTGCTCCGCTGGGCCATAATTAGAGACTATTTAGCTGATTGAAGTGGCTGTGACAAGCCTCCCCAGGGACTCGTGTAGATACAGAGAGTGGGTGGTCAAGGTGCACCCGGAGGTCAGGTTTTACCTCAGCGGAAAACTCGTCAATTAATTTTAATTGACAGGGTGGGCGTAGAGAGCGCACGGAGCAGGAATCCCTTAAGATGTTGTCTGCCGCTAAAAGAATGTTTATTTTAATCCCCTGGGAAACACGCCGCTCTGCTGTCACTTCAGGAAGATCTGTCCAGACAAATGGTCACTTCTGATGACAGGAGGCCCATGGGACCATCAACTCACATTAATAAACCTAAACCTTACAAACAACATGATAATTTAATGTAACTTAGACTTTTATAAATGTTATGTTTGATCAATGCTGGATGAATAATGTGGCATCTGCTATCATGACATTATTAACTTGAAATCCTACATTAGTTCTCAATCATTCTAGTTAAATTATAGCAAATATTTTACATTTCTTTTATTCAATACATTGAGGTTGGAATGCATTGGATTCAATGCGCACAGGATATACATTTCTTTTACATTGCTTCGACCTGACAAACAGGAAACAGCTGCTTTGTTATGTCTACTGGAGCAAAAGATAAAGCTTTAATCACTAGAAATACAGTGGTTTGTAAAAGGGACGAGTCAGTGTTTAGTTATTTAATGTTTCTAGCTCCTCTTTTCCATCTGGTTTTGGCCTGAGCCTGTGTTTTCTCTTGTCCAATCATCGAGCCTAAAGGAGGAATCACTGTAAGGTCTGCTCCATGGTTCAGGCAGGGGTCACCAATAAGATTTCATTGAGGTCTAGTTGGGAGAAATTTTTTCAAGCCAAGGTCCAAAACTTCATGACGGAGTTTCTTTAAGACCTTATGACTTTATACACACTGTTAGACTTTTTATTGTATTTTGCGGTAACTTACAGGCAACAAAGTGCCAGTAAGTTACCGTAAGAACATTGCGGTAACTAACTGGCATTTTGTTGCCAGTAAGTTACCACACATAACAATTGCGGTAACTAACTGGCATTTTGTTGCCAGTAAGTTACCACACATAACAATTGCGGTAACTAACTGGCATTTTGTTGCCAGTAAGTTACCGCATACAATTTTTGCGGTAACTAACTGGCATTTTGTGCCAGTAAGCACCGCATACAATTTTTGCGGTAACTAACTGGCATTTTGTTGCCAGTAAGTCACCGCATATAATTTTTGGGTAACTAACTGGCATTTTGTTGCCAGTTAGTTTCCGCATATAATTATTGTGGTAACCAACCATATATAATAATTCAGGTAACTAACTGGCATCTTGTTGCCAGTAATTTACTGTAGAAAATAATTGCAGTAAATAATTTTAAATTTGAATGCTTACAAAAATGGTACCATATACTGCAGCACCATATACTTACCATATACTTACAGTATACTTACAGTATGGTGCTGCAAGGGATACCATTTTCTTAGTAACAGCAGTTTGCAATTTTATCTACGTAAACAGGACTTTACCACATTTTTTAAAGTGACAACAGTAACATATTTCTGTAGTAATGAGGCCTGACCAAAAATGAATGGCATCCACACAGCTTACAAAAAAGAAAAAAAAATTGAGATAAAAAAGTCAGACTACAGTTAAGAGATTGTTTTTTTTTTGTTTTTTTTTTTGCATTTGCTTTAATGAAAAGATGAGAAGTCATGTCGCCAAAAACTGTCAACTGTTTTTTACAAAATTAATATTTGAAATACAAAACCACATAGAAATTGTGCAACAAATATTATAACAATGTCACAACAACAATAAAAACTCAAAATTAAGCGTTTCCAAAATTTCCCCCTGAAAAGGTTTTTAATGTGAGCAAGGATTTCTAGTTTACAACTCCATTCAGACTATTTTAAGATCAACCTGTTTGACGTTGGAGTTTTTTCTCATTGCCACTGTTTTTGAAGCTACAGTCTACATTCTAAAATTTTGGCTACAAACTAGGGCTGCTTGATTATGATGAAAGTAATAATCCCGATTATTTAAATCATGATTGAAATCACGATTATTCAAAACGATTATTTGCTTAGAGAGACTGCAGAGCGTTAGTGCCATTTATGAAACGAGTGAAGTCATAAAATGAAACATGTGACAGGTCTCATAGAAATAAACTGTTGTAAATATATTATGCAACTGTAAAGAAATCACCTGTTTTGAAGGAAATAATGAGCTCTTATAAACAGATTTATAAGTTTACGATTATGCGATTACACAATTTTTGTGAACGATTACAGCAATAATCGTAATTGAAATTGAAATTTGATTAATTGCACAGCCCTACTACTTTAATTAGATTCATATTTTCAAAAAAAAAAAAAAAAAAAAAAATCAACTTACAATTTTGCTATGCCCATTATAGCATTTACAAATATGCTCTCTAATGTTATCATGTGCTTTGACTGACATAAAAACATAACTAAATACAACTTAAATTTGTTCATCCACTTAAGTTCTGATAAGCAATATTTTAATAAAAATAAATAAATCTGAATTTTATTTTTTCTAGTTTTATGAAATAGTCAGAGATGGTGAAAGTTTGACACGAAGTAATACATGGATGCAAATACACAGATGTAACTGTCAACAAGCAAGTCACAAAACAACATTTTGATTATTTTGTAATGTATTTTTAGTAACACATAATTCAAAATTTTTATAATCTAAAACACAAGACCACACTTTTACCATCAGGATGAACCAAACCATTAACACTTTAGTGAGAGTGGATCACCGCATAACAACCACTGTGTTTATTAACGGCAACAGTATTGCCACAGATGGTCACGAGACATGCGTGTTCGACTACCTTTACAGGTCTGGCAACTCCAGATCACAAATCTACGGTACACTGCATCTCCAAGATACAAAACTCATTCTAGCTGTCTCTCATCCCACTAACACACTGGACACTTTGTGCTCAGCTTAAGCTGCAAGAGCATCCCACCAAACACTGTGTACCAGCAACTTAAACCTACAACAATCACCCTGATTAAAACTACCTCAAACAACAGACTGAACACTATTAAATTGTTCTACATCAAACTGTGCACAACACTTATCTTGAGCTGAACAGAGAAGGTTGACTCGTTGCAGAAGGTGGGCTGCTGCTGCTGCTTGAAAAAGGCCAGGAGAGCTGAACTCCTAGAGAAAATACAGAAAAACATTTTATTAATGTTCTTCCCTGTGCAGTTTTTCGTAGTCATTCTATCTCATACCATATTTAAATTTCATACAACTGATTTTTTTTTTTCCACAAGTTTTTTTCTTAAGTATATAACTTACTTGAGCAATGACAATCGCTGACCCTCACTGTTTGGTGCCTGGAACTGGTAAGAGACATTCCTGGAGTCACCTCCACATCTCCACACTGCAATAACAACAGATAATTATTTTATGCTGTGTTCAAAATTATAAGATAAAGAACAGACAAAAATCAAAACAAACCTTGTCCTCCATAAAAGCATCCAGCACGTCCCCGCTGGTAGGGATGTTCCTGGTGTCACATCCACCACAATTACCTCCACCTATAAAACAATACAATCATTAGAAAAACTACGTAAACAAAACACTCAGTAGATCTTTATCAGTATCTTTACAACCACACACACCTGGACCTCCACTAGTGCAGAACAGGAGCTGGCAGGTCTCACCTCCACAACCACAGGTGTTGCCTCCACCTTCAACAATATACATAAAATGCATTGATCTGAAATAACAATTAAAAATAAAGCAAACTAAGTAATTGATCATTTAATTCCAATCACCTGCTGCTTGGACCGGCGTGTTTTTGAAGCAACGATCTTGCAACGTCTCAGTTGAAGACATCTAAAATGCAAAAAGATACAAAAATTACAATCGCCCACCAGACAATTGATTACTTTTGTCAAAAAACAAATGACACGTTCCTTCTTTCTCGAAGGAAAAGTGGCCATAAAAAACAAGACTGAAGATAACTCACAACAAATTTAATTTGACGATAATATTTTGGTCAGCTTTAGAACAAGTTCTTCAAACACAAAAGTGATGCAGGCTTACCACCCTTTACACAGCCAATCAGCTCTCATTCCTCTACTTACACCTTCACCTGCTCCGTACATAAACATAGTAATACTTTTACCTCATATTTATTCACTGTTTTTTTTTTTTAGTCAAATGCTGCAGTTATTCATAATCATAGTCACTATTGTACATAATACTAATACTATATGCTGATGCCACTTTATCTATTTATCCTGTCATATTCTGCACTGTACCATAACAAGCACTTACTGTAAATACGACTTTTTAAACTATTATAACTTTATATATATATTTTTGTGCTAAGTATATTTTTTTAATTATCTAGTTTGATTGCATGTTTCTATTTCCCTGTTTGATTATATAAGTGCAAAAGTAAGTGTATTAAGATCAGTATCCTGTCATAGGCAGTTTACCTCCAAATACAGAGATGAACAGTCCAGAGGACGTTTAAGCCCCAAAGCTCAGCTCCTGACAACTGCTCTGTAAAGAAATAAAGGTCATGAAAACATTTCAGAAATTATAACATTCAATAAACTTAACATTTTAAATAGAAAAGACAGACATCGATCAAACATGTAGCTACTGTCTTTACATATTTACATGGAAATTAATCATTAAGATGTGTTGTCCCTTTAGAAAAAAACAGCTGTCATACCACATTGAAAGTTCACTTTTTTGTCTCCTTTATAGGTTCTGTTCATGTTTTAGAATTACATGCTGTCATAGGGTGGGCAAGTGGCCATCTCTCCTTTAAATAATATGTACTTTGTCTTGAAATATCTACACCCATTAACTTTTGAATTACAACAAAAACGACATTTGAAATTTAGCTGGAGAGCAGCTGAAATTAATTTTAGCCTATAATTAATTTTAGCCGCTCTCCAGCTGATTTAAAAAGATATTGGTCTGTAGAATACCTCTGGATTATCTTCTCAGGAGCAGTGGATACAGCACAGCAGTCAGGGACACATCTCCAAATCCTCTGCCAGGTTTGGTCAAGCCTGGAGCTAAACTCCATCATACATCAACCAGAGTGCCTGGAAGAAACCCACACAGACATGAAGAGAAACATCCAAACAGTGCTAGCCACTGTGGTGATATCCATATTAGTTTTACATTTTGAAATAGGGAGAGGGTCCATCCAGTAGCAGTCGTGTCAGCTGATTCTGGCTTTCACCTGGCACTGCTGGCTGAATGACGACTTGATTGTCAGATACTATGCCGCTGTCGAACTGCACACGTGACAACGTTGCCCAGATGCATGCCGAGGAACCAGGTGTATAGTCACCCAGATGAAACATCATATGTGAGTCGTCAACAAGCCACATAAAGTTTGCTACGAGGGATCTCAGACCCCACTAAATCAAAATTTCTTATTAAAATACAAAAGTGCATAATTAATTGTAATGATAAGTCAGACACAAAAAAAAATAGTTACCTGATTCTTTGGTACTGAATTCTTGATCCAGTTTGATCATAGGACACAGAAGTCTTTCATCTGCTCTTGTCCACTCCATGAAGACACAATCATCTGTCACCTAAATCACAAGTTAACACAAGTTATTACAGTCTTGTAGTTTATCATAAACATTTTGAAAAAAATTGTATCTACAATAAAAGATACAGACAAAAAAATAATAATTTTCAAATTTGTTTGAAATATTTAAGTCAGAATTTGTTTAGAATTAATAAAAACATGGAATGTCACCTGCAATTCTCTATTGCTACAACTCTATTAATTTTTTGATATTTTATTATTAAAAGATTAACAATAATAACAACAGTAAAGGTAGTTCATTAATTTAGTTTTTGGCATTTTTATGTCTCTAAAAAACAAACTCAGGATGATAATACAATAGATCCATGTGCCACACACAGGCGGTGTGCACATAATCCATATCTATGACCTATTAAATTGATTAAATGTCAAACCAAAGCTAACAAAGTTGCACCAAACCAGGTCTTAACCAGGACTAGACAAGAATTAAAGCGGTTCTGAAGCAGAAGATCCCCAGGTTTAAAACAGGTCTAAACCGATGTCACGTAGCAAGACTTCTGTTGGTCCTCCAGCGGAGGAATCCGGGATACCGCGTTCAGGGAGGAGTTTCTCGGCATCCCCCGTGGGCTCTGCCCTGAAGATTTCTTCATACCAAATATGTGTTTATTGCATAAAACTGTTACTAATATACATTGTCGTTAGGTGTTCATTACGTTAGAAGTACGTCTAATTAGTTTTCGATTAGAACAATGTTTCCACAAACGACCGTTGGCAACAGCGACGCGAGTCAAAACTTCTAGGCGCCTACGAGCGCCCTTCTCCCGTCTACGGCCGGAGGAGGGACCCGCCGTCTCTCCGCCTACAAGCATTAGGAAACTTTAGCAGAGAAAAGTAAAATTGACCGCGGATATAGTAATAATACCCTATATTTCTCGCCTCAAATGGTCTTAAAGTTTAGGTTTGACTCTTATAAACATACATTTTATGACTTTTTACTTGCCTCGCTAATGGCGCCCCCGCCGCCGCCGCGTCAGTTTTTTTACTTGCACGACGCGAGCCAAAACACCCAGCCGGCCACGAACGCTCTTCCTCGGCTACGGCCGGCGGAAGGACCCGCCGTCCCTCCGCCTCCAAGCATTAGGAAACTTTAGCAGAGAAAAGTAAAATTGACCGCGGATATAGTAATAATACCCTATATTTCTCGCCTCAAATGGTCTTAAAGTTTAGGTTTGACTCTTATAAACATACATTTTATGACTTTTTACTTGCCTCGCTAATGGCGCCCCCGCCGCCGCCGCGTCAGTTTTTTTTACTAGCGTGACGCGAGCCAAAACCCAGCCGGCAAAGAAAGCTCTTCCTCGGCTACGTCCGGCGGAGGGACCGGGTGTAGCCTAGCATCCGGAGCTTTAGCAAACAAAAGCTAAATTGACCGTGGATTTAGTTATAATACCCGCTATTTCTCGCGTCAAATGGTCTCAAAGTTTAGGTTTGACTCGCATAGACAAAATTATAATAACATTTAACTTACCCAGTAATGGCGCAGCCGCTTCCGTTTTTTCTGGACTCATCTGGCGTTTTGCTTCATTACTGCGCATGCGTCAGTACATATGCGGTGGTACTGTACTGGGAAATTACAGTACAGTGTACCAGAAATATTCTTTGTGGTTAGTTACTGTAATTTGCAATGCACCATGGGAATGATTTACTTTTTACAGTAAGTTACCAGATTATTTTTCAAATTTGTTGTAAGTTACCGTAAAATTCCAAAATTGCCCATAATGCATTGCAAATTACAGTAACTAACCAGAAATAAAACTTCTGGTATGTTACCAGGCATTTTTGTGGTACTATACTGGGAAATTACAGCAAGGGCTAACAGTGCAAATATTTAATTAAAACACATTATTTATCCCACATAATTTTATGTTATAAAGGCTTGTTTTAATGAATTATTCTACTTCCCTTTGGAAATGTATGTGATGGATGAACAAACTCCATCAAAATTGAATTTGACCTGCTGTGGCGGCATGCTAAACCCTCTCCAACTTTACACAGGAGGATAATCATAGAACATCACTCTGAACCACGTTCATTACACGCACACACAAAGTCTATAAACGCAGACCCGCAGACTGCATCGCACCGTTTATGTCTTTGGTGCTGTGCCAAAAGTGAGAAGACGAGTCACAGAGGCGATGTTATACGGCGTGCATTACGCACACACAGAACCGCGTTCTTTAAATACACTCTGCAGACTGAAGACTGCATCGCATCGACATGAACCACGTATTTCTTTCTCTGGTGCGATGCCGAAAATGGAAAAAGACGAGTCACAGCGGCGATGTGCGCACACTTTTGATGATGCGCTCAGTCTGCACAATCACAGAATAACATCTATGTCCTCCGGCCTTTCTGTGAGTGTTTGGCACTCATATGTCACAGGAGTGTAGTCTCTGATTGGCTGACGCCGACTTCCAATTTGTCTGAAGATGAATTTTCCCAACTTGCACTGCAGGTTTGAGCTTCCACTTTGCAAGACGCACATCTTCAGAGGCATGAAGGTGTGTCAACAGATGCCAATATGCACAGCAATTTGCTTTGAACGCTCAAGACGCGAGTTTACATTGACTAAAGATTGAAAATGGACGCAAAAACGCATATATGCTGTCCGGTCTGAATACACCATAAGACATTTCATTACACCCTGTTCTCCTCTTTAGTTCGTCTCTCTTTGGCCCATGAGCAATTTCCTTCTATATCCCAGCTGTGTGTCTGGTGTGGACTGACTTCAGAGCTTCTGTGATTGTTCTCCTTTCCCGTTCCACAGCAAACATCACATGAAGCCTGCGTGTGCCTTTAATGGCAGCTCTAACAGCTCCTGCCTCTTATCTGTCACACTATATTGACCCAGAGCCGAGGCTTGTGGAGGGCACGTTTTCTGTTGTGCCCAGCGTCTCATCAGAGAAGCCGCTGTCTGGACACTTGAATTAGCTGCTAGCATTTATCCCACTCACCTTGAGCCTGTCATGTCGCGATAAGGAGCGCCAGATTGGGGCTACAGATACAAGCAATGCCTCTCTGTCTTCTTCAAATCCCTGTGTGATTATTGCTGCGAGCTTAGGCCGGCTCCACTCCAAAGGTCAGTCTGTAAAATCCGAGCCGTTAGAATGCAAAGAGCTAGCGCAAAACGTTCAGATCGTCTTTGGAGATGCATTAGCTGAGATCTGAGATACATCTGTCACATCGCAAATAAGTGGTGTCCGTAAACTGCCGCAAAGGTGCCGCTTCCACAGAAAGTGCGGAAATGGCCCTATGTATCTACATCAGTTATTAGCCTCGCTGCCCACCTCATTATGTGGCCGGCGCAGTAATCAATCACACACTAATTGGATTTGGATTGAATTTCTGTGGTCGCAGCAATGAGCCGCGCCATGTCCAAAGCCGGAGGTTTGACTTTGTCTTTGACATTCGGAGTCGGCCCAGGCACAAATGAGTCACAAGCTGTGGGCTGAGAAAAGGAGCGTAATGACACGCCGGGGAAGGCTTTACGTCCAGCTCTGCAGATATGAGCAGGAATAGCACTGATTATTGTTGAAAATGAATCGCCGCTGTCACAAGTCGTCACCGGACAAAGGAGCTTTTACCTTGACGAGATTAATGAAGGTGGATGGAACCGTTCTTAAATAGTGTTGATACCGGTGTTTGAGTTTGGTTCTGGTGCTGGTTCAGTACTCACGTGGTTCTTTTGTCGTCGTTCTCCAACCCGATCTCACAAGAAAGCGTAAATACTGTATATACAATGATAGAACAGGAAATGTCAAAAACTGATTAGCACGATTTCAATCTTTATCTGCGTAACAATGCATCCTCGGTTCTCTTCTATGGTGGTTGTAAAGATGTGTTGTTATTGTTAAATCCTAATCTTAATTATTTTAGTTTTAGTTCTCCACATGGAATGAACGGGACTATCCACAGATATTTTCAAACCAGAAATAGCCAAGCTGCAGAGTGAAAGAGTCAATAATGTTCCGTTATTCACCAAACCAGGGGTCACCAACCCGTCGATCGCGATCTACTAGTAGATCTCCGAGGCAGTGGAAGTAGATCCAAAGCCCCCTGCCTGTTTATATGAACTTTAACCACAAGCTACACACGCCATGTACACACTCGAAATACACACGCAAGGTACGCTCTCGAACTACACGCATGATGTACACTCTCTAAATACACACGCAAGGTACGCCTCTTCGAACTACACCGCACAATGTACACTCTCTAAATACACACGCAAGGTACGCTCTCGAAACTACACGCACAATGTTACACTCTCTAAATACACACGCAAGGTACGCTCTAGAACTACACGCACAATGTACACTCTCTAAATACACACGCAAGGTACGCTCTCGAACTACACGCACAATGTACACTCTCTAAATACACACGCAAGGTACACTCTCGAACTACACGCACAATGTACACTCTCTAATACACACGCAAGGTACGCGCTCGAACTACACGCACATGTACACTCTCTAATACACATGCAAGGTACGCGCTCGAACTACACGCACGAATGTACACTCTCTAAATACACACGCAAGGTACGCGCTCGAACTACACGCACAATGTACACTCTCTAAATACACACGCAAGGTACGCTCTCGAACTACACGCAGATGTACACTCTCTAAATACACACGCAAGGTACGCGCTCGAACTACACGCACAATGTACACTCTCTAAATACACACGCAAGGTACGCTCTCAAACTACACGCACAATGTACACTCTCTAAATACACACGCAAGGTACGCTCTCGAACTACACGCACAATGTACACTCTCTAAATACACACGCAAGGTACGCCTCGAACTACACGCATGATGTACACTCTAAATACACACGCAAGGTACGCTCTCGAACTACACGCACATGTACACTCTCTAAATACACACGCAAGGTACGCTCTCGAACTACACGCACAATGTACACTCTCTAAATACACACGCAAGGTACGCTCTCGAACTACACGCACAATGTACACTCTCTAAATACACACGCAAGGTACGCTCTCGAACTACACGCACAATGTACACTCTCTAAATACACACGCAAGGTACGCGCTCGAATACTACACGCACAATGTACACTCTCTAAATACACACGCAAGGTACGCTCTCGAACTACACGCACAATGTACACTCTCTAAATACACACGCAAGGTACGCTCTCGAACTACACGCACAATGTACACTCTCTAAATACACACGCAAGGTACGCTCTCGAACTACACGCACAATGTACACTCTCTAAATACACACGCAAGGTACGCGCTCGAACTACACGCACAATGTACACTCTCTAAATACACACGCAAGGTACGCTCTCGAACTACACGCACAATGTACACTCTCTAAATACACACGCAAGGTACGCTCTCGAACTACACGCACAATGTACACTCTCTAAATACACACGCAAGGTACGCCTCGAACTACACGCACAATGTACACTCTCTAAATACACACGCAAGGTACGCTCTCGAACTACACGCACAATGTACACTCTCTAAATACACACGCAAGGTACGCTCTCGAACTACACGCACAATGTACACTCTCTAAATACACACGCAAGGTACGCTCTCGAACTACACGCACAATGTACACTCTCTAAATACACACGCAAGGTACGCGCTCGAACTACACGCACAATGTACACTCTCTAAATACACACGCAAGGTACGCGCTCGAACTACACGCACAATGTACACTCTCTAAATACACACGCAAGGTACGCGCTCGAACTACACGCATATGTACACTCTCTAAATACACACGCAAGGTACCGCTCGAACTACACGCAGATGTACACTCTCTAAATACACACGCAAGGTACGCTCTCGAACTACACGCACAATGTACACTCTCTAAATACACACGCAAGGTACGCTCTCGAACTACACGCACAATGTACACTCTCTAAATACACACGCAAGGTACGCTCTCGAACTACACGCACAATGTACACTTCTAAATACACACGCAAGTCTCGACTACAGACACTCTAAATACACACGCAAGGTACACATTCGAACTACACACTCGCGAAGTACACGCTCAAAATACACACGCAAATTACAAGCGTAAGATGCGGCAGCTGGATTTCTCCAGTGTCGGCCCGCTGGAGCTCACAGTGGCCGCACAACGCCAGACAACAGTGCGGCTCCTGAACACACGCGCTCAAAAGAGGAGCAGGAAGAGAGAGAAAGAGAGTAGCAGAAGAAGAGAAAGAGAGAGGAGCAGGTGGAGGTGAAGGAGACAAGTGTACTACTGCCACTGCCACAGAATCCTACCTGCTCACTTTGTGTTGTCCAATACAGAAGTTTGTTTGTTGTTGCGAGTCAAAAGGAAAGTTGACTTTCTCAAGACCCTCCCCTTACTGTTACCATGGTAATCACCAATCACACAGTAGTTTGAAGTCAAGTGATGACAGCTTAAACTCTTTCATAACCTTCTTTTTTTGTAGCCACAATAATTTATTTTAAAATTGGCGCGTGTGTTACATTGTAGCAGGTTTACATTTTGATGAAATATTATTACTATAATAGCCAACTAAAGAAAGTCTATAGGCCAACAGTGTTTCATCAAAGTATAGACTAGTCTGACATCGCTAATTAAATAAAATTATGTAAATCTGTTGGTAGATCTTTGAGCTGGGCTCAGACTAAAAGTAGCTCGCGAGCTGAGAAAGGTGACCACTGCACCAAACTTTGCTAAGCTCATCTGTTGTTGTTGTTGTTGTTGTTAGCAATGTGGCTGCTTGCCGTTAGCATACCGACACGTCTCACTCCTTACAGCTGTGGAAAAAAGCTAAAAACACATCATAGCAAACAATTCAGAGGCTCAAAATGCATTACTTAAGCGAGCAAAACATGTGACTCATGTAAGGTCAAAACGAATAATTCCTCTATTGAAATCACAACCCGTGTATCGAGACTAGACTTCAACAGCGACAAAGCAGAATTACCCCCCCCCCCACTGCAATTATGACCTAAACAGCCGCGTTTTCTGTCGAATATGAATGTCTGCTGTCACACGTTGGCACCAGAACAAAGCCGTCTTTACCTTGAGCAGATTAATGAACATCTACAGTCTCCCAAGCGCAGACACAACGCAGTAATTACAACCGGGCTGTGAAATATCTGCTAATGAGAGCGCTGAACAAATACTGCTCAGTGCGGGAGGCCGTATTGATTTTGGGCTTTTTCCTAATAAGAAGCCGTAACATTTTAATGATGGAGAAAGGCATCGGGGGAGGTTTTATGAAATAGAAACGTTCACTCATATACAGTAAGCTATCAACTCTGCGCGTGTGTGTGTGTATAGCGCAAACAAAGCCTCCCCCTGAGCTTCATTAGGTGTATTTTTAAACGAAGGCTTGGCACAGGCAGATGATTGGGCTGGAGTAGAAACAGTGTTCTGAAGTCGCACGGTGAGAGATGCCAGGGCTTTCTGCAGCGGAGATGGAGAGGCTGCAGACAGTTTGCATAATCGTACTTTCACTGGAGGGGAAGGTAAGAAAAAAAAAAGGTCTTCTCTCTGCTGTCAATCCAGAGCGTTCTCCGGCCTGCACTGTCCAAAGGCTGGGGCGAGAATTGAATTTACTCGAGACAAGATGAGGTCGTGACGAGATGAGCTTTAATCGATTCAGTTCAGAATTTTAACAAAGCAATGCAGATTTACACGAGGAGAATTGAGGCTTGTAATTGTCTTGTTTTTGCAAACTTGATTCTGAAATGGAGGCAGATACTACTTGATTTATAATACAACCTTTTGCTGCATTCATTAACTGTAACTTTTTTTAACTTTATCTAAAAAAATAAAATCAGTATTGGTTCTTGGTTGAAGTATCTTAACTTTTACCTTAAACCTTTTTCTACATTTACCCTTTCTCCTAAAACATAATGGCTTTAGATCAACAATATTGGGGCTTGAGCTGGCACGGTGCAGCTATTGCCGTGGCTCGAAAGGCACGCACTGGAGCTGCTGCGGGTCACAGTCTCGACTCTTGAGCAGAACCAGAAGCTTCGGAGCTGCTGCGGGTCATTGTCTCCAACAGAACCAAAAGCTTTGGAGCTGCTGCGGGTCACAATCTCGAACAGAAGCAGAAGTTTCAAGGCCACTGCAGGTCACAGTCTTGAACAGAACCAGACGCTTCGAGGCTGCTGCGGGTCACAGTCTTGAACAGAATCAGAAGCTTCGAGGCTCTGCGGTCATAGTCTTGAACAGAACCAGAAGCTTCGGAGCTGCTGCGGGTCACAGTCTTGAACAGAATCAGAAGCTTCGAGGGTACTGCAGGTCATAGTCTTGAACAGAACCAGACGCTTCGGAGCTGCTGCGGGTCATTGTCTCCAACAGAACCAAAAGCTTCGGAGCTGCTGCGGGTCACAGTCTTGAACAGAATCAGAAGCTTCGAGGGTACTGCAGGTCATGGTCTTGAACAGAACCAGAAGCGTCGGAGCTGCTGCTGGTCACAATCTCGAACAGAACCAGAAGCCTTTACTTTTGGATCCCCTTGGCCAACTACCTGGAAAGTGGTGAGGAGCTGGTAACTCCCAAGACTGGAGAACAGTTGGATTTAGACAATGCTCTTGTAATTTTGTACACTTGTATAGAGGGATTATTGGTTTACCAACACCAGCGATGCATGCACACCGGGTCTGCAGAAAGGGCTGTTGTCAACTACAAGAGTTTATCACTGTGCGAAAACTAAAGTTATATTGCCAATTCAGCATTAGTGAATGAAATTCGACCCTACGATTCTTAAAAGTTACATTCAGGTGAAAAAAATGGCGAGAAAAACATTGTCTCAAGCTCCAGGACTTAGACGTCTGTCAGACCAGTTCAGACCTGATCCAAAATGCTCCTCTTGTCCTAAATTAGTTGTTTTAATCAAAGAAGTTTCTCCAGCTAATCTGATGGGCAGTATCTCTTTCTGCATGGAGGGTTAGGGTTAGCAATAGAGCAGAAGGTGATGTCGACCGAAAATCCTCTATTCACTCCGCTACCAGTGTTTATGTGAAGGAGATTTTAGGTACAGCTGCTGTTCAGTTCTTTAAGGTTCGATTCTTGGCAATTACCTCTGAACTTGTGTAGCTTCATTATTCATTTGTCTCGACTCACTTCTTCTATTCCATTTAGCTTCAGAAATCCATCTTTTCTCTTTGATTAATTGTAAATCCCACTGTGCAAAAATAGCGCACATTCTCTAAACCTCAAATAAAGTTTAACAATCGTCACCGACAACTTTAAAATCATTGAATTCTAGTAAAGTTTAGCCTCATTATTTACCAGACATTGTTGACTCTCTACCATCGGCTGCCCCTCCATGACACACACACACATCATGTATAAACAGGTGCTTCAAACTGCGCCTGACACCACCAAACTATTCAGGTAATCCAAATGAGTCCCCGAGCCAACATTACTGTCGCTGTGGTTTGATTGGCTGTTGGGCGCCGCTGAGACGTGTGAGTAATAACCGGCCGTGCTCTGAAAAGGTCAGCTTTAGTCCCGTTCAGGGAGCTTTACGTCGGAACAAGAGAGAGACACACTCATCACTTTGTTTTCCGCCGCGCCAGTCGTTTGTACAGCACAAACGCTTTTGTGTTTTGAGGATCCCTGCTGGAGAACTCCTCACACTGGGCCCATTTGGTTTTGTTTATGCTATTTATCTACGCCAAAGGGTGACAAAGAGCTTCTTAATGTGCCGCGAGCCGAAGCTGTGACAGTGAGACATAAGCACAGTCGCGAAGACGGAAAATGCATTGTGTAACGCCTGTTTGTTTCTGTTTTTTTAATGTTTTACTTTGTTTGCAATGTTCTAAAGCTGTGGTTTCAGCCGGTGTGCAGCCGGGAACTCTAGTGTCAGGTGTGTCTGGTAAAAAGGAATCAGTTTTCAAAATCTGATCTAGGAAATGAAAATAAGCAGATACAATTAAATCATTTACCAGTTTGGAGTGGTTGAAATGAAAGTAAAACTATCGCTATTTACTCATTTAAAGGAGACCTGATGTGTTTTTCTATGTATTTAGCAATAAACTATGACATAAGTAGATCAGTAAATCACCTTTTGTTCATCGTAAAGAGCCAAATTGATCTAATACGGCTTAAAAATAGAAACAGCTCACTGACTTCCTGTTCAAAATTGCAGAACTGAAAATGCAACTGTAACAAGCAGTACATTTGAAATGACTATTGCGGGGAAAGTAGCTTCTGGGAAATATTGAACCTTCTTAACCTATTATGAATCTGATTTTTTCAAATAACCACAAGTAAATACAGGCAAGTGGGTGGGGATAGGTGTTTTTTCAGAACACTTGAGAACCTGGTGCAGAACAATACAAGACTACTCAAACATGTGGGAATCAATAGGTCCCCTTTAAAGAATAATTTAAAGGTGCATAATGTAGCTTTTCAAACAAGAGATCCTGTCATTATGAGGTCATGTTAATTCAGGACAATGTACAATTAAGCCCAATGGCAGAGATGCTTATACCAGATTCTAGCTTTACAGCTCATTTCCATCTGTAGTCCTGAAGAGGGAGGGACATTGGACATGTTTTTAGTGGGAGGAGGAAACTGGAGCACTTGAAGATAACCTACACAGACAAGGAAGAACATGCCAACTTCACCCGGGAGTCGAGCCCAGGACCTTCTTGCTATGAGGCCTGAGCGCTCACCGCTGCACCAGCGTGTCAGCATTCTGAAGAGCTAATTACTTTGGAATGTTCCAAAGTAAAGTATTACACTTCACTCTTTCCCTACCAATGACGAAAATATCCGTCATAGACCTTGTGACAGTTTGGCGAAGTCTTATAATTTATAATTTATTATTATTGTGTTTTAATGAGTTTGTGGGGTGCCAGTCAGGTCTCCCTCCTGACATATAGGATTTAAAAATAAAATAAGAAACCTAACCTCACACAAGGACTTACACTTCTTGGTGTAAGCCCTTAACAAAGCAAGCAAAATAACAATAATGGTCTTTCAGTTTGTAGTATATTCAATGAAAAAACAACAACAATTAAACATAGTGTCCCCAGTCCATAGACTGTCCATTAACAGAAGGAAACAAAAAATCCAAATCTTGATGGGGTAAAGCCTCCCAACAGGGTGGGGCATTTAGTGCGTGCTGACGTCACATGTGCGTCACAGTGTTCGCTTACACCCGTACGGCCGAAAGTCAGACGTCCACATAAGCAGTTTGAGGAAGAGGAAGAGCCGAGGTGGAGAAGCAGCAGAGATCGACGGAGATGGGGTTGTTTGTTGAATCGGATGGTTAACACCGGGTACCAGGAGTGTAGAGGGATTATACGGCGACAATAATGGGCTGTATGGTATTTTTCCAGGATTTTGCAATGAGAAAATGGTTAGGGCAACCCAGGTTGTCACAACCTTTTATTCTCAGCGGCGATGTGTGTCTCTCTGATGCACGTGCTGACTCTGTCTACAGTCAAATACATGATACAGTTTCACAGATTCACCAGCAGAGGGGGGAATAGTGTGAGCACAAGAACCACAGGAGGTCACATGACCAGGAAAAACATGTGCTCTTTGCTGACATTACCCAGAGTAGTTAGCTATGTTTTACATGATCAGTTGCTTCTGAAAGCCGGCTTTCTTTTCAAACAGATTACAGACAAAACATGTTGGACTAAAAACATAGTTGAGTAAGTTTAGAGCAGATATTTGATCTTTAAACTGAAGAAAAGACGATCCTACCGGACTAGGACTCTGAGGAGAACGACACATGCAGCGAGTCTAGAAACTTCCTCTTCAAAGTGTCAGAGGAAGTCAAACTACTGGATTTCTTCAATCTAATCTCTGCTCCATGAAAGAGGCTGAATCTGTAGAATCTGCATCAGAAAGTAGAAAACGTCCGGAACACAGCTTTTGTTGGTTTAAAGATGAAAAAGACACTCGTGCTCATTGTTTTAATCATGTAAACCTTGTATTTTTATTGTAGTGGCTCATATTCTTTCACCAAAACGTAGAACAGTGGAAAATAACACTGACATGAAGTTTGTATTAGACAAAAGGATGTTTTCTTAAAAGTTATCCCATCAACAATTTTAAATGTCTATTAAAACACAACAGATTAATGTAGAATAATGAGAGTAGACACTTGTAGGTCTCTTTTGATGTACAACATGTCATTATTTTTGTGGAGTTGCGAATATTGTTTAAAATGAGCAAAAAGGCCTGACAGGAGAAAAAAAAACTTTCTCTTCAATTCATTATTCTCGTGGTCAGTACACGGATGGGAGACTGTGCAGCGGAGTAACAGGAGTGATTTGCTGTTGTATCTTTGGGCAAGACACCGGACAAAAACGCCACGAGAACAAAGACCATTCACCATCAGCATGTTGCGTGAAAGCTACGTTTGTTCATCTCCCCTTTGTCATTCCCTCTGCAGCCAGTCGATGTGACAGTTCAGAGGCGTCGTCTATAGTTTTTCTCCCGAGTCGGATCATTTCGTCTTCGTGTCGCTCAGAAATAATGCGATGCTAATACTTGCAAACTTCAGTTGTGAGTGACAGCCGGGATGAAAGAGCTGATCTGATCTGTGCAGGACCGTCGCACATCTGCATCTTTCTCAAGCTTTTATGACTTTTGTGTTTTCTTAAAGGGATATACTGCACTTTTTCTTTTACCTGCCATCTATCCGTGCCCACTTGTCTCTATCTATCTTGGATTACAAAGAAAATTCAGATTCGAAGGGTTCACATTAGGGCTGGGCAATATCGTGATACAAATCGAATCAAGAGCTCACTGTTGAGACAATTTGCTTTTCGTGATTTCCCATTTCTCTATTTAGTTCATCTGTTTGTTCAAATACAGACAATGATTTCCAGCCTACTTCTCTGAGCCTCAGAGTTGTCAAGTTTGTTTCTTTATAACATATTTGGGCGTCTGTTTTTAATTGCTGGGTTTCACTCACGTGACCTCGGGGACGCGCAAACTGCTCATTGGGGGCAAGGAGTGCTTTGCTGCCATTCAAAACACAGAGCAGTGAACGACAAAGAGACTTCAAAGCCTTAAATGGACCAGCACAAACACGATATCAGGATAAAATGACTGTACACATAGGATATGACCCTGCAGTTTAAAAAAAGACGGACTTTTCATACAATCTGAAGGATTTACCTGCGATGAGGCAGACGTCCTTCTACTCTGAGCCAAATGAAACCTTCAAAAGTTTACGATTATTTTGTTTCTGATCGGGTCAAACACTTAGGATCCAAGGAAGCTCTAAATGGCAGTCGTCTTGTTTTGCTTGGGTGAGTAGCAGCTTAATACGAACGTAGAAAAACTTTCTCTCGATTAGACAGGTTAGCACACATATGTCAAACTCAAGGCCCGGGGGCCAGATGCGACCCTCCAACTCTTTTCAGGCGGCCCTCAAGGCCTTATAAGGTTTTCTTATTTTATTTTATGTTAAAACCAGGAGTAATCTGGGTGTTTTTTTCACACTATTGCTGATATATATTCAGTAATTGTTACTTCAATAAATGTACAAAAATCAAAAACAACTATTATTTGTAGTGTGTCAAAGATTAGTATGGTTAATTTTAGTTATAACCGGCCCTTCAAGGACAACCCTGATGCCAATGTGGCCCTTTGTCAAGATGAGTTTGACACCCCTGGGTTAGCACAACCATAGAGCCACAGAATTAGACTGGTTAGCACAACCATAGAACCACAGAATTAGACAGGTTAGCACAACCATAGAACCACAGAATTAGACAGGTTAGCACAACCATAGAACCACAGAATTAGACAGGTTAGCACAACCATAGAACCACAGAATTAGACAGGTTAGCACAACCATAGAACCACAGAATTAGACAGGTTAGCACAACCATAGAGCCACAGAATTAGACAGGTTAGCACAACCATGGAGCCACAGAATTAGACAGGTTAGCACAACCATAGAACCACAGAATTAGGGCTGTTGAATGGTACAGTGAGTGAAACACATAGACAGTACATATATATAAGGTTTATTAATCTGGACTATGCCTTCATAAAAGAGTGATATGTTGTTTTGAGGAACTATTTTGTGGCGTAGTAATACCGCTGTGATAAGGTCACATACAGTTAAATGGCTGTTTTGAGGCAGAATTCTAACTAAACATAAACTGTCGATCTGAAGCACTGCCACTTCTTACATTCACGACTTTCCCACTTCAGTAACACTCCACAACAGACAGTAAAACACTGTTACACAAACGTATTACACGCTCTAAGGTGAAACGCAGTTCTAAACGCGGCTAATTATGAACTATTTAAAAAAATCTCACAACGCTTCTAAACTCAAACATGTCTTTTAACGAGGCTCTTACCTCCTAAATGTGGTCAGTGGGTTTGTACCAGCTGACATTTATTTTGGGCTAATGCTAACGTCTATGGAAAAATACATGGGATTCCGCGGCTCCGTTAACTTCCTGCCCCCTGTTTGCATTTCACGCTGTTTCCGTGACGTCCTCTGAAACCCAGCAATAGTCTGATCAGTTTTGAAGCTCATGTGTTGAGTCTTTTGTGCTGCAGCTTCAAGTCAAGTTCCAGGTGTATTTCAGCAAATTTTACAATGAAGGAAATATTATGAAGGAAACATGGATTTTAGCATTTATGGGCTGAGGTCGCTTGTCTTTAGTTTTTTTTTCAAAAGCTTTATTGCATTATTCTCTGAAAATCTGGCAACACTGGTCAGTCTTGGTTCTGCTCTGAGTGAGTGACAGCTGTATTTAGCCAATCACAGTGAAATAGAACCTTTCAGAAAAAGCAGATGATTGTATTTACCTACAATGCAATAAGACAAGAGTCTACAAGAATTGTGGTAAAATCGAAATTGTGATTTGTCTCCAGGAAAATTGTGATAATACTTTTTTGCCGTATCGCCCAGCCCTGCTTTAAAATGGTCATGTAGCCACTTTCCAACTAAAAAAACTGAATTCATTTTCTACTTTATATACACCTTTTCTGGTACAGTAACAGTAACAATATACTTGAGACTTTGCATATGCACGTGCAGACTTTCCCAACTCCAACATCAAATGGAGGAAGGTGACACACACAGAGCTTGAAAGAACCATCTGCTCCGCGGTGGCTGTCACTACAGAGAGAGTAAAGGGAATACGTGCCACTTGGGCTCGTGTGATGAGGGATTTGCTGCGGCCGCGTTTACGGCAGTGACGTTACCGAGTATTTTGGTGCACTTCTTTATACGCCAGGGGTTTCATTTTGAAAAGAGTGTGCAAAAATCTACTCGGAAAAGTTACTATGGAAAAACTTGAGATTTGACCTAAGTGAAAAATGATCCAGATTTATAAAACCTTGCGTCGGCGCTCTTTTCTAGTAATGTGACGTTTGTGAACGATGAGAGTCGAGTCATGGAGGTGTTTCCTCAAAGTGAAGGAAACAACAACAAAACTGGAGCTAAGAAGTGAATATTCCGCCTGGCAGACCATGTCGACTTTGCCACGCTCATCAATCAGCTTCTCCTACGTCATCCTGTATCCAGTCACAGCTCAGCCAATCACCTGCAGCTCTCATCCCCTTCTCTCTCCCTTCAGCCAATCACCTAGAGTGCTCATCTCTCAGCCAATCACCTGCAGCTCTCCTCTTCTCCTCTCTCTCTTCAGCCAATCACCTGCAGCTCTCATCTCCACCGCTCTCCCTTCAGCCAATCACCTGCAGCTCTCACCTCCTCCTCTCTCCCTTCAGCCAATCACTTGCAGCTCTCATCTCCTCCTCTCTCCCTTCAGCCAATCGGAGCATCAGCGTTTCTGGAATTCCTCAGTTTGCTGACATCTTCACTCTTCACCACCACCAGTGTCTAGGCTCCTCCTCCTACTACTCTATCAGCCAATCATTTGTCACATGCTTCGTTATCCAGCCTGGGCCTAAGCGCCAAACCTGTATTAATAAATATTCTCATTGATAGGGCTGTGCAATGTTGATAAAAATGATTATCTTGATATTTTTTGGTCATATCTCGAAGACGATGATAAGTCAATACTGTATGTGTTATTTAATTACTTAGTTCAGGTTTACACAGGAAAATTGAACAATCTAATAACACAACATGTCCAAAAACGTCTTTAATTAGTAATTTTGTTCTTTATTTCGACCTTTTTAAAATATGATTAAAGAAACAAGAAACAAATATCTAAGCCTTTTGTAACTCAAATAAGAAAACCTTTTTTTTTTTTGTTTTTATGACATCTTACACTCAGAAAGTCATTTAATTTACTCTGGATTCCCATAGGTATTAATAAGTAACTAAATAAGACTTGCCTGAACACACACACAATTTTTCTCCACAGTCTGGAATAAAAATGATAATGACTTAATTCAAGCACTTTATAAACTATTAGCTCATGTAAGTTTGTATTAGTAGAGGTTAAATACATGTTGAAATGTCTATACTTACTTACTAAAGTGCAGGATCCCCATTTTCAGTTTTGTTCTTAATAAATACCCTTGTTTCCTGACAAACGATATACTCGATATTTATTTTTTGCATATCTCCAAAACAACACTCACGATATTATTTAAAACTCGAAATATTGCACAGCTCTACTCATTAATCGCATCCTTTTGTCTGTTTGAGTCTGTCCAGGTTGAAATACAGGTGCAAAAAGTGAGCTTTTCTTACTTAAATGTGCGCATACAGAGTTTGGACTCGCAAGTCGAGATCACAGATTTGATTCCATAAGGGCAGGCTGTGGTGGGTGATGATAAAAGTCTGACCGTGTTCTCATGTTCCGCTGTAACTTTACATTTGGACACATGTGTTCTTATGTGACTCATTTCTCCATGAATATGAGTCGTATTGTAATAAAACACACATCATTTTAAACCTTAAAAATTAAGGAACGCATCTCTGTAGTCATCCATGTTCCTTCTGTTCTCAGTTTCTCTGCTTTAGTCGAGTTTGTCTCAGTTCTCATCGTCTGCCCTTCCCCGCACATGTGTGAGAGCGACAGCAAAAGAAAAGCGCAAAATCCCACTTCATTTAAAACATTTGCAGTCTACGTTTTTTTTTTTTTTTTTTTACCTTTATTTAACCAGGAAGTCCCATTGAGATTCAGAATATCAATGGGACCAGGTCTCTCAGAAGGGAGACCTGGTCAAGGTAGCAGCCAACACCAACAATAAAAAATATATAACAGTTAAGACAATATAACATTATCAAGAAAAACATACACACTTCTCAGTCTTAACACTACAATTCTTTTGAACTTCTCAGGAGACACCATGGCTTTTAATTTGAAGACCACGGTGCAAAGTGCGAGAAGGCACTTTTTCCAAGTTCAGTAGAGCGCCGGGGCACGTTGTAAAGCAGTTGCGAAGATGAACGCAGCCGGTAACTACTTGAGCTGACAGTGAGGAGATCACTCAGGTAACCAGGAAGTTTCCTCAGAATTCCTTTGTAAATGAAAATATACCAATGTTTTTTCTCTGCGAAATGACAAGGATGACCAACCGACCAAATCATACAGAGTGCAGTGAGACTTTGCATTAGTGATAAAACGTAATGCAGCATGATAGTCCAGCTTGTGTAAAGAGGACGACGGAGTATGCATACAGTATATAAAGTATCACCATAATCAATTACAGAAAGAAAGGTGGCCTCAACCAGTTTTTTCTTAGCACTGAAAGATTGAAAATGACTTTCGGATGAGAGTCGAAACGTCTTGATCTTCGGAAACACTGTCCAGATGACTACTGTGAAGACTTCTACTATGGATCACTCCTGGATGAATGAGGGACTACACCGTCTTGTTGCCAAGAACTTTAGGGAGAAAACACTGAAGTTGATTCGAGACTTGGAGAACACCATCAGGAAATTAGCAGACCATAGAAACCACCTTCGCCATCAGATTGAAAATGACTTGAAAATGAGTCGAAACGTCTTGATCTTCGGAAACACTGTGCAGATGACTACTTTGAAGACTTCTATATCACTGAAAGAAAAGCAAGATTTATTTCGAAAATAAAAACCTAACTTTGTTTAAGTTTTTTTAGTCAATGTTGAGATATGGATGTTGAAAGTGAGACAATTATCAATCCATATACCCAAATATTTGTAAGATTGAGCCATTTCAATGGGCTGGCCCTCTAACGTGAGGGTTAGGGTTAGTCGATTCTAAAGAGTAGAATGCTGCTTGTAATTTTTGAGTGGCCACCTCAATAGACGGACCTTCGGAGTAGACCACAGTGTCGTCTGCATACAGGTGGAGTTTGGCTTGCAGGTCTTTCAAGAGTCATTTATAAAAAAAAGGTATTTGTTAATATGAGTTTGTTCTTTGGTGTATTTCACTAAACACTTTGAGATGATTCATGATGAAGTCTCGTGTAACTACAGGTCCATAAACCACAGCTTGATAGAAAAACACTTGAAGAACATTTCCAAAAGCATCTGTTTTGTAGAAAAAACTGTTTTAGGTCAGGAGTTGTGTGTTTTGTGTCGACCTGCCGCAGACATAATACATGTTTCAATAAAAAAAGTACAGAACTAGGCCTTTTCCACGCATCACGCCTTTGATCCGGAGATGTGGGCTGAGCCTGGAGGAGCCACACTTCCCTCTTGTTTACACACTGCTGCTTCTCTCTGGCCTCAAAAAGACTTCATGTTTAATGTGAGCCTTTGAAAAGACTGCAGCAAAGTGGGTTTGCTTATTAAGCCGCTTGTCTCTGCAGACTGAGGCGGTCTGCGAGATCCGTCTGTTCTGCTGAGACAGACCCAGTTCCATCACCTCAAAGCACGGATCACTTTCCCCACAACAAATGCAGCTCTACAACCGGCACGCTCTGGAGCTGTTGGTTTTCTGTGGGTCTGAGGGTCTACGCACGCTAGTACTGGTTTGATCGAAGTAAAAAAAACAAAATAGGACAGTTACAGGAGATAGAAGTCGTGTTGTGCAGCTTTAATACCTTCCAAACAGATGTAGGTGACATAAATTAGTGTCCGGACCTGGCTCTCTAAAACAGACCTGGGCAATCTGCGACCTGGCTGAGAGACAAATACAGGACTACTTTAACTCTTTGACTGCCAGCCCTGTTCTGACTTTGCTGCCAGGGCAAGGAGGGTCAAAGTTTTTGATTTCATTATGTTGCGATTAGAACAGCTGAACAGCGTTGGAGCGTCCAATGTGTCCAGTTTACATGTAAAGTCAATGTAAACCTGCGTCTTGAGTAGAGCTGGGTGATATTGACAAAAATGAATATCTCGATAACTTATTCAGATATCTCGATTATGATATCCAGACAATATAATGTCAGGAAAATGTTAACATATGTCTTTAAACATAGTTTATATCAAATATGACTATTGGACTTAAGACATGGTCTGACTGGTCAACTAAAAGGACATGACTCCTTTTCAAAATTAGCATTATCTTAATGATTTGACCAAATATTCAAGTTAAAAAACTATTCAGACAGAAAAAAATTAAAGTAAACGAGATTTTCCCTCCTATCCCAGTATTACATTACATATTTTAGTCGACTTCAAAGGGTTTTCAGAGTGGAAGTTGGGACCCTTTGTGCGTCGCTTAGCAAAAGCTGGATGTTGTAAGCTAATTTCAAGATGTTATTTTAGAATTATGACTAGGTATTTAATATGTTTTTTTTTTTTTTTTTTTACATGTTTGGCTGAATTTTGGTCAGATGAAGCAATAAACTACAAAAAAAAAAAAAAAAAAAAAAAAAAACAGAACAAAACTAATTTAATGGTTTTCCAATGGTTTTACTTAAGACAAAATCTTCTTTCTGCAGTTATTTGAAAGCTCACAGTATATTTAATTTGTAACGATGTAACAGGAGGAGGAGAAAGTTGTGCTATCGGCTAAGCTACGTTTTATAAATGCAGCAAACCTCTATCTTTGTCTATGGGCAAAACAAAGCCTTTTACACATGCCCGGATTATCTAATGACCCTGTCAAAGTTTCACAAAAAAGCGGGAATGCAGAGAAGCACGTCGGCGTGTTTAGGGTGCCTGTTGGGGCGTCAACCTTGAAAATATTCTGCATAAAAATTTGCTTCAACTCAAAAAGTTGAACGCTTAAACGCTGTCCGATGTTTGACGACAGTTTTACAAAATCAAACTTCAAATTTGATGTTTTCTCTGTTCTACTTTTTGGTGAAAGAATATGAGGCACTACAATGAAAAAATGTCTACAAGGTTTACAATGAGGACGAGTGTCTTTTTCATCTTTAACCAACAAAAGCTGTGTTCCAGACGTTTTCTACTTTCTGATGCAGATTCTATAGATTCAGCCTCTTCATGGAGCAGCAAAAAAAAATTGGAACTTGTCATTTTTAAGAAATAATAATAAACTGAAAAAGGCTGTTTTTCAGCTGATCGAATCTTAAGACCAAAGGCTATAAAAGCCAAAATCTGCTCAAAATTCTCCTTTTCTGCAGTTGGCTCTAGTGAGGGCCATAATCTGGGTCGAGGACTGCCCTGTGTCTTGACAAACACCCATTAGGATCCTCTGGCTCAGCGCAGGTGTCATTTTTTGGGTCTACCACTTGACTTTGTTGTTCCATAATGCTCAAGAGAACATTTAGAATGAGTGTCTGACTGCGGCCAGCCTCAGCAGCAGTGAGTCGCTGTGAGAGGCTTTGCTTATGCAGAGAAGTGAATACTTCTTTGCTTTAACCATCAGGAGGACATAACTGTCTGAAAGCCTGACAGAAAAGGAGAATTTTGAGCAGATTTTGGCTTTTATAGTCTTTGGTCTTAGGATTTGATCAGCTGAAAAACAACCTTTTTCAGTTTATTATTTTCTTTAAAATGACAAGTTCCACATTTTTTTCGACACACTCCCCTTCTTGCTTTTGCATAATCTAGCTCTACTTAAAACCTCATTAGGATCCAAATGTGAAAAATGTGAATTTTAGCAAATGTTCAACTGGTCTTAAGATTTTGATCAGCGCTGTATATATATATATATATATATATATATATATATATATATATATATATATATATATATATATATATATATATATATATATATATATATATATATATATATATATATAAAAATGATCCCTCTCACCCTACGCGGGTGGTCTCATCCGCTTTCCAAGCTCGGGTCCTCTACCAGAGGCAGGGAGCTTGAGGGTTCTGCGCAGTATCCTTGCTGTTCCTAGGACTGCACTTTTCTGGACTGAGATGTCGGATGTAGATCCAGGGATATGTTGTAGCCACTCATCCAGTTTGGGGGTCACGGCCCCCAGTGCACCGATCACCACGGGCACCACTGTTGCCTTCACCTTCCAAGCCTTCTCCAGCTCTTCTCTGAGCCTATAGACTAGCATATAGACATAGCATATAGACTGACGGCTATATATAATATATATATATATATATATATATATAATATATATATATATATATATATATATATATATATATATTGTACAGCCTTTTTATTATGTCATTGTTCCAGAATAGTTTTTAGTTTTTGTTTATTATTTACCATCTGGGCCAAGGAGACCACGCTCGCCCCGGCATCTATCCACCCGCCCGCCCATGAGCAAGAGAACTCAGAAGGCCTCAAGAGAACCCAAACGAAAGCCACCAGGAACACGTCTGAGGAGCCACAAGGGACGACCAACCAGACCCAGAGAGCGACCCGGACCACCATCCACCCCCAGGACTCCCTCCCAGCTACACCACAGGGCAAACTGCCGTGCCCCCAGGCCCGGCCCCCCTCTCTGATCCACTTATTTATTTTCCTTCGCTCCGAAATTGTTTCAGTCCCTATACTTATCCTGTTCTTATGTGTGCTGTGTGTTTGATGCTACGTTGTGTCTAAGTTGCATTAAAAAGAAGGCAGACATTGTCCTGCCAGCCTGAGTGAGAGTCTTCGACTTTCCCTGATTCTAAAGTGGTCGCAGGTGCCTTGTTTAAAGCCATTGTGTGTTGCGGGAGTTATATTTCTGGGAGAGAGAGGAAGTAGCTGGATAAGCTGGTGAAGAGGCCTGGGTCGATTCTGGGAGGCAGAGTGAAGTCTGTTTGCAGGTTTTATTCTACATAAGTTTATACTTAAAAAAGATCTAGGTTGGTGTGAGCCTCTTTTGTGAAGTTCTAAAAACCATGCTACAATCAAAGCAAAAACGAGAAATTGAGAGGTACCGCTGAACTTTAGTTTTGAATACAAAGAGTTTTGTTTTCTGTGAGCAAACAGAAAAAAAAGTCCAATACAATCTTTAATTCATACTTTAGTTTACCTTTTTATCCTGCAGCTGTGTTTTTACTTAGAGAAACCATCATTCTTAGGCACAACCTGTATTTGTGAGAAAAAGTGGATCTCGTGCTTGTTATCCGCTGCACTGCTTCGCCTCTGTGTCCCGTGGAGTTTTTTAAATATTTAAACAGAGCAGGGATCAGCCGTGCTTAATAAATGATTGAATAGATGTTCTCAGGGGAACACATATTGATCTGCGCAAACCGGCAAAGATTTCTGCGCACGTCAGTGATGTTTACTCTGAGAACCATTCAAAAGGAGGTATTTTCTTGGCAGATGTTGAGGAATGAGTGAGCTGCTCTGAACTTAACTGAACCAGGACTCTGCCTTGTCCTTGTCTCGCTCTGATTGGTCAAAGCAGTTGGCCCACACTTTGACTTTTGGGAGAAACACAACTGCGAATGTCAGAAAACTTGTAAAACACATAGCAAAAGGCTAAAGCTGCATATATTTGATAAATGGGGCTTGTATAAAACATAATGTCCACTTTTCTGAGTTTTTACTCCTGTTTGAACAGCGTTTCTCATCATTAGTCTTCTCCAGGAAGTCCATGGACCTGTTTCTATGAACAACATGTAAAGTCCAGGGCTCTCATTTATAAAGCCCACTTACGCACAAATTGAGCCTCGAAAAGTATGGAGCAAGTTTTTACGTAAAACTTGGGATTAATAAAAAACATCTTGAACGTGAAACATTACGTATCTCTCCGCACATTTTGGAGGTTGCGTATGTGTGTCAGACTTCACTTAAACACGGCTCAGAGGCAGGAGAGACGTGAGAGGAGAGGATGAGAGGAAGGCATGTTTGAGGAACATTTGAAATGGGCAAACATGACTTTATTAAAAAAAAGAAAGAAAGAAAAGAAAAATCAAACAGCTATATTTTCCAGTTATTTTTTTTATATAGTTCTTTCTCATAAAGCTTACGTGGGTGAAAGATGTGCGCTTTTGTGCACGTTCTTACGTGCACGTGCGCTTCACGCTGAATGATGATGAGCAGTATCTAGTCTTTATAGAAAACGTTCAATAAGCACAGTCTGACTCGCGTTTAGGGAGCAGCCGCATCCCACCGTCTTTTCCTCAAGTCGCCGCTTCTTCCCAAACCCCGGACCACAGCGCGGACACATCCTTTTACGCACACAAACCCCGCCTGCATGTGGCTACAGGCTTTACAAAAGCTGTATGACTTTTCCCCTTTAACATCTGTTCAACGATCTTTACAGCTGCACCAAAGCAGTGGTTCTGATAAAGTACCAGCGTGTTTTCAATGACAGTGTGTTTTCAATGACAGTTTGTAAAAGTGTCTCAGAGAAGCAAAGATCACTCTTGAATCCACTTCCCCTGAGCCTGTGTGATGTGTCCCGCAGCAGCATGTCTCCTCTGCTCCTCCCTCTGTCAGTCAAATTCACTCATTATCAGCTCATGTTTATTTAAATCGCTCATTGGCATATCCGTTTATGGTGAGACGGAAGTGTGAAGGGGGCGTGGCCTGAGGTGTGAAGGGGCGTGGCCTGAGGCGGGATCCTGGCCGCAGATTTCTGCTGCTCAGCAGGAAAAGAGCACTTACGGAAGGTTTTATAAATCTGGACAAATCTCAGTTTTTCTCGTAGTAGCTTTTCCAAGTAGATATTTACTCACTCTTTTATAAATGAGACCCCAGATCTACTACATACTGTATGTCAGAGTTTCTTCCTAAATAATGGACCCAGTTTTGACTTTGACCCAAGAGTCCTTTTCAATAGATTGAAAAAATATTTTTGGATAAAAGTTAAAACATGTCAGTCCACTTTAAACTTTAAACACATTTGTACAATATTACATTAATGTGATGTTGCCAGTTCTCCCACTTAAAACTCATGGAGGGCTCTACGCGAGCCAAGTGGAGCCAAAAGCATGAGCTTCACCCTTCCCACCAACCTGGAGTTATAGAGCAGCAAAAAGTTGTTTTATTTAAAACTGAACCCCTTTGAACCAATAAAAGGTTTGTGATGTGAAAATAGGTCAAAGGTGCCACAAATCCAACAGTTCTTAAAGCTGCTGAAACTCAAGTTTGTGTTTACATGAAGCTCTTTGGAAAAAAAAAAACTATCTTTTTAGCCTGTGGAGGGAGCTAAAAGTAACTGCAGTAACAATGGAGTCGTCAGTGCAGCTGATTTAAGCAGCTACAAGCAGCAATACTGTATCCAGATATTGTAATAGATCAATGGGACCAAGCTTGAGTTTGAACAGATGTTGCACCAGGACACAGACACAACTGTCTGTGATAGGCTCCTGCACTTGTTTCCACACAGTTCTCACTAGACTCCACTCACTTTGTGAATGAAATGGTCTCTTAATGCTGAACCATGACAGAGAAGCAAGTGTCTGTCAGGTGATTACCCATGATTCATAGCAAACAACCCAAGTTCCTCTGTCATGATATTACCTTTTCAACACCACTAGCTTTGCATGGTTCACTTAAACAAGACTAAACACACGTTATTAGATCTAATGTAGTGTCTGGTTCAGAACGCTCTCTTATTGGCCCATGTTAGTTCTCACATTTGTCTCTGTGAAGGATCAAACGCCCCTAAACCCCTGCAGCACACACCGCACGCTGGTATGGGGTGTATTTTCACAGCAGTAATGGAATAAACTCAGCGTGACCGAGGCTAATTGAAAGGTAATGGCATTATTGATTAGGCTGACATCATCTCTCAGGCCTTATAATGGAAAGTGTGTGTCGGAATCTTAATGTCTGCGCTGGAGAGTGTGTGATTCACGCGAACAAGCTGCGGGGCTGTCAGGGAGGATTGGGCCAGTTCTCTTTTCTCTGTGTTCCAGGGCGGTTCTGACATGTTTAGGTTTTAAATACGACCGATTGTAGAGCGACGGGAAGAGAGGATGTGTTTCATTGGCACATAGAGATAATGAGCAGTCAAGAAGAGATACATTTAAACAGATTGTGTTTTGGAAAGTGGTCGTTTGCATATAGAACCTTCTAATTCCTAAAAGACAAAATAAGAGTGGCTACAATTCATGTCAATCATGAAGGTTGTTATTGACACAGTGTTTGAGATCAGGTTAAGGTGTGCTTTATTGTCCTCGCAGGGCAGGCAAGTCCAAACTGTGGCCCGGGAACTAGATGTTCCAAAATCTAAAGATATTTGCGATTGTCGTCTGTATAAAAATCAACATGGCAGTACCAAGTACTTCAGTACCATGTGGTACTGAAGACCATGACGTTCTTTGGCAGAATCAATGAGCCAAGCAAAAACGATTTTAATGTGAGGTGAGTGAAGTTAGATTTTGGTCTAAATGACAGACGACCCATCAGAAGTGTGGGCAACCAAATGCTGCCCTTGAAGCAATTTTTGTTGGCCCCCTTTACAAAACGTTTACTTTTTACTGTCAAATTTGAACAATTCTGCTATCATAATCACAAAATACACACAAGAAAAAAAGAGACAACATTTTATTTTTGAAATTCCTTAGAAACGAGTACATTTGTAAAAATGGGTTACAATCATGATTTGAGTCTATAGTAAGCTGAAGACAGGTGAACAGATTTCTTGGTTTGGCTTGACTGATTGTGAGAACAATAAAGAGTGCATTACAGGGTCGCTTATTCACACAAACTCATGTTTGAAACTCAGAGTTGACTTTGACCGCTGGTTAACTGTGTTCAAGTCTTCTCTATAAAAGGCACCAGAATGAAGCCAAAAACACACTTCTTCATGATGCCACGATTGTTGTAACCAGAGAGGGATGGAGCTATGGACGGTGTTGTCTTGTGTCTCCAGGGTGTTTGGAGTCACCGCTCTACCATTAGTCGCCTTGTGGAGCGATACCAGGTCACTGGTTCCTCTGACTTCGTGAACACTTCCCAAAACTCAGCAGCAGCTGAAGGCGGCAATTCCACAGGATCAACTCAGACACTACTGCCGATCCATGAGGTGACGAATAACTGCTGTCCAGGAGCCAACGGGGGTCAGTGAACTATTGACAGTCTAATGAAACTCAAAGTCTAATGAAACTCAAAAATGTGTAAACGCCTCAAGAGTTGGCCTGAGGATTAGAAATCAATCAATCTTTTATTGTCCCTTAACAGGGAAATTCGGTGTGCAGTGGCAACACATATAAATAAATAACAAACAAGAACAAACATAGAAACATTACGAGGAAAGTGGAGCACAACTCATAAAAAGTCCCATAAAGTCATAAATTACGACATCCACCTTAAAAAGTTTAAAACTCAAAGACCCAAGGAAACTAAACATTATCAAGAGCACTAACTGCGCACCCCCCCTTCCCACGGCCTTGGGAATATGGCGTCGCACTGTTCGTGTTGTACACAGCAGAGCTACTAATTTAATGTCTATGCCGTAGTGAACATAGATCAAGCAGGTATTTCTGCACAACCAATGGACTCGTGGGTAAACCTACAGAATCAGTTGGTATTTATGTTGGCTTTTGCTGGAATGTGCAGTCAGACTATTGTGATTCCACCCAGACTCGAGCTCTGGTCTCTCTAAAGTACGACAGAGTGAGGGACAGATGTTTGTATACAGATGTATTCTCAATAAAGAATCTAGTCCCAGTCTAGGTCTACGCTGTGTTAAGAGGCTACAGAAGTGTGCTCTCAAATGCACTGTTTGGGGACCGTTTCAAGTCACCAGCGTTCACAGTCAACAGCACAGAAGCTCTTTTAGAAAACTTACGGCAGCTTGGATCAGGAGGAGCTGACCTGACGCAGCTTCGGACTTAGAACTCAACCAGGTCTAACCCAGGACTCTACTGGGGCATACTGTTTTACAGTCAATAGCTTTATATATTTATTTGACCTATTTACCTAAAACATGTTAGCATGAACACCTTAAGGCAGGGGTCTCAGACTCGCCCGGGGAAATGCGGCCCCCGGCATTATTTCAAATTAACATTGAATGCGGCCCGCACGTAACAATTTGAACGACAGGTCCCATAATGCACTAGCGCAGCCTCTGCTCCTCCCCGCTGCCTCGCAGCTGCAGCAAACACAAGATGAATAAGAACTCATAGAACTCTCCACCACAAAGAACTGGTCAGAGGACAGAGGGATTCTGAAAGCAGAAGTTTCAGACACAGGAGAAGAGACTGTCACAGCCTAAGCAGCTGCTCTTTTACAACAGAAAGGCACAGATGTTGATTCTTTCCTTCATGCAGACAGGTGAGCTTCTCTGACTAAGTTCAATGTTATAATGAAGTGCTTCACATGTTAAGCTCCACAACACTTTTTATTTGACCAAAATTAATCTACTATCCGCGGAGAAATGTGCAGAAATTCTGCTGAAAAAGACGTTTTAGCGATGCGAATCGGCACCGCGAGTGGTGCTTCAGACCAGGGCGTCACTCGCGCAGACGCCCCGCGGTGGCCGCTTATATATTCGAAATTAGTTGCGTTTCTCGGCGACAACTTGCAGCTTTCAAACGCGGCGTGTTCATGCAGCCACGGCATCTGTGATCTCCATTTTAGACACTGTGCAAGTCTGATGTCAATGGTCGAGTGATAACACATTGGACCTGGTGTGAAGAGCCCGCGGGTGCGTGATTCGACCCCAGGCATCAAAACAGTGATGAAGACATTTGTATCTGTAGCACATATGCAATCTTGAACTTTTATAATCATACTTTCTGTACAAACACATTGTATTATCGTTTTAAAATACAAACAGGCACATGTCTTATTAATATAGGTTATGCATAAGTGCAGAAAAAAAATATTGAAATTACTCATGTGGGAATTGAACTCGGGACTCTGGGGTCCAACCCTGCGCTTAACACGTGTGACGTGTGTGGTGAACGGTCATACGTCGGCTATTCTACTGAAATGACTGTAAACAAAAAGTTGACGACTTTGCAGATTTTGTTTTTTGTGGGTTATTTTCAGAACGTAACCCCTGCGATAAACGAGGGACCGCTGTATTTGACAAAAACTCTCCGCTGCTGCACTTCCTGATTAAAATCTCATCGGTAACAGCAGAGGAAAACTTTCCCGAGAGAACAGAAAGAGTGACTATCTACTGTTCACTGAGATGGAGATAATAGCTTACAATAAAAAGGTTACACGCGGAGTTTGGACAAAATAAACTGTAGATACAGCCACACTTCAGATGTGTACTTCAGCTTCAGGTCAGAAATCCTCGTCTCAGTCTCACTGTTGGACGTCACATGAACACAGTGATTATTACAGATGTTTCAGTGTCACTTAAGAGCTTCTATATGCACACACTAGCTGTTCCTTGCCTGAAGCCTGAAAAATACAAAAATTAGCCACGTCGTTATATCTGCTCCGGGTCTGGCGCTTAAAACAAAAGTAGTGACTAATAGTCCAGAAATCCTATCCCCTTATTTTTCTATTTTCTCATCATCTCAAAACACACAGAACATTATTTTACCCCAGTCCATGTCTTGGCGTTGGTATGAAGAGATGTTTTTGGGCGTTGGGCGCTCTGAGCTCCAGAGGCAGCTCCAGCACGTGGCCCAGATGTGCTGTTTTGTCTGATCCCGGTTCATTTAGTGAAGCTTATTACACATGTGCAGAACATGACAGTGGAGCAGTGCAAGTTCAAAGGAAAGTATTACATATTACTTGCTAACTATTGTAATTGTATTATTAATTTAGTTAGCAGTTTTTAAATTATATCAATATCTATATTTGACAAAAACTGCTGGACTTCAATAAGTTTGTGTTTTTCCTTTAACAACATTCTCTTATGTCGACCTAAAGTTATAATAAAGTGATTCAATGTCTGTGAACAAAAGACTTACCTGAGAATCTTGATCTGAGTGTGAAAACTTTAGAAAACTTAAAAGCAGTGGCGTGTTCTTAATATAATCCTTTTGAATAAGACAACAACTGTCTGTGGCCAGACTCACAAGCTCACGCTCCCCAGTGTGCGTGGTTGTGTCCACTTCAGTCTGGTCTCTGCTTGTGCGCGATACGCCCTTCATAGTCCAGGTCCAGGCCCTTCATAGTCCAGGTAAAGCACAGAGCGGGGCTCTGGTCTGGACTGTGCCAAAACGGTTCCGTGCGCTCTTCCTTGTGCCCACACACTGTGTTCACATCTTAAAGTCGGCAGGCTCTGGTCTAATGTTCAGCGGACCACTGAGTGTGTGTGATCACGGTGATCAAAAAGCACAGAAGGGACCAGACCTCAGAGCACGGCGTTCTCCTGGTTCATCTCATGAGTCTCTGCTCAGTCCCATGTTCACTCTCACATCTGATTCTTTTCATTTTAAGCCAAAAGTTCACTTTTGCGTGTGATCTTAATGCACTGCTCACTTGTCACAGACGTGACACATCTCAGGTTCACTGAATGAAATAGTGCCTCACATCTGGAGCCACACCTCCTACACTGATAAAGTATAGTAGCGCTGGGACACAGCGCACTAGGGGCCAACAGACAATGGTTATCTCTGGGGGGAAATAGAGCTCTTAGTATCACTTTAATGAGCAAAACTGCTCCAGTGCCTGACAAACACCATCAAATAAAGTTAAAAAAGTATCAAATTATCATTTATTAAGCCATTTAAACATGTTGTTGAATAACTTCTGCTATGCTTATATACGTACGTGTCTTGTCTATTTGCAAGTTTACACCACTTTTTAGAGTAAATTAAAAGCTTTTTTGTAGCATGACATTGAAACATGAACATTGTAATTCAAATTTCAATGTAATGCCCACCTTTGACTTAGAATCATGTGTAAACCTACTAAACACAATCCATTAAACAGGTGTGAATGAAGCTGCATAGAGATTGTGATAAAAGAACATTGTCAGGACATGACTAAAAGCTGAATAAAAGCCTGTCCGTGGGCTGGAGCCGGGTCATTAGCAGTTGAGTTAGATTTGTGAGGAGTGGGCCGCTTCATATCCACCGTCCTAATGAGCAGAGGGACTGAGAGGAGAGGGCACTTCAAATACAGGCCGAGAGCTGGCCACGCGACTCAAACACACACAAGGCTCAGTAATTGGGCCATGACTGAGAAAAGACAGTCACAACACACACATTACTCTCCAAACTGGACATGTCACAATATCAGATTTTAGAGGTTTTCTTATGTTTTGGCTCATATAATATTATATAATAATTTTTTTTTTTTGCATTTTTAAAAGATGCACAAAGTACCATTTTGAATGGGGATAAATACATTTGTTCAGTGTTTATGGACCCATATTAGTCATGCAGCTTTTATTCACTTGGATTTTATGTTTGTGAAGAAAACAGACTGGATTTGCCTGGAAAACTATTGATTCGTTACTTGTTATGGCGGCACGGTGGCTGAGCGGTTAGCGCTCTCGCCTCACAGCAAGAAGGTCGCGGGTTCGATTCCCGCACGGGCCGGGCCTTTCTGTGTGGAGTTTGCATGTTTCTCCCCGTGTCTGGGTGGGTTTTCTCCAGGCACTCCGGTTTCCCCCACCAACCAATAACATGCATGTTAGGGTAAGATCCTCCAGCTACGGTAGTCCTGACCAAGCCTAGCAACAACACCTGGAGATGGGTCCCCGAGTGCTGCACTGCGGTGCTCCTGAGGAGATGCTCCAGAGGCATTGAAGGATGGGTCAAATGCAGAGGACAAATTTCCCTACGGGGACAATAAAGCATACCTTAACCTTAACCTTGTGCAAGCTAAGGTAAGGTTAGCGATAACACTAGCAGCAACTATAAACATGAATTTTAATTATGAGTGATTTTAGGTTAGGGATGTTCATCATGTCTTCTTAAAGTATTTAAATGAAAGCGTTTTTCTTCTATATCAGACAAGTATCGGTAAGAGATGGTTTATTACCTGACTAGTTTCGACGGGTCACTTCCGTCTTCGTCAGACGGCAACAGGACAATTTGAAGTCGGCAATATCAGACCACTGCAAACGGGATAACCACATTATGGACTGGGACAATGCGCGGATTATCAATCAAGAAACCAACAAATACAAACGATGGATCAAAGAAGCAATAGAAATCAGAAAGCGAGGCCCACGCACTTTGAATCGAGACGAGGGAGCTTTCCAACTCTCCTGTACGTGGAGCAGCCTTCTCCAGCGATCACCGAGCGGCGGGGGGCGTGGTCAGCCCGGTAGACCTCACGGGTCCGCTGGGCTGGCCACGCCTGGGAATAGCAGCTGATAAGACACGTCACCTAGGCAACGTGCGACGCCTCTGACGAAGACGGAAGTGACCTGTCGAAACTAGTCAGGTAATAAACCATCTCTTACCGATACTTGTCTGATATAGAAGAAAACGCTTTCATTTATGAGTGATTTTATTGACGACGCACTAGAACAGTGCATTAAAACAGTGTTTACAGACTTTTGTTCAGTCATGTTGTGCAGTTCAAAAGCCTGGTGCTGTGGTGCTGCCTCGTGCTCTAAGGACGTCAGGGTCCGGCCTCCTGCTGGTGCCCAGAGTCAGGACTAGATATGGAGAATCAGCATTCCAGTTTCATGCAGCTAAAATCTGGAATAATTTGCCAGAGATTGTGAGACAGGCCTCTTCTTTGACTGTTTTTAAATCTGGGGTCAAAATGGTTGCCTGGAGAATCCAGCCTCACCGCTGCACCAGCGGATGAGTCTGGTCGCCCTCGAGTCAACTGGATTTCTAGGGCGGAACAAAGCTCACCTAACAGACAGCGGAGGGAACCAATCAGAGAAGAGCATAAAGGCTTCTACTGCCGTAAGCTGTTGGGATTTCTCTCGCGCTGTCATCTGCCGGTAAGGGCGTTCCCCTTACTGGCTCGAGCCGACTGCACTGCCTTGACCATCTTGAACACGACTATTAACGCGATGTCTTTTTGGTAAATTAAAACGGCATTTACCGGTGAATGGAACAAACTCTCGGTTTTCCGGTGCGCCATGTTGTTTATCCTTCCGCCGTGCTGCCTAGATCCATGCGCGCTGCGCACAGCAGGGACTAGGTCAGTGGCAGGGACGTTGTTAGCAAAAACCACGTGACTGAAATAAACGATTTTCATTGCACGGTACGATCTGGATTTCGAAGGAAACGCCCTTGGAGGGGAGGGCGACCAGACTGACATTTTCTCTGTGTAAAAATACAGAGAAATGTCATTCTGGATCCCAGGCAATCAAAATGGTCCTTTTTAAACGTGCTTTTGACTGAAATATTAATTTTTTTTTTGTTTTACTGTTTTTATTGTTTTATTGTATTTGTATGCATATTTATATTCTGTGTTGTTGTATTTTAATGTTTTAAAGCACTTTGAGTTGCGAAGGGTATGAAAGGTGCTTTATAAATAAATGTATTATTATTATTATTATTATTATTAATTAACCTCAGACGATTCAGGTAAGTCAGTTCTTAGTTTCACATCACAGATATTAAAACATCTTTATACACGTTTGCTGTAGTTGTGTTCTTTGACTTTGACTTTATTTTGAAACATGTGACATTGATTATCATTAGTCAATTAAATTCATCATGAATACTGCACATAAAATGCTACATGATCAAAAAGGAGTAGGAAGAAGCAGAAGCTTTTCCAGTCCTACCCCCTATTTACATCTCATATTAATATCATGAATAATAAAGTCTTATTACAAAATGCAACAGAAATACTCACAAAACTTCATACAAAACACCTCATGGGCAAAAGGATTCTTTCTTGCTATACTTCTCCAGTGATGTTCTCATCACCTAATCATTAAAAGTATTCTTCAAACCATCTCTGTGCTCCTGAATCTTCTTTATAACACGAGGCTACAATTCACTTTAATCACCCGCCCTCGTGCCTCCTCACACACTCAATGGGATTTACAGCTTTGGCACATTTTTTGGGAGAAGTTGTCATAAATATGGCAAAACCTTTGAGTATTTAGTAAGATATGTGGTCAAAATCTTAAATTAAAAAAGTGGTTTTGGTATATCTATTTAAGCAGTTATCTGAAAATGCACTTTGTGGCAAGAACATAGCACAAAATCACAGACAGGTTAGATTTGCCCTTAAACAACTAAACATTCTAAGGTATTTCAACATAACATCCCTTTAGATTTTGAGACATCTTAAGAATCTTTAGAAAAGAGAAATTGTAAGTTAGAATAAACAGAAAGTTCATCTCCGTCTGATCTTCAGTTTGGATCAAGGCACAGGGCTTCACATCCCAAATAGAACGCCTTTTCTTCCCAAACATCTAGGAAAGAATGGTCTCGAGTGACAGATCCATCCTTGACGTACTTCTGAGTCGATGCCGTTGCCTCCAGCTGACTTCTATGGCTACGGAGTTGACGGTCATACCTTCCAAAGCCAGGCTGGAAAACTCCTCTGTGGGGTTCAGGAAGGTTGATCTCTCTGGTTGTGAAATAAGGGAATTGTTAAGAGTGGAAAAGGAACTCTCACATGACCCTGAGGACACACTCATAATAAGTGCAGTGATATACAGCCTCTGACATTCAGGGGAGGCTTCTTTGTATGATGTAACTTATGGCTAAATTTTAAATTTCAGTTTCAGAAATGTCATTGAGAATTTTCATTATATGCTCCTCATTGTCAGTCAAACATTTTGTTATGTCATAATGACCTGTCCATCTAATTTCCACACATTTTTTTAGACTTAGAACAATACATTTTGAAACACAAAGGGACTATGGAAAAAAATAAATAAAAAATGATACAAAGAATTGGAAAGGTCAAAGAATTGTTTAGCGCACAGTTCACGCTTATGTGGCAGGACAACAACCAAGTGAAGCTGAAGATTTACATTGACTGTTATAATCTCATTCTAAATCAATGCCTCCATGACTGAAGCTCCATCATAGCACTGGCTCACAATGGGCCTCATTCATGAAAGTCTTCGTAAAATCTGTGCGTAACTTCCACTTTAAGAAGCCGCTGCGAAAACTCTACGTGTGATTCACGACGAGTTTGTAACGAGCCAAATTCCTTCCTAACAGCCTTTACACCAAATTCACCAAACTCCAGCTACGAACGGTTATTTACATCAAAATGAATAATGCATACTTCCTTATATGGCAAATCTGGGCGGGCCGCAGCGCGTCACCGTCAAGACTTGGATGAGGAAGGAAGAAGCTGCAGCAGCGCGTCTCCTCACTTTCGGTGAGTTAATACTTCAGCGCCTTTTAAAAATGTCCAAACTCACATGAACACACTCAGAGGAAACAGATTCACATCACAAATGTATTGAAATAACGCTGGGCTTTTGCCGTTTTTATATCGCGTTTCACGTCACGGTCGGATGAGCGTGTGGGGGAGCGGGGGAGGGGGGCAGCGGCTAGAGGGGAGCACAGTCAGTACACAGTAGAGACCTGCATCGGGCGGGAATTCCCGCGGGACCCACGGGACCCGTGAGCAAACCCTCGGGATCGGGCGGTTTTAACGTTGCCTCGGGCGGGAACGGGCGGTCAGGCCAAACGCCTCGGGTCCCGAACGGACTCGCGCTCTCTCTGCTGTCTTGAAAATATTACGTAGCAAGAAAGAAATACGGCTTTGTGCGCGCTGCTGGTCAACAGAGAGACACAACACGGACACCTGCAAGGTGCAGACACGTAAACTCACCGCTGTATTTCCTAGTCTAGCGTGCGTATCGGAGCACCATCTGTGCGTCCTCGCGCAGCAGCAGCAGCCGCAGCACGGGCGTAAGCTTTCCCAGAGGAATGAATGAAGGACTGGCTTTTACGCACGGGGAGATGGAGATAATACACACAGAGTTTGGGCAAATAAAGTGTTTGTTTAGCAGAAACTGGAGGTGCGAGGAGCTTTGTATTTCAGGTAAGAAATACACAGACATCATGGCTTTATGATTGAATGTGTCAAACGAACATAATCGCCTTGTTGCAGATTATTTAGGCTCGTGCCTAATCATTTTAAAACTAGATGCAGGGAGTTATGCAGAGTTTAGTCATTTGTGTCCGTGTTGTGATGCCCTGGAGCCGCCACGCAACCTCCGTGTCACAAAAAAAAAAAAAGTCGGGACCCAACGGGAGCTTCTCGGGCGGGCAGGCACACGGGGGCGTCGGGATCGGGCGGGAACGATCACGGATGCTTCGGGATCGGGCGGGAGCGGTCATGAAAATCTAGTCCCGTGCAGGTCTCTAGTACACAGAGGCTCTGGTCTTGGGGGGACACAGGGACATGAGTCCTGTGGGGGTCAGAACACAGAGGCTCTGAGACTGGGACAGGCTGCTGCAGGTTTATTATAAAAGTCTTTTTTTTTTTTTTTGCATATTGTTTCTAAAATAATTTTATATACAATAATTTGCAAAAATACATAACCTACAATCATGTAGGAATTACAATTTTTGAATGAAGTATATAAGAAATAAAAATCTGAAACAGCTGATTTTTTGTTCTTACGAGTGCTCCGATTTGTTCTTACAGATGAACATTTTCCGTTAAGAACAAATTTTGTGAATGCCAAAAATGTTCGTAAACAGCCCTTAAGAACAAATTTGTTCGTAAGAACGTTTCATAAATGAGGTCCAATGTTCCTTGTACCAGAGTATTTCAGAAGAGAAGTAGTCTGCTGCTCTGGTACTGCCTCCTGCACAGATCTCACCACAATGAACAGACTTTTGTATCTGTCCCTTGTGTCATCACAATTTATGCAAAATCCACAGGAATCAACATTTTCGTCAGTATTTCAATAATTTCATTTTGAATGTATTTAATGTGTATTTTGCTTTTTGTGGTTTTTGGAATTAGTTATCTTAGTCAATATTAGGTCTTTCTCTTTTCCATAATATAAAATGGTCTATTTATACAGCTTTTGTTGGTTTAAAGATGAAAAAAAAAAAAAAAAAAACACTCGCCCTCATTGTATTAATCATGTGCACTTCTATTTTCTATTTTTATTCTAAAGACATTATTTCATTGTAGTGGCTCATATTCTTTCACCAAAAAGTAGAGCAGAGAAAAAACTGACATGAAGTTTGATCTAGAAAAAGGACGTTTGCTGTCAAACCTTGAAATCGAATGAGTTTCAAGTGCCTATAAAAAGAGAAGAGATTAATGTAGAATAACAATTCTTTCTTTTATTTGAAAGTAGACACTTGTAGGTCTCATTTGATGTACAACATAACATAATTCCAGTTGCACAAAGTTTTTTGTGGAGCTGTGAATATTGTTTAAACTGATCTAAAAGGCCTGGCAGCGAAGAAGGGTCAAAGTGAGAACAGGAACTGAAAAAGTTAAGAACAGCCTAATATTTCCACAACATTTCCATTTCCTTCTCACCTCCATCAGAAAGTTCCCGAGTGCACCTTGAGAGAAAAGCGCCGTGACAGCCAACAGTCGTCGCGGATGAAGGGGGGACAGGTTCAGACAACTTGTTAGCACCACGAGGCTTTTTGGCTGCGCCTCCATAATTCATCACACGGACGCTTAGCTCCGGGTGCAGTTCGCTCAAGACTTGTCCTCTCAATAATTCAGCTTGTTAAGTCTTTTATTAAAATTGCCATCAAATATTTATGGTACAGCGAGACCTTCTGCCACCTCGCTGCTTTCAAGATGATCACTAAGGAGAGTTTTTCTGCCAGGTTTGATGCTCCGCCGGCACCTGGAGCTGACAGCCCGTCTTGTCTATGGCCACAATAACCAAATGTAGCCGTCGTAATGGTCCGCGTGGGAGTGCCAGGGAAACCGGCTGAATTATACACACGAACATGAAGTGAAATTAAAAGCAATAAAGTGACTGGGAGTGTTCCGTAAATGGGCCGGCGCTGTCTCCGGGGAGAAGAGCTCGACGGGCCACTTAGCGCTGTCCGACGCTCTCGTGCTCTTGTGACGGGGGATCGGGAGAAATGTGCGCTAGTGTTAGTGGTATTAAGTGGTGGGGAAAAAAAACAACTTCAAGGTGTAAATGTAGTGCAGAAAGAAAGCAAAATACTAGCTTTTGTGCTTGGGTCATTGTAGCATACACATTAGGCGTTTCGTACATGAAAGTACCAAAAACTAGTCCCAACATTCCGTGCTTTTTTAGTCAAAAGAACTACAGTATATTGTCCCGTGTTGGTGTTCACACAACAACAGTTCCTGAAAAGTGGCTCTAACTAGCTTTAACCTTTGCATTTGTATAATCTGGAACATTTAAATAAGTGCTTAAGTGGTGTTAGGAAAACAAAAACTGTCTTTTTCAATTCCACATCAAACTATGATCTACAAAATCTAAAAGGGTTTCTCTCTCCCTTCATCTCTCTTTCTCTCTCTCTCTTCATCTCTCTGTATCACTTCCCTCCCTCTCTTCTTTTCTCTCTCTCCCTTCATTTCTCTTTCTCTCTCTTCATCTCTCACTCTCTTCTCTCTCTCTTCATCTCTCATTCCTCTCTCCCTCTTTTCTTCTCTCTTTATCACTTTCTTCCCTCTCTCTATCTTTCTCTCTCTCTCTCTGTCTTTCCTCTCTCTATCTTTCTCTCTCTCTGTCTTTCCTCTCTCTATCTTTCTCTCTCTATGTCTTTCCTCTCTTTCTCTCTCTGTGTATCTTTCGCTGCCTTGCTCTGGGTAATTTACCCATAATGCACGGGAAACATAATCAAANTTTTCTTTATATCTCATATAACGTTTCTATTTCTTGGTTCTTATTGGCTCTTGCGCCTTTCTCCCCGGCTCAACTGCGACATAGACACTGTTTAACCTCACGGTAAATCGCTGCCGGCTTTGCTCTGTAAAGTTTCTCCTTTACCATTACATAAGCTGCGAGCTAATCTTAATAATCAAAGTTTTTGTAAACAAGTATACTTTTTATCATCGCAATAAACCTGATGTTCATGCAGTCGAAATATACATCGACAAAGCCACTATCGGTGCACTAAAGCATCTGAATCAACACCTTATGTATTCTTCAAAATAAAATAAGCTAAAAGAGGTGACCTTCCATTACGAGTTATGAAATATTCGTTAAACGTGTTAATATGAAGTCATAGTGCGTAACTGCCACTTATTAGATAAAGCTGTCTAAGGTCGTAAATAATCATAAACCAGGGGTTGTGATTCACGACGGGTCTTCGTAGACGGGAGACATATATTTTATCCATTCGTCTTTATACATCTATGTGCGGCACAAATTCTAGCCTTAAGTAGCTCAGCTGGCGACACAGCGATTAAATTAAAAGTATAATACGATGAAAAAGATTGAAGGTTTAGATGCATACTTTCCTATGATGGCAATATAATACCAGTGAAGCGGCCACAAGCGTTCATCTCCAACAAGAGTTAACGTGGTAGCAGAAGGCGTAAATACAAAAAAAACAAAACAATAAAAAATAGAGGAATGAAAGCTAGGCCAAGCCAGCGCGTCGTCAAAACCAGAACGAAAATATAATATACTTAAATTAGTAATAAATAATAATATCTATAAGCAACAGTATAAAGGTTACACAGAAGTAAATGTTAGTTGATCTACGAGTAACAAAATAACACATCAAAGAAACCTAGGTTATCCTTCTACTGCTATAAGTTTCACACGAGTAATGATCAGGTTGAAATAACGCTGGGCGTTTCCCGTCAATATTGAGGTCATATATTTGGGATGTGTTATGAGTGTGGCGCGGGTGGTCTATTTTTGAATGAGCCTCTTCCGGTTGTTGCCCATACTGCCATTTTTTGTCTCTCGACGAATAGTTATTGTAATTTTTGAAAAAGTATACTATCCACATTATCTCCGTCTCTGCGATCAAATACGATTAGCGGAATAAACTGGGTTGCTCAGCATTTGTATTATCGCGAATTACAAGAAGGAGAGTTACGAATAAATCAGAATTAAAGCACCAGATATGAAACAAAAGAACAAAAGACAGTAGACTAAAGAGTCAGATAGAGAGCGCGGTTTTTTGCTTTTTAATTATCCTGACGCATCTTAGCCTCGCCTCGAGGTCGGTTCATTATGAGCGTAGGAGTCTTAATAAGGTTTCTTTACAGACTCAACTTAGGATGTGACGAGAATATGAATAGGTATACTATACCAAATGTTCTAGTTGTGATAAATGAGCACCAACACATGTTCCTCTTAACGCAAGTATGCCCTAAAGGATCAGAATTATGCATGAGTATTTATCATACACGTTTCATGAATGAAGGGACACCATTTTGTCGCGCGTGTGTAACCACGAATGATCACGATTGCATTGAGACACATTGGTCATTGCACCATGAGTATTTACACCCGCCTATTATACGAATTCCACCACTGATGGCTGATATTTTTAATAATCTGAATATTTTCCCGAGTGAATATATGGAACATACTCTAGGAAACACTTAATAACTATCCTTAATAAGTAAACCATCGTAAATAGAGTGTTAACATTTTAATTACTAATAGATATAGCTTATGCTATAATAACTGTAGGAGTCTCCTACAGAGCAAACACATTTATTGGCGTTATTTCACCACAGATGTCTTTAAAGATGAGAGTACCATGAGTAAAATTTAGGTATCGCACGATGTTCTATTGAAAAGTCTTAGAATTCGCCAATATTGTTAATATGAAACATTATTTTATTTTTGTATCTCCTACATTCGGTAGTATTTTGACATAACGTCGGTCTTGACTTAACCAATTATCTGGGTTAATTACTGTACGATTCACATAAGAATCAAACATACCAATTATTGTATAAGGTTTGCAACAAAAAAATAGATTGTTAGGGGGGTTTCACTGGAGTTAGTATTGTCACTCTCGCGCTACACGAAGCAAGAGAAACAGAATTATCCAAAAAACCACATCGCTCGCAGGCTATAACTAGATTTTGGGGCCAGGGAATTTTGATAGTAAGTTTTTTCTGGGTGCAGATGGTATTGTTCCTCACGTACAAATGTCGTGTCGTTCTTGAGAAGTGTTGGCTGTGCCTAATGTCGAGAATGCAAATTAGAAAAGCAAGATTCACGCGCCACCAGAGACCGTTATTGGCCTATCTATATGAGTAGCAGCCACCACCCATACAAACGAAGTAAGATCTGAGTACAAGTTGTTTATAGCGATACTGTCACTTATAAATATATGATAAATATAGAGGGTATTGTGATGACCCTTGATGCGGGTCCTTTCGTGGCTGGAACTATTCCAAATGAAAATTTGACGATAAGAATTCCATATATGCTTGATTAACTGCAAAGATTCAGGTGTGGCGCGGGGTATTGTCTCGTCTCGGCGGATCGTCTGCCCGGCTGAATTCAAGACCCCCTCCCATTCTCCTTACCATAGACATAGGGATGGAGATCCTAGAGATATATAGATTGGAAGTGAAGAGTGAAGTACTTGGGACGGTAATGGTGGTGCTGATGAATAATGCGCTATGCATGTTGGGGAATAGACTCAGAGACTAGAGCTAATTGCACATGGTCAAATTAATTTCTCTAGGATCACAACGCAAAAGTCGTGACGACTTTGAGTGATAAATAATTCGAGGCTCATGCTGCGTGAAATTGTCAGGTGAGATGTTGAATTGAAGATAGTGTGAATGGGTGTCTGTGCCTCTACTTTCCGACAACAAAGAATTAAGAATAGTCATAAATAAACTACCCGAGCCTTGCAACTATGAAAAGGATAAAGCACGACGTCTTGGCGTGTCCTGGCGCTTCGTAAGAACTTAGTGCGAACCTGGCCCGCAAGTGCTGAGATGGCTGCGCTAGCACAGTCGAGAGTAGCCGTTGTAGGTAACAAATAATCCCATCTTTCACGCTGGGTTGGTAAAAGTATGTTCGGACGTCAGCTACATTATTCAGAGACATTTTCGGGATATCTCCTGTGATATGTGGTATCCTACCTGTCACAAGAAAGGCGGGAAATCGCGGAGAGGCTGTGTTACTATTGAAACTTCTTTTAATACTTTTTGCCATCTGACAGCACGGTCGTCCAACTTGTTGGGCTAATGGGTGCTCTTTTTTTGCTCTCTAAAAAACCATAATGGACGTGTTCGTTGACTTTAATCATGAATGAAAGACAAAGCAAACTCTAATACACCCGCAGAAAACATGAAGTCGTGGACTACTTGCTCACCAAATAAATGAGATCTAGTTCATCTATAGTCAGGCTCACGTTATGCCGGTGTCTGTCTAGTTAATACCTGCTGAAAGCAAACATAGGTGGAGCCAATAAGCAGGCAAGGGACCACGGAGACAGGCCAGCATAATGATCGGAACCCAGTATAAATTACCATTATATTCACCATATAATCGACGTGCGGCACCTAAGGTGATCTTACATACATTAGGTTAACCGGCGACATGACTATTAATGTATTACTCACATTAATAATAATTTACTAAATGATCGCCACTAGTATACACACAAGTCACTTATGGACATTGTATTTATAACTACATACAAAACAGAGTAACAAGGAATTTGTCTGAACTTTAGAGTTGAGTCAATATCATTTATCCATCGAAAACAAATAAACATATGCGGAATAGCATATAATAATCTAATTATAATATCATTACCACTTACGTACATCCCAATAACTGTAACATAACTTAATCACCAAGGAGTATTCAATGATAATAAGCACTATTACTTCTACACGACATGTACATATAGATGTATTGATGCTCTCGAGTAATATGCTAGTGTTTTCTAGATGTTCATACGCTGTCCGCTTGAGCGCGAATTAATGCGCCGAGTGGAGCACTTCAGGTCCGCAAGAATTGTGGCCCCTTGGTCAGTCAAATAATTGACTGTTCTGGAGACATCCTCCGTCAAATAAGAGATTTTTTGTTTATCAAGCTAGACGATAGTCTGCCGCTATAGGCAACCAAGCTTCATTACTTGGACATAACTGTGGTCGAAACGAGCAAATACAAGCGCTGTTAGCAACATTACTCGTCTAACGACTCATTTGACAGCGCCTCAGCTGGAGCAGGAGTCAGTATACAGAGCATGCGTACTGTAGGAGGAGGAAGCTAGTGTATATTTCTCCACATCGTATCGCAACAGGTGAGGGGACCTACACACGCCGTTCGGTAACAAGGAGCGCTAGGACATCACAATGACGGACTGCGCGCTCACGAAGGATAGCAAATCGTGCCATTGATCGGAGTGGTGTTGGATTGTCTCAGGTATGTGTTGTTCTTCTACGCCGATACCAAAGCTTAAAGCTCAGGTAAATGACGTTCTATTTAAAAATCGACTGGTGCTATATCAGATGTGGGTGATAGTTGATCCCTGCATAATCGCATGCGCTCGGTGTTGAAAATAGTAGAATGCGGAGGAAATGGGGAAGTGTCGTAGCTCCAGAAAAAAATCAACCCATGCGTATATAGGTCGATAATAAGACGGTGTGTATTTATGAGAAAAAGTTTAATATAACATTAATATTTCACGATTAGTAGTTACAACCAAGGATGGAATAAGTGAGCCAGTAAGCTTAAGCATTGTTGGCTCTACTCCCTAATGGTTACTGTTCGAGCGAGGAGATAACATGAAGAGCAGCGCTATTTCACAATCCATCTACTTACATGAAGGTCCACAGTAGTCAAGACATGGGACACAATGCATCTGTATGGCTTGGAATGATCTCGCGAGGCGCGAAATATAATAATGATTTACTGCACAATTGCAACTCTCGCTCACCTGATCCCCATAAGTTCTCTATCAAATGTTTGTATTCACAACTCTCAGTGGCTCAGGGGACCGGTTATTCGCTGCCGCAACACTCACTGAATACATATGATAAATTTGGAGCTCTTGGCTATGCAAACACCTAAACCAGCTCTAATAGTACAAACGCATAAAGACTTTATATATTATACAGTAAGTAAGTAGAATAATCTTATGCATTAATGTTAGTAGTATATAGTCGTCAAAGGTATTAATTCGCAATGGCATCATTCTGTTGATGAGTACACAAAAGACGCGCACTTGACCACATGGGTATTGTATGCTCAATTGAACAAAGAGGCCCGTCCTCTCTACTCAAAATTAGACATGTTTAAGCTGCCGCGAAGGCAAACTTCAGACCAAGAAGACGTTGCAAACTCATAGGATATCGCACCATGGCACGCCGTCAATCGCCGATCTTCACACCAAGTGTTTTGCTTTCAAGCATGCATGTGTTATCAGTTGTGGGTTATTTGTCCAGCAAACCACTGAGTATGATATGCCCGAGTAAGGTAGATACGCTTACGCTCAGTACGCGCAGGGAAAGCAGGAACCTGTTGGTACAAACAGTCCACTACAAATGAAGAAGGTCGCGCGACTCTAGAGAGCGGGAACATCGAACCCGCGAACTGCTTTTATTTCACTTATAGCTTGATGTTCATAAAGGAGCGCAACGCAGCGTCCTAATCCGCTCTTAGCAACCGACCTTCTAGTATCATTACGGATGTGAACTTGTGGGACAAGCATAGTTATACCGGATAAATACGAAGGAATTCAAACACACACGATATAATTACCGTATGGGAGGAGGTTAAATTTGATTGAGAGTTCTATGAGGAGACATTTGTTGTAAACTTAGAGCAATACTAAATTCATTCGAAATAATTGAGATAATAATCTCACTATAACCATGCCACAATATGGAATATTGTTAACTCCTATGACTAAAATGCATGTGGAAGGGTTGCATCGTGCAAATACACTAGGGCCTAAGAGAATATATTCTGTATTATCATCAAGTACGATTCAAATTGTAGGTACAGCTACTCATGGACAGGTCGCGAAGTATGAGGATTGATCCTAGGTTTAGTATCGTCTGACAGATTTGGTACGTATGTGGAGATATTGCTTTGATAAGCCAAACAAACTCAGCATGCTCTAGAAAGTTTTGAATCCATGGAGTAAAAAGTACCACAAAATAGACTGATAGTAGTTTTAAACGTACTAATAGGAATCGATAAGATTGCGAAGATTATCCACAAGTCATTGGGACTGAATTGTATATCGAAGTAGCGAAATAAACGAACGTATATCAAGCTTTTTCGTGTCGCCTGTTCTTCCTGTGTAAAACGGCAGAAGTATTTCCTCACCCAATTTATGTCTGGCGTAATAGTGTTTTTGTCCAAAAGTACTATAGATCAGAATCGCCATTAGTCCTGCACTGAAGTTCAATAACTATTTGAAGGCAATAACTATGGTACATGGCAAAAGGGTAAAAAAAATGCTATTAGATATTTGAAATTAGTTTGCCTCCATGTCCAGCCTCAGCACAGTGTACAGACTATGTGAAGGTTGCCAGTCTTTAGGGCATTTATGTTCTGCAAGTCCTAGTTTTTATTTGCGTTTTGACCTTCAATATAGAAGCGTCCACAGAAACGCTCCAGTCTATACCAACAAATAATGTATAACAGTTGATAAATGAATTTATATGGTATTCCAGCTTCACTTTTCACCACCATGGCTCTCTTAAACGTACTTGCCCTAAGCTGAGGCACCCCTTCCAACTTTACATTGAGTGTTACTTTAAATAGTATATCTTTTGTTTTTTAAATACGAAAGCACATTTAAAACTACTGAGCCTTGCAAACCGTTTATTGCAAAAATAATGTTTTTTGTACAATTTAGAAGGGTCAGGAGGACTCCCAGGAAATCCAATGCAATATTCTGTATTCTGGTATAGTTTGATCTGGGGTCGGCACACTTTTTGGCTTCGGGTGCCACTTTTAAATGTCCAGCTTCTGACTGTGCCACTGTAGACGTGATCACATGACCTGGTATGTTTCCTGTCCTACATTCATTTGCCAAATTGCTTTTATTTTACAGTCTCTCATTTAAATAACGCCATTCAAAATAATGCAAACATAATAACACAACTTGAATACTTTTTCTGGTGTAAAACAGATTTCAACAAAGTGTAAATTAGAAGAAAAGTCAATAAAGCTGAAGTAAGTCTTCATTCTGCTGCTTTTGCTGCTGTTTTACTGCCTCATTTCCTCAGCAGCAGATGTGACCTATTACTAATGGCTAATGCATTTATCAGATGTATTCATTAAAACACACCTCTTATGTCTTTATTTTTAGCTTAAGCTTAATATTAGATATAAATTGTTTGTTGAGCAGGTGAATCCTGGTGTTTTACTTGTGATTTTAATGCTGTCACTTTCACAAGAAGACTCGTTTGTAGACACAATATGGACAGTTGTTTTGTTTGAAAAGGCCCGCAGAAAGTTGGTACGTTGACGAGACAACGCTGTTACACAAGTTCTTCGTGGCTTGAACAGAAATCACGTCACATTTTGAGCTCGCGGATCATAACAGGATCACAGACAGCAGCTCTCGAGTCAAACACGACCGCTTCTCTCCTCCGCCTGTGAGAGACGCTCACCTCCGCTCGGTCTCAGCGCGCACACAAACCAAGAGAAAGTTCTCAAAGTGGCGGTGCTGGCTCAGAGGAAGAGGCTGAATGAACGTGACAGTGTCACTACAAACAACTGTCAATCATTTGCTCGAGCTGTAGTGAGCGCACAGCGGTTATGATGCACGTAAACGAAGAATGGCACGCAGTGACCTTTGCACCGCGTGCCAAGCAAAATCTCTCTATGTGCCCAACGTGGCATGCGTGTCATAGTTTGCGACCCCTGGTTAAGATGCTATTTCCTTAATACATGATCATGTTATTACAGATTGCAACAATGTACAGTCGTCCCTCGTTTATCCAAAAATAACTCGTGAAAGGCAAAAACCGCGAAGTATTGATCTTCATTTTTTAGCAGTAATTTGAGTTGATAACCTGCCTGGTTCTGATGTTTAGTGTCTTTTGTACAGGTAATAATGCACTGAACACATGATTCACCGCCAGATACAACAGCGTTTGTCGTTTTTGTGTCGTTTAAAGAGTGACGGTGCTGTGTGTGTTCTCCTGCTCTGCTTTTGACACGTTGCCCGTCCCGCTGCGCTCCACAGCCGACCACAGAGCCACGGATCACATGGGCTCCAGAGCCGACAGCCACAAAACACATTCGGACTCTAGAGAAGTCACAACACGCTCCTCAACACATCTCTGAACTACACACATGACGTTCCAGCGTGAACAAACTTATCATGGTAACTACGAGCTCAAAGAGTCAAATCCTCACCTGGAGAAACGTCTGAGCGTCAGGTCAGCTTCCCCTGCATGATCCAACTGTCTCAAGTTTTATAAAAGAGCTTCTGTGCTGTTGTCTGTGAATGCTGCCATGTGATACGGTCACAAACAGTGAGTTTGAAAGAAAAGCACGCTTACAGCGCACGTCTATAGGACGCGCACTGTAAAATAAAAAAGCAAATTACACACAAAAATCCACGAAGCCGCTGAAAGTGAGCGAGGGACCACTGTATGCACTTCTTGCGTCGCTTGATAGTACATGAAGTGGACACAAGGATCATGCTCATTTTTATCTAGTAGTTCTCGGAAGTATTCTAAGACACAGTACCACAGGTTAGTATGGGAACTTGTCTGTTCGATCAAAACAGGCTGCTGCGTCTCATCCACACAGAGTGCAAAATGAAGGGTGTACAGCAGCACCTGTCCTTGCAGAGCATTTATGAGCGGGCCATTCTGCGTCAGGCCTACAAGATCCTCAATGATCCTTCACATGCTCTGTTTTCAGAGTGTGAGCTTTTACCTTCTGGGAGAAGGTTCAGGGTACCAAAGTGAAGAGAATACGTGCGTGCTATGAAAGTGAGTCGCTTATGAGGTGGACAAAAAAAGAGAAAATAAAGAGGCAAACGCGGGAAGGCGTCTCTTGAAGATTTGCTGATCAGCATCAGCGAAACAGACGAGTTGCAGGTACAACACTTTACACGTGAAGCCCACCAGAATGTGCCTTTTCCATCAATAAACCTCACGCTGAATTTAGAAATCTCCGGTTTAAAAGTGGGATGCACGGTCCAGATGTGCTCAGGGTTTTCATCTCAGACACACGAGGATTGACGCTGGCTTGACTCGGGTCCAGTGCGTGCGTTGTCCCGGGCTCCGGTCTCAAACACACGGGGATCACGCGGACTTGGCTCCGGTTCAGTCCGCAGATGGGCGCGAATCAAAGAGCGTCTCGTCATCATGATAAGTAAAAGTTAAAGACACTTCATTAACAATCACCAGTTTTAGCTTTAAAAATAGAGACTGCAGGGGAGGCGAAAGCACGTAGGCTACTGCCAATGCAGTTGTTTGCATAAGGCAATAATATGTGACCGGTTGTTCTCCTAATTGACCGGAATTTCCTGATCCTGCCGGTCAAAGTGACTGGCTTAAAAAAAGTCTAGCGTAACCTCTGCTACTAAATATAGACCGATAGAGACTGCTGTATTGTTTATTTCTTTTTCACTGTGAATTGAATGTATGTAAATGTATATTTATGAACTGTGGCTTTTATCAAAGAACTGTGCAGTATATGGACCGCAAAACGGGTTGATAGCCCAAGACAAATTTCCTATCCTTGAGACAATAAAGTTAATCTTGAATTAAACATAAGATGAAGATCCAGTACATTTTAATCAATAATTTTCACATGGCTCAATAATCCTCAATCGCTCAATAATAGATGTTTCTTTGCCTCACTGTGGTCTGAACATTTTTCCCACAATTCCACATGTTGCCGAGTGTATTCACTAGTGTTGGAGTAGTTTCTCGGTTCACCTCTTTGATTTGATCCAGCTGACCTCTTAACTAATGAGGGCCGCCTATTCTTCACAATGCCTTTGATGAAATATGCATGCTTCATCCCTTTTTCTGTCCACGGCCAGGCAGAGGACTCCGGCCTTTATGTATGCTATATTTAATTAAACTAATCACCTTGGCCCGGGGCTAGCTGCCTGCCTGACAGCTCCACTTCATTTGCATTTAAATAGAAAAACACTGACCAAAATATTTTGACGGTGGGAGGGAAGGCTTCCTGTCAGCGCGGGTCATTGGCTGTGATTTAGTGGCGTTTAAGCGTGATTTGTGCGTGGTGCGCTGGTGATGGATTGGTCTGTGGGGCGGTTGTGTGTGCAGGGTGGGCTGGGCTCGGGTCGGATGTGTGGATTTGAACTGCATGACCTTGTGCATGCGTGGGTTACAACAGGACGCCGTTATTTGTGTTGCTAATGGTTGTTAACCTTTTATGACACTTCTGCGTAAGCATTATGTCCATGTTTGCATAGTGTAGGGCAGTGGTTCTCAACCTGGATTAACACAGGGGGTCCCAACATGATATCTGGGGTCTATATGAAAAATAAAAATATACCAATGATATCACTTTTCAAATGCAATGATATGTAGATCAGTGCTCTTTTTCAACTCGCGAGCTACTTTTCGACTGAGCACAGCCTGTAAATCTATACCTCTAGATTACATTTGTTACAGATTTGGCCCTCCACCTCATTTCGTGTGGCCCTCAAGGCCTTGGTGTCTTAAAGGGAACCCTGGTTATGAAGACAAATATGGCTAAAACACTAGTACTACTTATTAAAATAAATTGCAAACAATATATAACTGCTTACTTTTTTTTTTTAATAAATTTGTCATTGTTTATGTTGTATTTAAGCTACTGGGCGCCGCCATATTGGTTGATGACATAAATAGTGTTGCCATGGTTACTCTTGCGGTTCGGTGAAAAGTTGCCACAAAAAACACCACTGACAGTGTCCAGTTCTTGCCTCCTTCTCTTCATTATCTTCAGTGTCACTAGATTCCACATCATCTTCCTGTTTTTGGCTTTGCTCCAGCTCAAACTGAAAAGGTTTAACCTAGGATTTGGGTTTAACCCATGTTGCTTAGTTACCTGTTACTTGACAATACTATTTTATGTCACAACCACAGCAAATGGCAGCCTCCATGTCATTTCTTTAAAACACTATTTTAATAAAACTACAAATACTTCAAAGGTATTTATTTATACAAGTGATGATATTATAGGTGTTTTAGGGTAAACATGTGTTTATATTCAGGGTTTCGCTTTAACCTAATGGAATTATTTATCTGAAAAGTACATTTTCAGACTAATGAGAACGTATATTCAGTAGTTGTCACTTCATTAAATCTACAAAAATCAAATACGGAAACTATTATTAATATGTCAAAGATTAGTAAGATCATTTTAGTTACAACCAGCCCTTTGAGGACAAAACGATGCCAATGCAGTCCTTTGTAAAATTGAGTTAGACATCCCAGCTCTAGATTTATATTTCTTTAGAGATGTCCAAGAAAATGATTGAAACACAGTTGGCCTATGACTTTAATTCAGAGTGTAATGCTATTTAATTAAAATGTAAGCAACAAACCACTACCATGCACAGTATACGTTGTTCCAATTGAATACTTTGCCTCAGGGTAGGTGCCTATACCAATACCAACTCAATACCAAATATTTCATTATAATGGCCAAAGAAGTAAATTGTAGGTAACACTTTTTAACTCAAATTTAAATCAATTATCTATGTTAATGATAGCTTCTGCAAACTAGACTCATAAGTTTCAAAAGCAAAATGAATACTTAAAAAGAGCTACACATAGGCCTCTAAATAGGCTATTGTTACTTCATTATAAACTTCGCTCCATTAATAATCTGCTTTGACATTCTTGATCAATTAATGCTTCTGAATGTTTATTGCTTCATTGAATGTGTATTGTTTTATTTTTATTTTCTACTATTCATGTTTGCTAAATTAATAATTTTGGGAAGTCCTCAGAGATTGATTTGATTTGAAGATGTGTTTTTTGTAACTGTGTACAGTAATTGGATTTTGAGGCCTCTTTTTGTCATTAAACATAACTGTGTTGAGTATATTCCTATTTAGTGTTTTTCCACCTCTGTGTTTCCTAAAAACAACAGAGTCCCGTATTACAACCGTGAATAGACCAGTACCAGCCTTGTTTGGCCCCATCCTCCACTGACACACAGCTGAGCCTACAACAAGCTAAACAGTCTCAACATGGTACAGTACAATAATAAAACAAAACTGTGGACAGACACATACCACCGACCCGTTTAGTGCCCAAAACACCCCACCAGCAGCTCCAACGCCAGGTCATAGCGAGCTAAAACAATTGCCCATTAGCTTGACGCACCCTGGGTTTTCACAGTTACACAAAGGTATGACAAAGAGCCTACACACAAAGTCTTTTCTAGCTGCTCTGACTGTTAGCTGTAGCATTAGCCACGAGCTGAAAACATCTATGGCTCCTCATTCAGGACAAAACATGGCTGTACTCGTCGATACCGATACCTGAAAATAAATGATTGTGACTACTACTACTACTACAAAAAAAATAAAAAATCCAACAAAATATCAAAGTTATCACCTCACTTGTAACGCTTCAAACTATGAGTGATTGGTGATTACCATGGAAACACTGAGGGAGGGGGTTAAGAAAGTCAACAACAAACAAACTGCTGTAGGTTGGACTACTCAGCGTGAGCAGGTAGGATTCTGTGTTACTACCTGTCTCATTGATGCGATGCATTTCACGCTTGTAAACTGAGCCTGTAGTTCGCAGTTAAAGTTTTTGTAAAGAAACGAGGCTTTTGAGATTGACCATCACTGCCTCAGAGATTGATTGGACGATTGTAACCAACAGGATTCTTGATCTTGATTCCTTTCTGGCTCGACCAGATGAATTTAGGCGTCAATAAAAATACAAAAAAAAAAAAGCTAAAGACTACATTTTCACTTTGAAAGTAGCCTACATTTGTGTTAGGAGGTCACGGAAAAAAGTTGAGAACCACTGCTGTAGTGTAGTAGTAGCCTCATGTGACCGGTGTGTCTTGCCTTCTCATTTAATTGACCCAAGGAGACAGCTGAATGTTTGTGACAGCATTTTATTCTGCACAGTAGGGCTGCACGATATTGAAAATTTCTGCGATATGCGATATGGGCTCTGAGATTGCGATATTCGATATTTTTGCGATATTTATTTTTCAATTAAGAATTTCTCTGTACATTTATTTAAAGTCATTATTACACTATTAAACGATGTGCGTATAAACCGCACACGTTCTGTGGCTTAGTAATTGCTTAATCATTTTATTAACTTATTTTTATTGAGGCGCGGTCATGTTTAGGACGATTTTTCCACGGCTTAGTTGCTGGTTACTCTGAAAATCTGGCAACCGCAGTCGGTACCCTACACACGTTATGCCTGACAGGTCACAGCTTTATCACAACTAGTTTTTGTGCCTTTTCAATCTTGTTTTAAACCAACACAAATCACAAGAGTTGTTCTTAAGAGGAGAAGACGAGAACGGAGTCAAACCACTCGGCGCTAAAAACGGATGAATAATGCATAAAAATTTAATAAATTATTGCACATCCTTGCGATATGGATATTGCACGTGTCAATATTGCGATATCGATATTTTTTCGATATATTGTGCAGCCCTACTGCACAGAGAATAAAGAAACACTTTTGTGAATTTGCTTGTAGTGGACATTCACCATGTGCTCTAGCTCATCTGGTCTCGAGTTCTCAGTCACAGTGCACATAGTAATATCCAGTTAATTACAATATTCAAATGTCTATTACAATATAGTAAAATTAAGGTAACTTAATATACAACACTCATTTTACTCAGTAATGTTCTTGTGATCGTATAGTGGATTTTTGTAAAACAGCCTTAAAATAAAATATTTAGTTCTAATACAAATGTAAATTTCTGTCTGTCACATTTTTCTATTTGCTAAATAAAGTGCAACACACTTAAACCAACTGCATGACAAAATTATACATTTCACAGTACACATTAACATACCTGCACAAAGAATAAAGAAACACTTTTGTGAATTTGCTTGCAGTGGACATTCACCATGTGCTCTAGCTCATCTGCAGAGATAGCGAGAGGTTAGCCGCTAACTGTGCTAATCAGAAAAACACGGTCAAATAAACATTCTTCACAGAAAATTTAGCATGTTCATTCGAGTCTTAAGTGCAAAAGGCACAACATAAAATTCACCAATTAGCATTACAAGGCTGCACATGTATGAAAACCACATTTAGTCCACTCAAATTCACTGATATGTTACCTGGTCTCGAGTTCTCAGTCACAGTGAGGAGAACCCGGGACTTTCCGCTATTTATACTGTGCAAGTACACTGGGCGCCAGAGGAGGGCGCTGCTCAACAATTTGCATTGATTTAACACTGCGCCTAATAGCAATGTTACACTCACTCCTCAGGCTTGAGACTTGGGCTCCTATCTTGTCAAGTTGACACAATACATAAAGCACTTGGTGGTGTACAAAGTCGTCACCAGTGCTCTTTCAATACTAAAGTCCTAAAGACCAGTTGGTGCTGCTCAGAGTAAGGCGGCGCTTAGCTGTCTTGAAGGTGAAGCCCACTCCTAATTTAAGCGTCTTTTAAAAGCATGTGTGCCAGCTTCAGTTCTCTGAGAATGGCAGAATTACCATGAAAAGAGTGTTTCCGAATGGAGACAAAGCTTCTTGTAGTAGTTATAACAGTTATGAATTTCTAATATAAGCTGATATTCGCACAATTGACTTTTCCACTGGTGCCAGATCTATTGAAATGTAGACCTTCATAGTCCTATAAAAAACATTTTCTTCTTTCTATGAAATATGAATATTTGAATATAGTGAATATGAATATTTGAATAGTGAATGTAGCTGGCGTTTCATTCTAATCAGTGTTGTGTGCGCTGGTGTCATGAGCGTCATTAGCCTTTACAGATGTAAACTCAGATAGTTCATTTATGCAAATAGCAATTGCTTAAACATGGGCAACAGAAACATAGGCCTTGTTTCTTATCGTAAATGAATTCATTTAATTTACATGTCGGCAAAGCGTGGAAGAAAAGCGGCCTGTGTTTCCTCGTCTTCTGGCGTCGTAAGAAGCACATCTCAGAGCAGAAAGCACTAGAACAACATCAGAGAATGAGGAAACGACAAGCCCCTGCCTCCAGAAGGAAAATGACTGACACGGGAGGAGTGTAACTAACCCTGCAGAGGAGCTGGCAGTGTCAACCTCCCCACAGAGAGCACTGACGGCTTTGTGGATGAGAAAAAGGTCTCGCAGGTATATACTGGATACTTAAATAAAGGGTAAACAACCTACTAACAGAATGCAAATGATTGGATAACTGTAGATTCTAGAAAAGACTATCTATCATATCTATCTATCTATCTATCTATCTATCTATCTATCTATCTATCTATCTATCTATCTCATCCATCCATCCATCCATCCATCCATCCATCCATCCATCCATCCATCCATCCATCCATCATCCATCCATCCATCCATCCATCATCCATCCATCCATCCATCCATCCCATCCATCCATCCTCTAGGTGCACTATGTATAGTCAATAGAAATAGTCCATACCAACCACAGTCTGGGACATTCTGCTTGAAAACATACGAGAAGAGACCCTCCTCCAGGACAAATAACAGACACATGGAAGCCCCTCACAGTAAAGACGCCGATTTTCATTATTTATTTAATCCAAGAATAACATCTAAATGACAAAGACATGCTTTTATTCATGTCAAGGTTATTATCCACAAGCATTCATTTTTGGCTACAATAAGATTTTTTTGTATATTTTTTTTTACGAATTGCAAAGTGAAACTGAACTCACCCAAGAACAGCCAATCAGAGGACAGCTTTTTTCAGTTTTGGAGAACAGAAATACCTTATTTAATTTGGACAAAAGGTCACAAAGAGCTGCGTTTACTATGTGCTTTTTGGGGAGAAGGGCAAAGGTTAACTTTACAACTGCTACGTCTGGGCAAAATCGCGATAAAAATCTAACTGTGGGCTCATTCCTGTAACAATCTGCTTTTTTGATGAAATCGTTATCGGGATTTCCCATTCTCTATTTGATGCAACTGTTCAAATATTGACTGTTTTTCCCACCTGCTCCTCTTATGGATCGGCTTCAAAATAGCAAGTTTGCGTTTAAAAGCAATTTTAGCTTTCTTTTGTTTGGAAAGTCGCTTTTGAACTTTGACGATTGCATGTTGGATTTTTTTTTTTTTTTTTACTTGCTCCTGAGCTTTTATATGATAGAATAGCTGATGTTTAGGCATTTTTCAAGTTTGACCCATGAAGATACATTCATTTATTAGAGTTGTAAAAAGAGATCTGAGGCACTGCTGTTAAATTTATTTGTTTTCATCAGGGCATGTAACATTCACAGGTGTGTGGCGATCTTAATTTATAGTAACAGATCACGTGACATGTAGATTATCATGTGACTAGTCACCCATAAACATAAGCAAACACTTCAATATATACACAAGAGGAATAAAGTGATGCATCACATATATAAGCATGGTGTCAAACAAAACACAGACCACTGTGAAAAAGGAGTGGTCTGTGAACAGTGTGTCACATGCTCATACTGAAAAAACACAACCCGTGTGAAAGATACTAAGTTTTACAATTTCAACATACATCCACTGGAATGATGCAAAGATGAATAAATATATACACATATACACTGCACACGATTTATAAGTAAGGTGAAAAGTCAGTATCCCCATTGAGGCCTGGATAGTTCATTGCTTTCAGTTCATGTATCCAATAGGTTTCTCGTTGTAGGAGGCGTCTGAGTCTGTCCCCGCCCCTTTGATTCTGAGGTACATGTTCTATAACCATCGCTCTCAAGGAGCTGACATTGCTATGGCCAGCCTGTTGGTAATGTTTTGCCATCGGATAGTCTGTGTTGTTAGTGCGGATGGCATATTTGTGTTCTGCCAATCGTGCTTTGAATTTTCGTTTTGTTCTGCCAACATAAAAGCATCCACACTCACAATCCAACCTGTATACAACAAAGGGGGTGTTGCATGTGGCAAAACCTCTGCAATGATGAGTTTTATTAGTAAATGTATCCTTGAAGGTGTTGTCTTTATAATGTTTTCACAATGATTGCAGTTGCCACGTTTTTTTGGGTAAGCCAGGTGGAGCTTTTTGGAGCAGGCAAATGGGTGTTGACTAAATGGTCCTTAAGAGTTGGAGCCCTGCGGTGGGCAAAAGTTGGAAGGTCCTTAAAGAGGGGAGCCATTCATTTATGACTGAATTTTTAGCATATTTCCATGTCTAAAGATTGTTTTCTAGTACCATTAAAATATTTTAGAATTTGTTTTGTGACGACACCACAACTTTCTTTTAATCACTTTTACTGAACGACTGGAGTGTCTTGTTTCGGGCTTTTTTCTAATGCTTAGTCACTCGTTTCTTCTGAAAATCTGGCAACGATGGTAGTGAGTGACAGCTGGAATTAACTGATTTTATTCACCTCAAAGGCAATACAAAAAGACCGTCTAGAATCTTGATGAACTTGAAATCGTGATCTGGCTCCAAGAAAATCGTGATATGCATTTTTTGCCGCATCGCCCAGCCCTAACCCAGCTTTATTTACCTCTGTACCTGGACTTTGAGATGACTTCGTCGACCACTGCTTTGCACCGCAGAGCTGCTTAAGATTCGACGCTGCTCACTGTTTATTCAACAAGTGCTTTGACAGACTAAGCCACAGCGCCGTATTCGAAATCTTCTACACGCAGGCTCCAAAGTGTCACTGATCAAAGCTGTTCCGGAGCCTAAACATCTGTGCCTGGGCTCAAACCACAAACCTCTCAGATAACAGCTGAGCACACGGGCTGATTACTCCACAGAGACACGCAAATGACTGAACCACTTTTCATTTAGACTTTGAGGAAAGACTGTAAGTTAATGTTATTTCATGGAATGTCTTCTCTTGCATTTCAGCTGTGTAGTTGTTAACCACTTTTTCACAGCTTCTTTTCTCACCTGGTCGAACAATCATGTCTTGCTGCTGTTAACTGGGTAACATTTATACATTGCTGTGTCCATAGTCAAAACACTTCTCACTCTAGGTCTGGATGTTCCAAACCAGGCGGAGTCCAAGCACCCTCAGAGTCTAAATGTGTCCGAGTCTGAGACAAGACCAAGACCTTAAAGGAGAACTAAACTCAGAATAACTTTTTTTTCACTGTCAGACTGTGTATATGGGGTCAAAATAGAGTTATCCACTGTTTGCAGGTCTTTTTTGGACTTTTTGTGCAAACTCGCTCATTTTGCAGTTATGTGTGGCAAAACGGCGGCTGTACTGCCACGCAGGGCAAACGCTGTCAGTGCATTTTTAGTTCATGCTGACGTGACACCGAGTTTACGCCACAAATGAGCTGCCCAGATGGATTATCTAAACTCCTCCCAGTGACACAGCTGCTGCGGAGAGTTGGAACACAATCACTCACTGTACACTGATATCAGCCGTCATGTGGCTCAGCTTGTTGAGCGAGTGGTGTGATGTGTAACCACTTGTACAACTGTGCGCAGGTTCGAAACTCGTGCCAGTGGCAAGTTTTTCTTTCGTTTTTGTTTTCAGTTGTAGAAAATACTCGCGTCATAAGCTCACGTGCTTATGTAGACTAAAGCAAAGGTTTAATACATATGTTTTGTAAAGTAAATATAAAAAGAAATCTTGACATGCAAGTAAGCAACTTCTTCAACTGCAAATCTCACGTCAGGACAGGACCGCTCTGACATAAAACTAACGTCACTCACAAGCTCACTGTTCATGTTTGGTCAATCAATGTCTGTTCACACCCACCTGGGTGTCTCTTAAAACAGTGTTTCCAACCAGGGGTACGGGGACCCCAGGGGGTACTTGGGATGATTGCAGATTTAAAAGAAAGGTAGAATTGCAAGTATTGTAATGTGAAAAAAAAATTGCAGCATTTTTTACATGATAAGAAGCAATTGTTTGACCTGGAATACAATAAACAATAGAATGCAGTGGTTACAGATGAAAATATATGAGTAAGGATAAAATACTCCTAAAAAAAAACAACATAGGGGGTACTCCATGTGTCAGATCACGATTTGGGGGTAGCAAGATGAAAACGGTTGGGAACCACTGTCTTAAAAGGCCTCCAGGCATCTCCCACTTTTGCGAGTCCTGTGTGAGGTGCAGTTGTGGCGGAGTTAGTCTCTGAAAGCGTGTTTAGCCTCACTTTAAAAGCGATCTCGAGTCTGGTCTTCGAACACTACTGCACTAATTCTCATTATCAAACAAACTTTGGCTTTCTTTTAACTTAATTCATTAGTAATGAAACAAGTTAGCTTTCCTGCTGTGAAATATAATCTGTCCAGTAAAACATGATCAACTGTAGTGGGACTGAGAATTTGAAGTGAATATTTGACATGAGGTCAAAGAGAAAAACACTACAGCAAAGGTTTCCAACATGAAGCAGGAACTATGAGTACCTCTCTGCACCTTCCAGAGTGTGATTCAGGATGCTGATAGGGCAGATAACTTGACCTGTAGCGGAAGTTGGAGAGGAGCACACTCAACTGAACATCAGAAACCCTGGAAACACCGGTTGAATAATGACCAAAACATCTGATGTAGTGATAGATCTGCAGATTTAATTAGGAAATTACAGTGTCACACCAGCAGTGCATTTAACATTTCTGTTTAATACTTTTACAAGCCTTGTATTACATGAGATTATTTGTCATGACAAAAGTATCTGACTTTAGTATTTCTGAGAAGTAGTGTGTGTGCATAAATGTGCATAGCCTGACGTGCCACACAGAATCTGCGAGGCGTCACTGGGGGTTAGCATGATTTTTGGAACAGGATTTGGGGATTTCGGAGTTGTCCCAAATTTTTGGGGACGTCTAGTGGCCAAGGGGAACAGGACATTTTAACACAGAATGTGTGTGTACACTTCTGTTTGAAGTCACATCCAGACAAAGCCACAGCTGTAAACCTCACTTACAGCGATTCGTGGCGCTGTTGTTTCGCATATTTTATTTCATTGTACATTTTTGCTGGGCGGATTGGCACAAAATATGACCAAATTGAAGCTCCATTTTCACAGAACATCACTGAGAGTTCTCAAGAAACAATCTGTCTGTGAAATAGCTCTGCTGTGACACTGCCTTGACAGTTGGGTGCTTCTGAAGGAGAAAGAAAGAGAGAGAGAAAGAGCTAAGCGGCTTGTGAGCCTCTGGTCGCCGCCCCTGCTCTAGATGCTTAAAAATATGAACAGACTAAATGGAAGTTTATGTTTTACCATCACCAAATTGTAACCCATCTAAAGTGATCACATTTTAACTTTCTGTCGTGCAACACAAAAACGTTTTCACAATAGGTCTGGGTAGTAAAAATCGAAGTCGTGAGCACATCTCTGTCACAGTCTGCTTTTTTGATTGTGATTTTCCATTTCAGTGTTTGATACATCAGAGGCCTGTACTACGAACGTCGCTGAACTTATCCTGGATAAGTTTCTCTAACCCGTGTTGACTCACCCAGACATGAGCCTCTCTGGATAAACTGTCCTACGAAACGAGTTCACAGCTGGATTTGTTAACCCTGGATTTTCTTAATGAAGTCGTGTCACAGAGCAGGGGCAGGGTTAACGCAAACTGACCAATCAGAACAACCGAGCTGCGGACTTCAAACATGAGGAAACGTCAATCATGAAGCGAAATATACGAGTGTGAAAATCTAAGCAAATGAAGTCGGCGCTTAATCAACCAATCACAGACACAGAAGTTACACTACAGAGTTCATTTAATGTACTGCATGGATATAACAGACTAAAGCACAAATGTGCAAACATCACAAACATTTAATAGATCGACTCTTTAGTCTGAATGAGCTGTGTCCTTTATCTGAGTCAAAGTGATGCGTAAAAAATCCACAGTCAAATGTGCACAAAGTCAATCATTATTTCTTGACAATGAAAGAGTTTATTAATCATCACACAGTTTAAACAGGATTGTTCAGTCACTGTTATAGCTATAAGATCTCATCCTCCTCTTAATAAATAGGTTACGTGTTGTGCGCATCGCACTGATATAACTGACTTTCACATTTCCTCATTTCCCTGTCTCCATCTCTCTCACTCCTTCTCTCTCTCTTCACAAACGCTAAATTCTTGTCTCTGATTGGCCAGCGCCTTGTCTTTTTAACTTATTCGGGAACTTATCCTGGTCCGGAGCAGGTTATGAGTTTGTCACATGTTGCTATAGAGATCTACTCTGATAGGAAGAGATCCAGTTTCGTAGGACTGCCAGACCAGGTTTAACCCCGAACTTACCTCGCTAAACCCAAACAGCTTCGTAGTACAGGGCTCTGTTCTGATACTTACTTCTCTTATTGGTCAGCTTCAGTGTTGCCTTGGACAATGTGTATTGTCCAAGAAAAACAATTCTTGACTTGGTCTCAACCTGTCTTGGTCTTGTCTTGGTCTCGACTGTCAAAAGTCTTGGTCTTGTCTCAATCTTGGAATCTCGCGGCCTCAAGCAAGTCCTAATCTCGATTAAACCCCACCTTTGCATGAGAAAAGCTAAACACAAACAGCTCTTCACTTGCACAAAATCAAAACAACTACACACAACCATCTTCCATCTCCAAGAAAAAAAAAAACAGTAATGACAACTGCCTTAGTATTTTACAGTCGAAGAAACAAGCATTGCTCACTTGTTTACCCTTTTGTTTGCTAATGACGCCTTCTCGTCGTTTCATTTGAAGAGTGACTTACGTGCGGCGCATATATGAAGCCGTTACTGTACGTGTCTTATGTGTGGGATGTTCCTGGGTCATTGAACATCAGTGGAAGAAATGAGCTCCATAAATAATGTGCTTTGAACCCTGCGTTGTCCCCCCAGCACGGCAGCCATTATGTCGCCTTTGAAATGATAATTGCTTCTTGTTATGGATATTTACTGTAGTGACTGATGTGACACTCATTACACTCAAGGCCTCGTATATGGGGAACATTTATTCAACATGACAATTGGAGCGTGTGTGCGCCGAGTGAAGTGTAGAGACGGGACTAGTTTCTCGGCGCAGTGAGACGGAGCGGTAATGTGCCGTTGATCAGAGGAATGTGTAGTTGTGTCAGGTGTGAGGAGGAGTGGAAAGAAAAGGGAGGAATTGTGTGTTAGGCTTTTCTGACAGGTCCTGTGGTGGAAAAGGGAAGTATGGAATAGTTTGGTTGGATGGGCTGTTTGGGAAGTATAGAGGGATTATCAGTCGACGTCACTTTCCATTCTACTGCGCATGCTCCAAACAGAAAGAGCCGCTGTCCATCAGATTAGTTGGGGAAACTTCTTTGATTAAAACTACTAAACGAGATGAGAGCAGCTGTTTGGATCTGGTCTGAACCGGTCTGACAGACGTCTGTCTCCTGAAGCTTGACGCTGGATGTACACCAGGCATGTCCAAACTGCGGCCCGGGGGCCAAATGCAGCCCTTGAACCTTTTTTGTTGGCCCTCAGACTTCTTGCGAGATTGGCCCATTGTACAAAAAGTTTTGTTTTCAATGTCAAATTTGAGCAATTCTCTTCATAGTCAAAATAATATACATTTTTTATGTTATATTAACCTAAAAAGACTGTTTAATGCCTTATTAAAATTGTGGTGACTCATTAAAATTAGGTCAAATGCAAAAATTTTCAATGATTCGCTTCACAGTATGGCCCTTCACTCCATACAAGTTTCAAAATGCGGCCCACTGTGAAAAAAGTTTGGACACCCCTGATGTACACAGTTCGGTGCTGGTCGGGACCCGCAGAACCTAGAAAGTGCTTAAAATCAATGCGCCCATGTATACGGACCTCGGAGGAGAAAATATGTGGGCAGCACAGAACTGTCAAAAGATTCAGCAGTGGATTCTACTAGAAACCCCGCCCACCTTGGATAAACCAGCCAATCAGAGTCGAGGTGACGCACAGCTCTGTTGAACAAGATGAAAATGAGTTTGACCATCGTGGCAGTACAGTTTTTCCACACAACTGCAAAATGAGAGAGTTTACACAAAAATGTACAAAAAGCCTGGAAACAATCGATAAATCAGTTTTGACCCCAAAGTGAAAACAGTCGATTGTGCGTTTAGTTTCACTTAAAGGGGCACTGTGTAAGATTGAGAGGAATTTTAATGATCACATATAGTCCACAAACATTAAATCATATTTATTCTTTACAACATGAATACTTAAGAGAGCACTGTTAACCAATCCACATCAACTGTGATACATTTATACGTATTCAAAATGTTTATTACGGCCAGAATGTGATTATTGACGCTAGATGCATCATGCTTATAGGCAAAATGCATGTGAAAGGCTCCCTCTAGTGTTCAAAGTGGAAATCACTTTCTTTGTTTGTTTTTCTTACATAGTGCCCCTTTAAGGTCCTGAGCAGAACTCTCTGTGTATCTGCGCTGAGTCTCTGCACTGCAGTAATAACTGCACCTACAGAGGCCCCAGGAGCATTCAGGACGGGTCAAAGATAGAAGACATATTTCCCTGTGGACACAGAACGGTGCACCTTACGTTCCTTTTTTAATTAGATAAATAAATATGTTTCAGTTTCTGTTTCCCCAAGGTTGTGTCTGTAAAGGTACAGCTCTGAATGTCTGTTTAGACTGAATTATTAAAGATCCTTGTACATGTGCAGTATACAACTCAGTATATATTACTTTTGTATAACGGACGTATGTTATTTTTTTAAATAAAAAAAGCAAGTGAACATATGTAGAAATGTGAAAAGGTTACACATAATATTCTAAGCTTCAGCCGTCTTCATTTTACTGACCAAAAATAAACCAAACTAAAGTAAAAAAGAAAACCATGAATATCAAACAATGTCACAAGACTCTATGAAGACAACCCAATATTTAACAGCCTCACACTCAGACTTTACATAATCTTTACCCACTCACTTAAAACATTCCGTCCCTGCCACAATCGTCCACAGTTTCCTCTCGTTTCGCGGCGGACAAAATGAGCCTATCTACATGCACGGCGCAGCAGCCAGCCCCACAGACAACATCTCCGTCAAGTCTCTCCAATAGTTCATTTCCATGCTCAGCGGTGCACAGAGCAGACGGCAGCAGATAAAGGGACGGGCTGATTTGGCAGATGTTTCTCTCACGTCACATGACACTTCTGAGGAACATGGAGAGCAGATAGTTCAAATAGTCAGTCCCTTCTGAAGTTTATTCATGAGGGACAAATGTGAGTGTTCATGCAAGCTTTTGGTTTTACTTTAGTTGTTTTTGTGATAGAGTAGGAGAAAAAAAAACATATATAGAATAAAATATAATCCAATGTAGAATATTTTTACTGCATGATTAAAAATACCCATTTGGCAGATATTACAGTTTTTTTCTATAAGTTTGCAGATCATTTGGCCAAACTATTTGACACTTCGTGTGATCTTTTGATTTAAAAAATTTGCTAAATGTGGGATCATTGTCCTGTCTGTAGGAGACTTGTACAGAAACATGTGCAAGCTGCACTGACACACGAGACATGGTCTAAGACACTGGAAGTTTGATGAAAGCAACGAGAAATGACATTCAGTTGTGAGTAACTGTAGCTTGGTTTGGAGATATGTCCATGTGATTCTGAGAATGTCATCTCAGTTTCAAGAAATAAGCCAAACCAATTAAAAAAAACTGTAAGAAAATCATATTAGAATCTACATTAAACATGTGAATGTGTATTGTATCAGAAGGCTTTTAGTAATTAGAGGTGATATCACAGCATTCTAATTGTGAGGTTCGAGTGGCCAAAAGGCATAAAGTCAATAGAGAAAAGGGATATTTTTTCCTGTAAGGGTCAAACTAAAGGTAAATTAGAAAAAAGAAGCTGTATGTAAGAACAAATTGAACCAACAGCAACTCTGCAGAACGCTGGGCTTGTAACTGACATGTAAAAGCACAAAAGCAGGTCAACAGTGGCAGAAAAGCAGACAAACACTCTCTTCACATTTATCACAGACTTTAGAATTACACACAGTTGAAATAATTACATTTTTCTTCCAAAAAAAGATGTTCTTGAGTCTTTTTGATGAGGATAAAAATTATAGTTAGCTTTTTACCAGGTGAGAAAAAGCCAGTATCTAGTGAATATGTGTGTTTTCCAGAGGTGGGAGTAAGTCACTTAGATGCAAGTCACAAGTAAGTCCAAGTCAGCGGGTCATCAGGGTCAAGTAAGTCAAGTCAAGTCTTAGCTTTTTGTCAAGTAAGTCAAGTCAAGTCATCAGCTTGGCGTCAAGTCATGGCAAGTCATTACATTTTTTAAAGCCAAATTTTAATGGCTACTCAACTAAACGGCTTTGGTGCATTTTAAAATAAAACATTTTGCATTTAACTACAAAGTCAACTACACATTTATGTAAAAATAGAAAGTTAAAAGCATACTTTGGGACATTCTGGATGAGGATGAATAATTTTGCAGTGTCAAAAAATACAGCTAAAGCAGTGCTTCTTTTTTTGCCATGCCGCCCTTGGGATGGAAAAAAATATCCTTTGCCCTGTAAAAAAGTGCATAATAAAAGGTTGTCAGTCACTCTCGTCAACTTTTCGGATTTCTTAAACGAGTTCAGAGCATAAAAATGGCTCTGTCCACAACACAAAAAAGAAAATGTAAGTCCTGTTGCTTTCATTTAACCATTGTTCTTTAAGTGTTGTGAAAATGTGCAATTTATTATGCTGTGTCTCTTATTTCTTCTTATTATATTTATTTATGTATTTATTTATTTATTTATTTAGGGACAACACTTGTTATTGCAAATTTCATGGAAATATCTTGAGTCAAAGTGGCTCCTTTACTGAAGTAAAGGACAGAGTTACGACTGTTAAGGGCATTTGCTTGTGAAAGAAGGCCATTAAAGGTGTGAAAGAGAACTACAAGTTTTTCTTGTTTGTTAGCTTATTGGGGCAAGTCAAATGCATGAGTCTTTGGGGGATGAGTCTGATTTAATGAGTGAACAAAAATACGCTTTACTACAGTTTAAAATTATTTTTCTAGGCAGAAACTTTAGGCGGGCCACACATTTTTTTTCGCGGGCCGGATTTGGCCCGCGGGCCGCCATTTGACGTTCACTGCGAGAGGCTTTTAAAACAACACAGACTTCACAAACTTGGATCAGCTTGTCTGAACTCATGTTTAGTATCACTTTTACATCTCCTGTGTCTTGGGACAGTGAATTAAATGCTCCGTAACGTCCCGTCAAATTCCGCGCGCGCCCCATTGAAATGTATGGCAATTTTCAGTAAAGGCAAAAACAATCATAACTCTGTGAATCTGAGGTCAATCTTCGTGAATAAAAAGTGGCTGAAAGCTTGTGAGTAGTAGAGTGTCGCTGTGGACTTCAAACAATCACAGGGCCCAGGATTTCTTTGTTTTAGCTTAATTAGGCGGGATCAGCCAGGTTACAGCAGCAGCTTTACGCACATGCGGCTGTCACTCCCTCATGTCGGCGAGAGGGAAAGAGAGAGAGAGCGTGTGGAGGCGCAAATGTTTCTGAATGAGCCAAAGAGCCGCACAAGTCATACACAAGTCATGTCAAGTAAAGAGTCACAAGTCAAGTCAAGTCTCAAGTCACTAATGTCCAAGTCACAAGTCAAGTCAAGTCTTTGGGGATCATAGGGCAAGTAAGTCACAAGTCATGAAAAGTGCGACTCGAGTCAAGTCATGTGACTCGAGTCTCCCACCTCTGGTGTTTTCCGACAGACGTAATTACATATTGATGTATGTATGCTACCTGTCCAATCAGAACACTTCCTAACCTCCAGACGTAAAAAAAAAAAAAAAAAGCAGATTTAGACCTTGTCCACACGAAGACAAAACAAGGATAGTTTTAAAAACGATCTGCGTAAACATGGAGCTGCCTTAGAATTTATCAGCGTCCACATGAATCAGTAAAACCAGCCTGAAGTCGGTGTAATGCCTGTATCTGACCAGAGTGTGGCGCTGTGACACTGACACACAAAAACTTAGCAGAGAACTCTCTTACCCCGGTCTCACACTGGATCCAGTCCGTACTCCGGTCCGGCGAGCCGCGCGGCTCTGCTCCGGTCGTCCGGATCGCTTCCGTTTCATTGAAATTTTTCCGGACTGCCGGAGCGCTCCGGAGCCCTTTTTGGTGAAGTTGTGAAAAGAAGACACAACAAACAGGAAACCAAACTGTGTCCTTGTTTACATATCCATGTGCCAGAGATCGCGTAAACTCCCTGAAAATCCCAAGTTGAGCGTGAATCCCTGTGAACTCGTGGTCTCGCGAGGCCAGCAGAGTCCGTACATACACATGCATATTCTGGAGGCAGTGTGAGTGACAACCAGACCCAGACGGATCCTGATCTGGATCTGGATCTGGAGGCAGTGTGAGCCCGGTGTTATACTTAGCAAACGTTCTGAATGAACAACATGGATCTAAAACCTCCAGAAGAGACTCAGAAAGTGGATTTATGCTTCAGAATCTTTGGGAATATTTTGACAACGTTTCAATACGGATTTAATGGAGATTGTAAGGGATTTATTATTTTTTTTTTTTTTTATGTCTTCTGTGGTTTACGGTGAAATGAGACGCAGATGTGTGGTTTAGGACAAATATTTGTGCTGAAACGCCTGAGCTTGGCTTCGTGCGGACAGGCCCTTAGCGTGTTTAATATGTAAACCTTGTATTTGGGTCATTCTCTGAAAGTGGGACCGTTTTGCCCATTGGTTATTTGACAAGTTTTCATTAGGTAAATAATAATATATATATTTTAATTTTTTATGTAATATATACTACTAATGTGCCTCTAAAAGATTTTAAAAAAATTGCAGCCCAAGATAAGATGGAACTTTTTTTTTTATAACCGGTTTTTTAAAAAAAAAAAGCTTAAATCATGACCAAAAGTGTGACATTCTTATCCAGCAATAAACATGATGTAATTTCCTCATGTAAACTCGATAAAATACTGCATTGAAACACAATAAAATGAAGACTAATGTTGGAAAATATGTTTGCATTTCGTTTTTCTACTTTTTGTATTCAGTTTTGCCAAAACGACAGCCGAATTCCTGGGTATCTGTATGTAACTGTTGGTGTCCATATAAGTTGCACACGGACCTGATCAGTTTTATCAGCAAGTGAAGACTTTTCAACGCTCAGGAACCTTGCAGCGGATAAACGCCACTAATGTGTGTATTCAGAGAGAATATCTCAAAAATCAACATTTTATTTAGTATATAAACTCTCTCAGCTAAAAAATGTGGTCCAGTTGGTGTCCATGCTACATGCGGAATTTTGCTGCATTGAGAGCAACTGAAATTGAAATGGCTATACAGTAGTCCCTCGTTTTTCGCGGGGGTTACGTTCCAAAAAGTAGTGATCTTCATTTTTTACCAGTAATTTCAGTTGATAACCTGCCTGGTTCTGATGTTTAGTGTCTTTTGTACAGGTAATAATGCACTGAACACATGATTCACCGCCAGATACACAGTGCGAGTCGTTAAAGAGGGACGGTGCTGTGCACGTTCGCCTGCTCTGCTTTTGGCACGTTGCCCGTTCCGCTGAGCTCCACAGCCGACCGCCGCCTCCAATACACATAACGCAGAGCGCGTATATGGCATCACCTGCTCTGGGGTCACCAAGCCGAGCTGTGCTGTCCCGCGTGCTGAACTCACGAGTGACAGAAAAGTCTGGTCTAGACGCATGTGCCTGATGATTCTTAACACACAGCTCAAAATCAAAGTCTCTAGAAACCGTATCGAAAACAGAAACGTGTTCTACGACTCGTAAACTCTCAGACAATCTTTATTTTGCGTCAATAAGACACATATTGGGTAAGTTACGAGGAAAAACAGCAGCTGAATTAAGACGGCTGTAGATTTGAACACACAAATTACCGCGGCGAAAGACGGCGGATTTTGACACATTTGTGCTCAGCCATGGATCACACGGACTCCAGAACAGCCACGAAACACATCCGGACTCTAGCGAAGTCACAACACGCTCCTCAAACACATTTCTGAACTACACAAGTGACGTTCCAGCGTGAACAAACTTATCATCGTAACTACGAGCTCAAAGAGTCAAATCCTCACCTGGAGAAACGTCCGAGCGTCAGGTCAGCTTCCCCTGTTTTCTAAAAGAGCTTCTGTGCTGTTGCCTGTGAATGCTGCGATGTGATACGGTCCAAACAGTGAGTTTGAGAGAAGAGCCCGCTTACAGCGCGCATCTATAGGACCGCGCACTGTAAAAAAAAAAAAAAAAAAAAAAAAAAGCAAAATTGCACTAAAAAAAAAGCCGCGAAACAGCGAAGCCGCGGAAAGTGAACCGTGATAGAGCGAGGGACCACTGTATTGGAAAAAATAGTTGTGCATCTTTCTTGACCATTCTAGATCCTGTCAGTACACTTCTCAAAGATGGAAATTAACCTAAAAATAAAACAATTGCTGCAGTTTGTTTCAGCCTGGATGTCACACTTTATAGCCCCACTTTCAGAGAATGACCCATTGAATTATTTTCCATGTAAACTTGACGGAAATGTTTACATTCGAAGCTTTGAGTTTGCATTTGTGAATGAAAGGTATGTTGTTGATGAGGCGGCAACATTCTCACACGGCCAAAAGTCTATTTTACGTAACGCCTTTCTAAAGTGTCTATTCTATTGCGTCCCTGTGACCCGGCCCTCATCACAACCTCCGCTAATGTACCATACTGTAGAATCATTTACGAACACTCTCCAAGCCGAACGAAATGACTCAAATCACCCTGCTATTCCTTCTAATCCCAGCATGTTTTTTTAATGTCTTTTCAAATCCAAACGTTAAGCGATCCTCATCCTTGGATGCTTTTTTAATATCCTCAAAAGACCGCGCGCAATCTCCGAGAAGCTGCTCACATCCTGTTGCTATGGTACCCAGACGGATACAGACCTGGGGATGGCTCGTGTGACTCACCTACTGCCACGGAACAAAAAAAAAAAGAGACGCCAACGGGCCAGCCAATCGGGACACAGACGTCAGGCGGATTGTGCCACTGTACCTGCCGTGTGAGAATCCAGACTTTTTGGTGACTAAAGGGAAATGAGCGTGCGTGTGTCAGATGCAGGTGACGAGGAGGATTACAGACTCATTTCTGTCATGTTCCTGCAGGATGGTGAAGTGTAAGGAGTGATGGGGAAAGTGACACGGCTGGGTCTGTGTGAATTTGGAAATGAATGTGAACCGGAGACACGTCACTGTCGACCAGATTTAGAATGAAGCTCGCTATATGTTTGAAATGAGTTCTTAGGGTGCATTCATAATCAGAGGCGGATCTAACTTTTTGGGGGCCCAAGCAAAAATCAGCTTCGGGGGCCCTTTAGTCTTCTTACGAACCTTAATCAGACAAGCCAAAGCAAAGAATTCACTTTTATCATTACATAATTTCTAACTATACACAAAGCGACAGACAAAAATAAGTGTAAGCTAAATAATATTTCTCACAATAAAGAGATAATGAAAGATCCTGCTCCGGAAACATTTGAATAAAACAGATGCATTTTCCCTAAATTTGGGAAGCTTTTTTAGACCAACAAATCTTTACTTTTATACAGAATTGTATCATTAATATCATTGCAACTCTCCTCAAGTTTCACTTGGTGTCAGTGTTTCCATGTGGGGCCCCAGTTCTGTCCCTCCCCCTGTGAGCTCCGCCTCTGTCCCCTCTTCATTTATTCATGCTGGCACAGATGATAAGCTGCATTATCGCGCTGGAGTTTTTGGACTGAAATACTGAAATCTGAAACTTTTTCGGGACACGAAGGAGGCGGGGCCCTCCACAGATGCGGAGCCCTACACAACTTGCATAGTCTGCGTGTAGGAAGGTCCGGCTCTGTTCATAATACACTTTTGATTGGGATCAGGATTCATTTGTCTAGATAATTCAGTTCGATCACACAGAGCCGGACCTTCCTATACACAGACTATGCAAGTTGCGTAGGGCTCCGCATCTGTGGAGGGCCCCGCCTCCATCTGCGTGCGGATAGTTTTTCGAGTTTATGTCTGTCCAGTCATCAGTCCATCATGTCTGATGGCTTCATTCTCTGGTTTGTGCTGTACATAAACCCTGTGTGACCAAAATGTGATAGACCCTCCCTTCTACTGTTCTTGAGACAAAGGAGTGTTGGGCAGAAACACAGCAGCTTCCCCTGTGCTCAAGACTGACGAAATCAGAAACAGGTGTCTGATGAATTTTAGCACTTTGCGCAAAATCAAAGACTCTGGGAACAGTTTGAACAACAAATACATGTTCTGTATCTCATAAACTCTCAGCCTATATTTTGCGTCAATAGGACAAGTATTATCTGAACTACGCACACAAATAGCTGATGAAATTTAAGGTCTGCAGATTGCAAAAATTACCGCAGCGAAAATGACCGTGGCGAAATACGGCGAATTTTTGCACATTTATGTTGAATTATTTTAAAAGCCACATAAAACACGAGGCTGTCTGTCCCAAAATATTTTCAGACTTCCAGTATATGATGCAGCTTCTCAGCTGTTCCAGCGTCAGTGTGAAGAGTGAACAGAGGCGGAGCTCACAGGGGGAGGGACAGAACTGGGGCCCCATTTAGAAACACTGACACCAAGTGAAACTTGAGGAGAGGTGCAATGATATTAATGAGAAAATTCTGCATAAAATTAAAGATTTGTTGGTCTAAAACAGCTCTTTCCAAATTTAGGGAAAATGCATCTGTTTTATTCAAAAGTTTCTGGGGCAGAATCTTACTTTATTTCTTTATTGTGAGAAATATACTCTTATTTTTGTCTGTCACTTTGTGCATAATTATAAATTAAAATGAAAAAAGTCAATTTAAACGCGGCTTTGGCTTAACTGATTAAGGTTTGTAGAAAAGACTGAAGGGCCCCCGAAGCTGATTTTTGTTTAGGGCCCCCAAAAGGTTAGATCCGGCTCTGTGATCACACGACTGTATGTCACCATTTTCTTGTGTTATTTACAAAAATAACAACTCATAAATGAAAGCAAATACAGAAGGTAACTCACATTACTGTGGAGAAAATGGTCTATATTCATCTAATAGTTGGTTACACAGCTAAGTGAGCAGATGACAGACTTTCAGAGCCAGATTTACTCAAATAGATAAACTTTTTGTTATGTTTTCATTTGAAATGAAATGCCTAGCCCTGCTCTCTCGTCTTCTAAAGTGAAAGTCCACATCGTCGGCACTCCGACACTTGGGTCTGTCACTCACTAACCTGTACTTTGCCCGTCATAAAAAAAATTATTAAAAAATCCATGTAGCAGTGACATAGAAAAAGCCTTGCAAACCTAGTGAACTACACGAAACCAAAGAAATACTTGCAGTTTATGGAGTCGGTGAGAAACCTCTTGAAAGACAAATGATGTTCTCCTTGGAAAAAAAAAAAATCAATTATGAAGAATATTAATGAAGTATGCAGTGGTGCAGCGTGGGACTTGAATAAATGAGCAGATGTCTGAGTGTAAAGATCTGACCATGAAGAAAAGTTTACTCCCACGTCACGACACAGAGAAGATTTATTGTAAGTTTGAGGGCTCATGATGCAGTTTTTATGTTGTCACGACGGTACATTCTCAAACTTGATTTTCATACAAAGGAATATACTTGATATTTTGTGTTAATTCCATTAACACAATGAGAATTCACCATCATTTTAAAGTACAAAATAAACACGTACAGCGGCATGAAAAGTATGTGACCCTTTTGGAATTTCTCACATTTCTGCTAAAAATCACCATCAAATGTGATCTGATCTTTGTCAATATCACACAGATGAAAAAACAGTGTCTGCTTTAACTAAAACCACCCAAACATTTATAGGTTTTCATATTTTAATGAGGATAACAGGCAAACAATGACAGAAGGAGAAACTTACATTTAATATCTGGTTGCACCCCCTTTGGCAGCATTAACTTCTACCAGACACTTCCTGTAGTTGCAGATCAGTCTGGCACATCGATCTGATCCATTTTGGACCATTCTTCTTAAAAAAATTGCTGCAGTTCAGTCAGATTCTGGGATGTTGGGCATGAATTGCTGTTTTGAGGTCATGCCACAGCATCTCAAGTCAGGACTTTGACTTGGCCACTCCAGAACGTGTATTTGGTTCTTCTGAAACCATTTTCAAGTTGATTTACTATTGTGTTTTGAATTATTGTCTTGTTGCAGCTTCTTTCCTCTTTTAAGCTTCAACAGTCACACAGACAGCCTCAACTTTTCTTGTAAAACATCTGATAAACTTTTGAATTCATTTTTCCACTAATTATTACAAGTTGTCCATGCCCTGAGGAAGGGGGGGGGGGGTCTTGGGGGTTCTCAGATTCTCCAATCAAAGGCTCTGACCCCCCATTTGCCTCGACCAATAGACCTATCTGTTATATTTATAACTAGGAATCTTGTGGGACTGCCAGATACAGACAGAATGGTAATGGCGAATCAACCAGACATCAAGGATCAAGGGTGGTGGATAAAGAGCTGAGGAGAGCTGTGGATGTGGCAATACCAAGTGATGGCAACATCAAGAGAAAGGAGCATGATATATATATATATATATATATATATATATATATATATATATATATATATATATATATATATATATATATATATATATATATATATATATATTATATATATATATATATATATATATTCTTTCTTGTGATACTGTGTTGCATTGGTTGTATTTTAGAATCAATGCGTAACGTCAATACTTTGACAGCCCTGAGGGGTCTAACTGTCTTCAAACACAGTCAATCTGTCACAGAGCTATGCAAGCCCGTTCTCTTCATCTGAAACTATCACATCATCACATTGTAGAATGTGAACACAACCTATTTATTCAGCTGTGATATGCAGATGCAGCTAAGCACATATCTCCCAGCGCCTCCAGTCTACTCTGCTGAATCCACAAATTACAGAGACATGCTACGCGGCTAATTCAGGTTATTTCATTAACTGAAGAGAAAGATTGGCTCTTTCTCAGTTTGCAAGGACCACTCTGTTATTGGAAGCATTTATTCAAGTAAGCAAGTCATCTTTATATATAGCATGTTTCACAGATGGCAACAAATCACCCAAGTGCTTTACAAAGAGAAGGTGGCCAAACCATAAGTAGTCACTATTCACAGCACAATGATAAAATCACAATTAACAACACAACAAAGCACAAAAAGCAAACAAATGTGCGATGAGTGAGAGCAAGAAAATGCAATACAACAATGAGACACCAAGAAAACCTGCCTAGCTCATATTAAAAACCAGATCAAACAAATGGGTTTTCAGACGTGTCTTGATTTGAGCGACAGACTCAGAGGACCTGACAGACAGAGGCAGACTGTTCTACAGTTTGAACAAAGAAAAAAAAAAACAACACTAGAACTCTCAAGTCTGTCATTTTGATGGTTGTCAGAATGATGTCAAATCACAACTAATGTGATGTCAAATTGTTCAACTAAAATAAAACAACAAAATTGAGTTTTGAGTAATTCTTCCTCGAACTCCCACACTCATCAATTTGACAGCTCTATTAAATACATTGTATATACAGTTGATACAGTTGACCACAAAGACCACGCCCACTAACGAACCACCGAGGAGGAAACTAACTAACTAGTGCATCAGAACAACAGATTTATCACTCACAACCACAACAACAAATGTAAACTTAAGGAAATATATTGTGTCAAATACAGACACAAAGACATGGAGATAAATAAAGTGATCCAATGGTCCAACTATCTAAATATATCTAATAATGTTGACGATAGCTGTGAGCTAAATGCTAACGTGATGCTAGCATCGCCTGGTGTATTTTGCTTTTTTTTTTTTCTGACATAACACATCCACAGACCCACGAGATAAGCGCGCCGCCACGTCCAGGATCCACTCATCTCGTTCATGTGTTGCAGACACATTACAACACACCCAGGCATGCACTATTTCAGAAGCTACTTTGGGATACGTCCTTGCAAATGGAGGTAGACAAGCTTTTAGCTTTCATCGAACTGGTCTATGTGTGCAGAACCAAAAGGGGGCAGGACGCTGCTGAAGCTGTCCAGCTTTTGGTCGACTGACTTATTTCAAGCAGTCAAACAAATTTGGCCTGGCAAGTGAAGTTTGGAAAAATGTGTAAATAATATCATCCATTGCTACAAACCTGGTTCAGACATTACCATTGACGAGCAGCTTCTTCCCACCAAAGACATGTCGTTCACACAAACATGGCGAACAAGCCAGACAAATTTGGCTTAAAGTTTTGGGTGGCAGCAGACATCAAAACCAAATATATGTTGAATGCAACGCCATATTTGGGGAAAGACGTGATGCCCATGCCAGGTCATCGGCTTGGCAACAGTGTGGTCCTGAAACTGGATGAGTCCTTAAGTGTTTAGGCCCAGCCAGCAGGAGCTGGTCAGCTAAACTCAGGGCCTATGAACATACGGCTGCAGTTAACTCCCTCAGATAAGGTGGACCCATACAATGCAGACATTTAAAAAAATCTGTAACAGTTCACTCAAAAATAGATGAGAAGTTTTGAACAGCCTGCAAATGCTGCAGGGAACCCTGGTCCAGCCCAACAAACAACGAGTTACAATAGTCAAGACGTGAGAAATGCATGTATTTCAAAATCAGCTAGGGACTTGCTTAATTTTTGCATGAAGCCTTAGCTGGAAAAAGCTGACTGAGCTCATGTTTGTCCAAAACTATTCACTGACGGACGACAGAAAGACAACAGTGAAGGAGACCAGATTCACCAAAAATCCCAATCTCAGTTTTATTTTGATGTAAGTTCAGGAAATTACTGGTCATTCATATTTACATTCCTATAACAGTCCTGCAATGTTTTGTCAGCAGCTGTTTAAGGCAGAAAAAAAAAATTCATCTGCAAAACAGTGGAAAGCTACATTGTGTTTTCTAAAAACAGCACCCAGAGGAAGCATGTACAAAGCAAAAAGAGTTGGTGCTAATGTAGAGCCCTGAGGTACACCATACTTTAAAGGAGACACCGAGAAGGAGTAGTGCCCTAGATGAACAGAAAAGCTCCTGTTGGACAATTATGATCGGAACCAACTGAGAGCAGTACCCTTTATACCCACATCAGATCCAAATGTCCTGATAGAGAGCTAATTTATAAAAGCTAGATGTGTTTGTGTGTCTGCACGTTCTAGTAAAAAATGGTGCAAAAGCCTCACAAATAACTTTTTTTTTTTAATTTAGCACCTGGTTTGATAAATCCTTGAAAGAGCAAACCAAAACCAGACTAGGAATCTAAGATAAGTTATAAACAGAACAGCAATCTTTTATAAGCTCAAATGCGTTCTTTATAGTCCACAGTCCTGTTCCAAGTGTTTGTGACGCAGACACTCTGAATCTGTCCAAAACAATGTGATACTGTTCCCATTTCGTCTCTCGCACTCGATCCTCCGCCGCTGTCTGTGGATGGTGGTTAAGGGCTTATTTTTAGATGACAGAAATGACCGGCTCAGAAAGGCGACGTGTCACAGGGAGTTAGGCTGAGGAATAATGAGGTCAGCGCTGAGCTAATGCTGTGTTTGTGTGGACATGTCACAGGCTCTCACAATGACACTGAGCTGGAGGCCAACAGTAAGAATCACGATCTTTGCTCAGCCTGGTCCGTGCTCTGTCTGTGAGGGATCCATCAGCTCTCTGGTCTATAAGGACAAAGTTGAGAAATACATTAATCAGAAACATACATCAATAGAAACTTTTTTGGTACGGAGAGCTTTTTGGTACGCAGAGCTTAATTGAACAAGCAGGACAGGACACAATCAGGTGGTGAGCTGGCACACACTGGACAAAATCATTACTGAACTTGAGCTTAATGAGCTTTTTTATGACCCTGGCCAGAGCATCAAGAACAACAAGTCTTAAAATATGATTATGCTTGTCTATTCAAAGTAGGGGTTGTACGACTACTGAATTGTAATAGTCAACTAGTAGAGAGATTTATGCATTGATTCAACTACATTCAGCTCTGCAGCGCCACAGTCCGCCTCCGAAAGTTGGCGCAGACTCTTGCCCACTGTCTTCGCTCCAGTCTGCTCCGCTGGGCTGCGTTTTCAAAAACAAAAGTTTGTGTGTCCTTGTTGAAGATCAAAGAACAGAGCTCTGATGTTTGCTCTTCTGCTGAGGGAAATAGGCTTAGACTGTTACGAGAACTAATTCAAGAATGTGTTTTCTGTCTGTGTCAGAGACAAATTATGTAGTAACAGTCGGCTGTGTCTTCTCATTCCAGCCTTTTTTCCCTCACACGTCTGACTAAAATTGGTAAAAAATTTAAACTAAAACTGTTCCTGAACCCTTTGGAGCACAGGCAAATGACTGAAGTCTTTTTAAAGCAGAGTTTCTGTAGTTTTTGCTTCTGATGTCCAACAGGCTCATCAGAAGTGAGAACTTTTCTCCAAGCTAAAGAAAAACAAAATCTAAATTCCGCCTGAATAAGCATTGGTATAGCTGGTGTTGACAGCTGGGACATAAATGACTCTAGATTTGGCATATTTTGGGTTTTGACAATTCCTCTGTAAAAGCTGGAGGTAATTGGGGTAAAAATGAGTTTTAGGACCCAAAATTACTCAGAAAAATCTAGGCGGAGCCAATGCAAAAATCCAAATAAAAGTTTAGAATTTTTGGGGACTTTTTTTATTTGGAGGTTTACAGTAGAAATCTGAGTCTGGATCGTCCCAGAGGCTGATTTTGCTTTAAATAAAAGGGACACAATGGGATTTTTATAATTAACCTTTCCAGCTTCTTCATAGTATGCATTTTTAAGACACTGAACAAAATAAAAAGAAAAAGTGGGAGGGCCCTTCAAAGGGCCGCCAGAATGTAAAGGGGTTAACATCAAAGAAAGTTTATGTAAAATTACACACTTTTCGTAATCTGCTCACATTTAAGTCTGTGTGGAGTGATTTTACTTAGTAAATCCGGAAATAGTCCAGTTTCTTTTTCCTGTTTGTTGTGTTCTGATCTGTGGAGCTTGACCTGCTGGACTCAAGCGAAAAAGAAAATAGCCTTCATCCGTATCAAGGTTGTACGGCGAGGAGACACAGAGTTGAAGAGGATTCCTCAGGATCTGCTGAACCGGGCACGAGCTTCTGTTCGTGCACACTTCTGTCTCTGCACATTGCTCTATTTCGAACCAGCCCTAGCCCGTGACCACAAGAACAGGACAGCGCAGCGGGCACGAAGACCGCACAGGACGGCAGCTTGAACCCATCCAGACTGGTCTACCCACTCGACTGAATGCTTTGGTTAGCATAACTGTTCGGTTCTGTACATATGAACCACGTACAGAACCAAACCCGTATGTAGTCTCTTACACACACCCGGAACCTGCACAGTAACGCTCACATAACTATGGACTGTCCTCTAAAACACTCAATAAGCTACATACAATACATTCAAAACACTGCTGCCCGCCTCCTCACTCACACACACACTCCCGTGAACATATTACCCCTGTTCTCCAAAATCTCCACTGGCTCCCTATCCCTAAGCGTATCCAATTTAAAGCTCTCCTCATCACCTTCGAAGCCCTCCACAACCAGGCCCCACCCTACCTCACAGACCTGCTTCACCGCTACACTCCAACGCGCTCCCTCTGCTCCTCAGACTCTAACCTCCTGCTCCTCCTCTGCAGGATCAAACTCCGAACCTGGGGCGACAGAGCCTTCTCCATCGCTGCCCCCACCCTATGGAACACGCTACCTCAACAACTCAGAGACTGCACCGGCCTCACCACTTTCAAGAAAAATCTGAAGACATCTGTTCAATTCTACTTTTAATGTTTGATCAAAGTTTTAGTTAGTGACCGTTTTTACATTGTGTATACAGTATATTTATCTGCCTTTGTGTATAAAACGTCTTTGAGTGTCTTGAAAATCGCTATATAAATACAATATTTTATTATTATAACTGAACCCATCCGGACCATTGACTGAATGACCTGTACCGGAGTCCACTGCTCTGCTGTCCTCTTTCCCAGAATTAGAGCACGGGACACGGCTGCAAGATAGACCAGGTCAGGATTTTTTGTAATCATGCTTTGGTGAGTCTACTTTTGGTTCCGCTGTTGGTTTTGCTGTGACCTGTATCCTATATGGGTTTATTCAAATCATAGTTTAAAGGGACTATACTCAATTTTTTTGCAACAATATAACTTAAAAACAATTTCCCCCTAGCATTGATGTCTTTTTAATGTATCTATTCTGGTAGAAATTAGTCCACAATGTCCTGTCTATGTCTAATAAAATTCTGTTTTTGCTAATTTTTTTCTGTTTTTGTTTTTAGCATTGTGGCTAACTGTTGTTAGCATGGTGAGTCACCTTGCTGCTAATAGCTGTGAAAAATCATTAAAACACATCATGATGAACAATTCTGAAGCTCAGAATGCATTAGCTAAGTGAGCAAATCGTGTAGACTGAAGTAAAAAGCTTAAAAAGAATTATTTCTGTTGTTTACATTTTAAGGATGCAAAATCAGGTACAGTCCGTTTAACTGATTTATGCTTAACCCTACTGCGTTTTACAATGTGAAAAGGTGCAATCTCAACAGAGAACATTTAATCATTTTCTACTGACTGTAGTTTATGCCAAATTAGGATGATACCACTGCATTATTTCCCTAGTATCAAATAGATTAAAGGCAAAACAATTTGTGCAGCTAAAAGCAGTTTTCCGGTGCATTTCAGTGATCGTTTGAAATTGGCGCACCATTTACTTTGATTAATAAGGGCTCGAGTTATTTGATCCAAAGCATCTTGTGTCGTGAAAGGTGAACAAGAAGCTTTATAAATAAAGACTCCTGTATCTAGTCAGATGTATGAAGCTCAGAAAGTAGCAAACAAAGTCAGAAAGTTTGCCGACCTCAGGTATAAAGACAAGCTTACACAGTGAGTGCAGTCTTTCTGTGTCGGGCCCAGACTCATGCAGCACGAGCCTGTCAGTCAGCACAACACAGCTCTCTCTCTCTCGCTCACGCTGGGGGGTCTGCGATACAGTTACGTAATAAACCGTCCCACTGTGAGCCCATCAAAGCCGGGCTGTAAGAGTCACAACAGAGAAGCTGCTATAAATCATCAAACACAGCTGCATTATGACGAGCAGATTGTGACTGGGAAAGCACTGCGTTCTCCTGGAGGAAAGAATCAGACGGTACTGTGACGTAGAGCTGAGGTACTTCAAACTACTTCTGTTTTTGGGAGAAATGAAAATGCCTGTCAGTGGAGAGAGTTATGGTTTTTAAAGAAAGGGTTGATGATGTCATAAGGCCAGCTGAGGAGAGTATAGTTTTTACTGAGTTGTTTTTAGAACAGTTTTTTGACAATGGTTTGATCTTGAGCTATGAAAATGTCCTCAGCACAACACTTTTACCTTTTAGATTTAAAGAATTTAATTGTGTTGTTAAAGCTATACCCTCAGGTTACCATCAACTCATGAAATCTTCTAATATCTCCGATGAATAATGGGAATTACAATTGTATATCAGAGGGATATTAATTAGGGGTGTCAAATTAGTGCATTAGTTGAGATGAATTCATTACAGACATATTAATCGAGTTAAATTTTTCAATCGCATTAATCTATTTTGAAATGTTTAACCGGTGACGAGCAGCAACGAGACACAAATAAAGAAGCAGGCGAGAGTTGTTGGACTGATGAATAGTAATTTTATGTTCAAAAGTCTTTATTTTTGATATAATATTTCCCATCTGCAACAATAATGTAATTAATAAATTGGATAAAAACAAAACAAAAACACTTAAGCTGAATTTTTGGGTGAGATTAGATAGATAGATAGATAGATAGATAGATAGATAGATAGATAGATAGATAGATAGATAGATAGATAGATAGATAGATAGATAGATAGATAATACTTTATTGATCCCTCAAGAGGGAAATTCATTCTCTGCATTTGACCCATCCTGCAGAGCCACTGGGGCGTCTGTCAGGAGCAGTGTGCTGCCGCTGAACGGCGCTCGGGGACAATCTCCATGATGTTGTGCTTGGCTTCGTCTAATTAGAAAAAGTAGATTAATTAATTACAGATCATAATTAGTTAATCTATTTTTTTTAATCGCTTGACAGCATTAATATTAATACAAAGTTCCAAATGTAATAATCATATCATTAGAGACAGCCTTATTATTAATAAACTCTCCCCTAGAGGGACATTTATATGGAATTATGTTTTATCAAATAGTATTTTGGAAAAATATCTGGCTTTTGCCAACAAATTCTGTGTTAGCAATACAATAAAAGAATTAAATAAAAAAACTGTACACAATACAATTATCACCTGTCAAAATATAGCACAGTAGAATGTAACTTCTGTGAAGCAGAACATTAAACTCGTTCATTCATATTTTTTTTTCTACCGCTTAATCCCGTTGACTGGAGCCTATCCCAGTGACTTTGGGCCTTAGGCGTGGAAACATCTTGGACAGTGGAGTCAAACCCACAACCTCCTTATTGGGAAGCCAGAGCTCTAACCGCTCTGCTACCGTGCACAAGACATTAAACTCTGATTCATTTATTTTATGGATGCACCTTTTCATTCAATTATGGTTAGACCTTGAACAATTTATAATTACAAAGTCTCAAAAAAATATTTAGATTGATGATAAAACAGTCATAACTGGAATAGAACTCAAAGACAGCCTATACCATAAATGTACAAATCTATGGTTCTGTTGGGTAAATGTAATATTCATAAATGCAAAATACAGAAATCAAAGCCCAAACACAAATATTATTGTTGTATCGATTCATTAAATGAATGTACAAATAAAAAAGCCCTCCTTACTTTGAATATGCATACAATGTTAAATTTCAACATTAGATAAGATATATATATTTTTAATGAAATGTAGGTAATAATATTGTCAATGTATGACTCATATTGTATAGTTTACTTATATCTTGTTTTGTGCTTGCATTGATCCACTGTTTGTTGCTTATTGTTTGTATTGATTGACTATATATTGTTTACCGTTTGTATTGATCAACTGTTTATTGTTTACCGTTGGTATTGATCCACTTTCTGCACTGTACTATCTGTAACTATTGTTCATTTAAATACAAAAATAAGAAAAAAAAAAGGGCTGCACGATACACCACAATGCACAATCATTTTATTTACATTTTGAATGTAATAATCCTAGGCTTTTAGTGAAGAGTGATTGTACAACTCCAGTGCCACCTTAAATCTGCTTAGCTGTGCTGGAGTGAGCCACAGTGCATGATAGGAAACACTACTGTAAACAGATACAAAGATGAGCCAACAAAAGACAAAAGCAGCAAACTACTTCTAAAAACACTGCACTTCGAGAATTTTGGACTATTTCAGCTTTACAAGACAAGTCTTTTTCTAACAAGCTTCAGTAACAGAAGCCACATCGAGAGGAAACACAATCCACTCCACAAGGACCACTATAACGTTTCTTTACTCTTCAAACTCTTCAAACCAATCCGCTGGACTCAGAAAAACTAAAGGAAATCAAAAGAAAAATGTCTGTACTTAGCTGTGAGTTAGCATATTAGCGCTGCTAGCCTAGCAGTGACTTTATTACTAACAACACTATCATTGCCCACTTCGTACCTTTAGCTTAACTTTTTTTACATTGTTTTATTCATATTGAAATTTTATTTAAACACAGACGAAACTAAACTGTTAAACATAAAATTCCTTTACAAATTTCAATGAAGCAAATGATTGTAAAATGAGAATGTTATTAGGCTCGGGAAGCGTCTGTGGTTACCATGGAAATTATGTCAAATCCGCCATGTTTGTTGACAGTTTAGCAGAACTTCCATAGGAATACATTAGACAAAATGATTTAAAAAAGTAAACAACAGCCGTGGAGCAGCCCAACAAGCTGCTGGGTCAGTACTGGTAAATTTATTTATCACTATATAGTGTCAAAATGTGATTTAATAGACGCTATTTTCGGTATTTAGCTAATTAAAATCTCCATTGGTTTAACATGGGACCAACTGAACATTCTAATGCTGTATGATGTCACCTTCCCGAGCCTAATTGATTAAAGCAGTAAATGTCTGATTAAGCTAGTTCCGGCTGCTATCTGTTAGCTTAAAATGTCAATAAATAAATGCGCCGTTTTGGGTTTCTATCGGCAAACTTTTGCAAGATACATTTATAAATATCAATATAAAGAAATAATATTAACTGTACACTTAATAATAATGTGTTTAAAAGACGTAATTTCGGCCTGCGCATGCGTAGTTGCGCTAAAAGGTACAAAGTTTGCAGAGGTACAGAGTGGGCAATGACAAACACGACAAACAAAACCATAAACCACGGAGCAAATGGATTTAATACCACTCTATTCATAATTTCTCTGCCTCAGCTTCTTCTCAAAGTAAGTCCTGCGTGTGTGTAACCTGACTCGCACCAGATGGATCTGTGTTGAACGAAGATTTGAGTTCTTCCACAGTATCCATCTGGAACTTGACGAGCTGAAAGCGTTTGGGGAAAGGTGGGATGTTTAGTGAAATACTTTGAGCTGATTGGGTGTGGGGCCTACTTTTCTTTTCTTCAATCACAATAACAACTCTTTATAGTGTATCTAATGTCCGGCTCTTCTTACAAAAAGAAATGACTCCGTATTTCTGTTAAAACCGCATCAAAAGCAGCAGAAACACGTACATCCACGAGAGCAGCCATCTTTGTTGAGCTTGAATGAGACTCGGCGGCAGCGCTGGGACGCTCTTAACATCGCCGAAACATCACTGGTTCGGACTCCCAAACCAATCAGACGGCTGGAAGGCCAGATTAGCGTGTGTGTGTTCCGTGTAAGTGTGTGCGCTGGTATCAGACGTGTGTGCGTAATAGGCCCTGTCATTGCCCACTTCGTACAGGAAGCACACTTCGTATACCTTTAGCTTTAGTTTTTTTACATTGTTTTATTCATATTGAAATTTTCATTTAACACAGACGAAACTATACTGTTAAACATAAAATTCCAATACAAATTTCAACAAAGCAAATTATTGAAAAATGAGATTATTACTGCTTAAAAGGAACCCCGAGAATTTTTTAATGTTTGTTTTCGAGTTTTCCTTATATCATCAAAGATATAAATACACACGAAAATAATCTGAAAAATCGACCGTTTTATTAATCTTTTAAGAAATATATTTTCACGGAAGACGCCATCATTGTTTACAACACAGTGCATTATGGGTAGTATGACGTCGAATCGTGTAACTACGAGGAAAGTTATGAAAGCTTACCGCATTCTCCTTGTTTTCTCCCGAGACCAAATCACAACCAAAAGCCACACAATGTACCATTTTACAATGTGTTGTCGACGAAAAACTACCGACGCTCCTGTTAACCAGATCAACGGCAACTGTTGCAGCTGTTGCAACTGTTGCGTGCGTCTCACGACTGACGCTCACTGCGCCAGTGCGCCACACGATTCTGCGTTCGGGGTTCCTTTTAAAGTCGTAAATGCCTGATTAAGCTAGTTCCGGCTGCTAACTGTTTTGGGTTTTCTATCGGCAAACTTATGCAAGATACATTCATAAATATCAATATAAATATGTAATATTAACGGCACACTTACAAAAATGTGTTTAAAAGACGTCATTTCGACTTGTGCATGCGTAGTTGCGCTAAAGTGGGCAGAGGTACGAAGTGGGCAATGACAGGCCCTTTACACCCCACGGCTACGCTAGTTCCGGGTTGTGTGACTGTATCAGCATCTTGACATGACACACCTGTAAGACTGGATTATTTTAGCAAAGGAGAAGTGCTCACGGTCAAAGATTTAGGCCGATTAGTGAACAATATTGAAAGAAATGGCTATTTCGTGTTCGTAGAAACTGTTTTAGATTTTTGAGTTCATCAGAAACAAAACTGTTGCTTTTATATGAATAAAATAATCTAGACGCATTTATTACAAGGGTTATCAAATCTGCTAACCAATACTTGCCATTGTATTAATGCATTTTGGATCAAAAATAACTAAATGACTGGTTTCTAAATACAACTGCGCGAGGGTGATTTAGAAGAGCCAGCCGTTATACCTTTGTTTAAAGCTCTGAATTCGATCTACTCTTAAACCCGAAGAAAAGCCTGTCCCGGGACTGTGGCGGTCTAAGGCAGCAGCTCAGTGATAAATCTTTTCAGCCTGATAAATTACAGCTCCCACAGTGAAGGCTAATTTGTCTGTTTGCTAACTGGGCAGCACGTCAGTCCACGCTAGATTAGGCTCTAATGTGAACCTCTCTCATGTGTCGTCGGAAAATCCCACAGGCTCGGCGCACATGGGAACTGCTCTCAAAAAGTCGGCGCTCCAAATGTGTCCCGGAGGTGTACGAAGGCAGTGAGAGTCGACATATTCTGCTCAGATTACATTTAATGAGGTGATTGCCGTCAGTGACCTTGTTGTAACAGTGTTTGGTTGTCAGTTTGCTAAATCCAACTGTCACATCACATTCAAACCTGAAGTTACCTCAGTGAAGTACAGCACGTTTCTAACACGCTTGGAGGTTGAATTCAGTTTTAGAAGTCACACAAAATCCTAGGTTTTTTTATTTTGACTAATATTTCAGACTTTATTAATCCTGTCGAGTGTGAGGATAAAGCTCGTCAGGTGTGTGTGTTTCATCCACACTGGAGAGAGAGCAGAAGAGTTTCTAATAATTGTATCTGTAGTAAGTAATGTAGGGCAAGTTCCTTCAAAAAAGTAATTTGTTATAGTTACCTGTTACTTCTCCAAAAAAGTAATTGAGTAAGTAACTGCGATACTGGCTGATTCAAGTAACTAGGTAGGTAGGTAGTTTATTTGCCATTTGTAGTTAAAAACCACATTGGAAAAGAAGCTCAGTGGTCATAGACACAACAACCAGACAAACAAGTAACACAGACACAACTGACACAATGACACTGTAAAATCAATCAATAAAAAAAAAAAAACAGTTTAAAAAAAGTGCTGCAGTCAAAAATTTAAGTTGCCTAATTTAAAGTGCATTGTTCAAGCTGGTAACAGCTTGTACAAAGAAGCTCTTACGGGCTTATCCCACTACATGCATCTCCGCTCCGCTCCGTTCCGACTGCCGGATCTACTGCGCAGCTTTTTTAATGAATGAAGACCGTTCCACATCCTCCGTGTGCGCTGCGCAGGGCTCCGCCTCAGCTCCGTCGCCGTACGACCAAAATACGCATCAAGGCTATTTTCTTCTCCGCCCGAGTCCGGCCAAGTCAATCTCCGCCAATAAAAACGCACCAAACAGGAAAAAGAAAGTGAACTATGTCCGGATTTACAAAGTAAAATCACTCCGCACGTACTTTGATTTGATCATATAACGAAAAGTTTGTAGTTTTACATAAAGTTGCTTTGATATTTGGACACAGCAGAATGTTAACTACATAATATGTCACTGACACATGGACAGGACAACATTATTGAGTTCGTGCTTGTAACAGCCTCTTTACCCTCCGCGGAGGAGGAAAGCACATCCTACTGTTGTGATCACGTGAAACACAGGAGTCGTCTGTGCTCCTGATATAGTTATTTGACCTTCAACGAGTACTTTTATTTCACAAACTCGTATTTTTGGCGCATGCTCTTCTTGAGCTCTTCTGGAGCGAATCACTTTATAAAGAGTTCTCTTCTCTTTGTCTGTGATGTTTCCAAACCACACAGTGACAGAGCTCACAAGAAGACTTTCAATGGTGCAGCGATAAAAGTTCAACAGAATCTTAGAGTTCTGGGTGAATTCTCCAAGTTTCCACAAAAAGAAGAGACGCTGTCAAGACTTTTTTACAATGTTAGTTGCGTTTTTGCTCCAGTTCAGATCTTTAGACAAGTTCAAACCAAGAAATGTACACTATTCCACAATTTGAACAGTCATCGAAATGACTGTTATTATGTCTAAAATCTATCACAAGTTCACAAGTTTTAGAAGTGTTCAGGAGGAGGTTGTTTTCTTTACTCCATTCTACCACATTCTGAACCTCTGCTCTGTAGCAGGAATCATCATTTGCACTGATCAGAGCGATGTCGTTTCATCAGCATATTTAATTATACGATTTGTGTCAAAGGAAGCCACACATTCATAAGTGTAGAGAGTGAATAACATGGAACTCAAAATGCATCCCTGAGTCAGATTGGCTATAGTCAAACGTATTTATTAGTACAGGCTCGTACTAATAAATACATTTGACTATAGCCAATCTGACAATCAGCGCCTCTTCTCCGGCTCTCTAGCTTCTTTTACTTCTCAAAACAAACTCATCAGCTGCTCTCATGACTTCTCTAAATGAGACGACAGTGGCTCTGATTACAGTGAAATATCGAGCTGCGTTACATTGACAGTAACTATAACGACGTTATCACTGACGGTAAAGTAATTAATTAGATTTCACGTTACTCATCAAAATAACGCCGTTATACTTAAACGCTGTCACTCCCAACACTGGTAGTAAATAAGTTTAACTTGAATAGCACTTTTCACTGACACAGAGAGCTACAAAGCGCTTTCAGGCCTATTTCCAGAAGAAATGTAGATATACAACGAAATGTCAAAAATGCACAAAAAGCACTTTTACATCTTTTTATGTCAATGTTACGAAAAGCCAACACCTAAGATAGTAACACATTTGTGTTGAAGCCATGTGGTGACATTTTCTTTGGGTTTAAATCTCAATTTTGTCTCATTACCTCATTGTCAGAGGATTCACTGCTTCTGTTAGTGGTTCTTCCTGGTCATCTTCAAGAGATTGATGTAGATGTGTGCTTTAAAACAGTAAATCAAAGGCACATGACTGGATTTTCTTCCATAATCATATCATCAAACTAAGAACAGTTAGAGCCAACAGTACAATAGAAGTTTTTGGCTAAAGGAATCATTACCTCATTCTATCAGCAGGTTCTTCCTGGTCATCTTCAAGTGATTGGCATGGAGATGTGTGCTTTCAAATAGTAAAACAAAGAATAATGATGAAATTGTATGGAAGAAAACATTGTCAAAGTAAGAATATTTAGAGCAAACATAAAAATGTGACGTTATAACTTGAGTCTCATTACCTCATTGTCGGAGGCTTCACTGCTCCTATTAGCAGGTTCTTCCTGGTCATCTTCAAGTGATTGGCGTGTAGATGGCTGAAGTAACAGTAAATCAAAGAAAAATGAGAAAGCAAAGGTTGTTAACTTCTGTATGTAAATGAATTTAATGAGATTAAATATTTATTTTACATATAGCAAACCTGCAAGACATCACACAAGACTCTAGTGAAGTCACAACACGCTCCTCAAACACATCTGGACTCTAGTGAAGTCACAACACGCTCCTCAAACACATCTGGACTCTAGTGAAGTCACAACACGCTCCTCAAACACATCTCTGAACTACACAAATGACGTTCCAGCGTGAACAAACTTATCATGGTAACTACGAGCTCAAAGAGTCAAATCCTCACCTGGAGAAACGTCCCAGCGTCAGGTCAGCTTCCCCTGCATGATCCAAACTGTCTCAAGTTTTCTAAAAGAGCTTCTGTGCTGTTGTCTGTGAATGCTGCGATGTGATACGGTCACTAAACGGTGCGTTTGAGAGAAAAGCACGCTTACAGCCACGTCTATAGGACTGCACACTATAAAAAAAAAGAAGCAAAATTGCACACAAAAAAATCCGCGAAGCCGCGAAAAGTGAACTGTGATAGAGCGAGGGACCACTGTATTCACTTTCACTCTGTTGACTTGGAGAACATATATAGACTGATATCTCAACTTGATACACTGCTTCATCTCTGTTCACTGATTGGCCGATTAGTACCACATACAGAAACCTGATCTAGTAGATGGAACTAGGTGTAGCCAGCCTGGCTACCACTTTGGATGATTTATAGACTTACCTTTGACATCACAAACTCATTTGGAGCATCTCAAGCAGTCTGATGCGACATTCAAGTCATAATGTGAGCATTCTCGCGGGAATCCATGTGAATCAAATATGGACCACAGTGGACTGGAGCTGCTGTACAAGGCACTTCGCAAGAAACTCGGACATGTCTCGTACCGAACTCACCTCGCAGTCAGTGTATTTGCTGTATTCCAGGGTGGCCAATTATTTTTCTTCGAGGGCCATATTCTAATCCAGACAAGTGACAAGGGGCACAATTATTAAAAGAATTTGTTATTATTGCAAGCACATTTTGTATAAAAATAGGCTACTTATCTATTATCATTGCACTTATTATTCACAGGTGCAAACACATGGCCAAGTCAATCAAATAAAAGAAATATACACTGCAATAAAATAAAATAAAAGTCTAGATTTGCTAGAACAACTTTATTTTTTGTGGTTCAGTTGGCTGTAGTTGATGGATTTAGATTAACTTGCTTCAAGGTGTGTCTGTCTTGTTTATATAGATTTGCAAACTTGATTCAACCAAAAAATATTTTGGAAACCGTCAGAAATGTCTTCAAACAAGTGAAATATGCTAAGAGATATTAACAATTTTATATTGCTAAACTAACTTAAATTAAGATGAATATTCTGAATTCTAGTAGTTTAAACCTAGACTAGATATAATAGTAAGACTTTGCAGGAAAAGAGTAATGGTTATTCTCAACCACACGTTTAAGGGAAAAGAACAATGCAAATGCTACGTCACATTTGCCTTTCAAAAGCTCTCTAATGTGTTCTAGACTTTATTTGCCTCGTAACCTATTTTTTACCGTTTTATATTTAACGCTTAACATATCCCGTCGAGCTGTCAGACCTCTTCTCAGATAATGCTGGAACCGTCTCCGTAACGTGTCCGATTGTGTGTGTGTGTGTGCCGGTGCGCGAGTGTGGACAGGAGCCGAGCAGGTTTGCCTTGACTTAATGGGACCATAATTAGCGCGTAATGAGCTGCTGATGTGGCCTGTGTCTGGGGACGACGCGTCACTCTCGATGTGTTCGGCCACGGCGGATCAAGAGATGGTGTGTGAGAGAGAGAGAGAAGCGTCTGGGCTGAGTGACTGAGTGAGCTGTGCGTGGAGATGATAAAAAACTGATTTTCACACCGCAGGGCTAAAAGAATAGATGTTTAAATGTGTCTAACTAGTTCCAAGTTCTCATAAAAACTTTGGCAGGTGAGGTATTTCTGCGTGTGTCAAGAACCAGGCGTCGGGAACACTTATGGCTTTATGCTTGTGGAGTGTTTTGGAAAAGAAGTTTATTACCTTGTGTATTGTGCAAGTGTGAACAGGACATTTTGTTTGTGACTTTAAGAAATTGCTTCACACGGAACATTCAACCAAAATTCGTGTGTAGTTTACGCAATGAAATATTGTGTCATTTTTATGCTTTTTCATATTGTATGAAATTGAGTTACTCATAGGCTATTGATGTGTCGTGTGATATATATTTAAGCTTTTTTGTGAAAGTGAAGTGTCTACTTTCATTTTAAAAAAGGATTGATATCTACAATAGGGATGTTCGCCGACATTTGACGTCAGAATGTTTGGCAGAACCAGCTAGTTCTGGCTAGCTCTCATTGTTTTTCTCATTAGGATCTATTTGCTAAAATTAAAAACTTGTGTTGCTCCTCTGACACGCGGATCAGAGGGCATATGCCTCGGTGAAGTAAGCCTGTTAATAAAGAAAAGGAGAAAGCACATGTGTTGAGCTGCTTTTACTTCACAACGAGGATTGTTTCTTCCTCTCAAAACAATATACATTACATTTTTACAGACGATCCAAGCTACATGAATTACATTCACCAGAATCCAAATGTACATTTTACATATTCACAAACATGAACTGTATTAAGCTTTTTACCTTTTTAACACAAAAATGAATTACTGTTTTATCCACTTTTAAATGTAACTTATTTCTTATCTTGTACACATATTTATATTTTTAACAATCAACCATGAATTTTCTAGTAAATTAAATCACCTTGCTACATGAAAAAGACGTTTCAGCAAGTGTCTGTAAGATGGCGCTGGTCTCTCTAAAGCTAACATGACCGCCATGTGCTTAGTACACTGTAACAATAGCTTTACTGGTACTTGGTAATAAACCAAAATGGACATATTTAAATGAAACATACAACCCAGTAAATACACTACTGTATGAAAAACGTTTCATAAATGTCCTTAACTAATTGTATTCAAGTGGTTTCTTGCACCAAAAACTGGTTCAGACTAGTTTAGCCACGCTGTACATTCCCTACACTTGACCGTAGTATGGTTAGCTTGCAACGCGTTTCACAAAAGTACTCAAAAACACTTTACAAACTTCGTTTCACTTACTGCTACAGTGCACAGAGTAACCTTAGACATCTTATAACTCTGATATGCAACATAAGATATGTGAATTTAGTGTTTACCAACCTGTTAATAAAGAAAAGAGAGAGCAGTGTTGAGCTGCTTTTACTTCACAACGAGGATTGTTTCTTCCTCTGCAGCGCTCACTCTAGTCTCTATCAACACTGCGCAACACTGCCTCTACTGGTCAGTGAAGGAATAGCACTTAAACTCAAAAGAGATTATGAAACCACATGAAGTTGTAATTACATAAAATAAAATACTCCAATAACAAATAAAAATTATATGGGGTGACTATTTTTCACTATAGCATTTTTCTAGCCTCTACACTTTTTTCTGAACACGGTAGAAGCTCTATGGATTGCTCTCATCAAACTGTTAGCGCACCGAGTCACAGCCTGCCGTCAATACATTTGAACTACTTCTGCCAACCAACGCGTCACGTGATCACCACGTGACGACACGGTGAACATCCCTACATTTTGCTCTCTTAAAGGCATTTGAAATTCCATGTTTTCATTAGATTTCAATGTTTGAGAAAACGTCCTTTTTTCTAAATCAAACTTCATGTCAGTGTTATTTTCCTCTGTTCTACTTTTTGGTGAAAGAATCTAAGCCACTACGATGAAATAATGTCTTTAGGAACAAAAACACAAGGTTTACATGATTAAAACAATGACGAGTGTCTTTTTCATCTTTAAACCAACAAAAGCTGTTCCAGACGTAGCGGCACGGTGGCTGAGCAGTTAGCACTCTTGCCTCACAGCAAGAAGGTCGCGGGTTCGACTCCCGCACGGGCCCCGGCCTTTCTGTGTGAAGTTTGCATGTTTCTCCCCGTGTCTGGGTGGGTTTCCTCCGGGCACTCCGGTTTCCCACACCAACCAATAACATGCACGTTAGGGTAATATCTTCCAGCTACTGTAGTCCTGACCAAGCCTAGCAACAACATCTGGAGATGGGTCCTCGAGCGCTGCACTGTGGCGATCACTGCTCCTGAGGAGATGCCCCAGAGGCATCGAAGGATCCTGGGTCAAAAGAGAGACACATTTCCCTATAGGGACAATAAAGTATACCTTAACCTTCTACTTTCTGATGCAGAGTCTATAGATTCAGCCTCTTTCATGGAGCAGAGGTTATATTGAAGGAATCCAGTAGTTTGACTTCCTCTGACACTTTGAAGAGGACGTTTCTAGACTTGCTGCATGTGTCGTTCTCCTCAGAGTCCTAGTCCAGTAGGATCGTCTTTTCTTCATTTTAAAGATCAAATATCTGCTCTAAACTTACTCAACTATGTTTTAAGTCCAACATGTTTTGTCTGTGATCTGTTTGAAAAGAAAGTCGGCCTCCAGAATCAGCTGATCACTTAAACACACTCGTCTTTGCTGGGTAATGTCAACACAAGAGTACATGTATTTCCTGGTCATGTGACCTCCTCTGGATCTTTGAGCTCACCCAGTTCCACCCTCTGCTGGTGAATCTGTTAAACTGCATCATGTATTTGACAAAGTCTACAATCGCATAATAAATAATCAATGACAGAAATATTCGTCCGGCCACGCAATTAGGACACTGGCAGGGAAAAAGTTAAGAATGCTCCAATGAAAGGTTTCATCTTTTTTTTTTTTACTTTTGCATTTTTCATTTTATCTATTTTTTCTATGTATTTAGGAATAAACTTTATTATTTGTGGATCAGTAATCTTCTTTACTAGGGTTACGTAAAGAGGTTTTGTGAATATCGTAAAGTAGCTTCCCAGAGACAAAGACTGGAAGCCCCTGACCTTACGTTTGAGGCAATGTGAAGTATGAGGAAAAACGTCAGTGTTCCTATTGTTTATCTGGTTTTCTCTCATTGAATTTCTCTTTAAAAATACAAACAAACAAACATCAAGCTCAATATTGAAAAGAGACGTAATTTTTTTGCTGTCAGACTGTTGCTGCTTTTGTGTCTTAGTTAGAGAATATATTTTTTACCACTGACTCTCACTCATTTTGACCACTCACTGCTGATATTGATCTGCACGACCTCCGCAGACGCCATCAATCAGACTCCATATCTTCTTAGTGGTTTTAATAAGCTTAGTTGAAATAATCTTGTCACTTACCCAGAGAGATAGCACAAATAATCCTTTTGGTCATTAGGACTCGTCTATCATTCCATCATAATTTCCACTGGACGCAGATTACGAGACGCAGATTATGATGGATAATGACGCAGAGGCTCGGTGCTAATAAATCTCCTTTACATGGCCAATTGATCTAATGTGATTAAACACAACGACGTCGGGCGAGAGGCCGGCTTATCGCGATCCAATCAGAGCGCGGCGTGGTCAGGGCGGCAGAGAGACGTGACATGTGACCATCTTCGGTTTCAGTGTGTGCTAGAGGGTCCGCTACCTGCTTGTTGCCATGGAGATTGTACTGCAAAACAAGCATGTGCATTATTTATCCAGTCCTGACTCCATGTTTAGTCCTGACTCTGGTCCATGTTTAGTCCTGACTCTGGTCCACGTTTAGCCCTGACTCTGGTCCACGTTTAGTCCTGACTCTGGTCCACGTTTAGTCCTGACTCTGGTCCACGTTTAGTCCTGACTCTGGTCCGGGTTTAGTCCAGATTCTGGTCCACGTTTAGTCCTGACTCTGGTCCACGTTTAGTCCTGACTCTGGTCCACGTTTAGTCCCGATTCTGCTCCAAGTTTAGTCCTGACTTTGGTCCATTTTTAGTCCTGACTCTGGTCCACGTTTAGTCCCGATTCTGCTCCAAGTTTAGTCCTGACTCTGGTCCGTGTTTAGTCCTGACTCTGGTCCATGTTTAGTCCTGACTCTGGTCCGTGTTTAGTCCTGACTCTGGTCCGTGTTTAGTCCTGACTCTGGTCCGTGTTTAGTCCTGACTCTGGTCCATGTTTAGTCCTGACTCTGGTCCGTGTTTAGTCCTGACTCTGGTCCACATTTAGTCCTGACTCTGGTCCACATTTAGTCCTGACTCTGGTCCACGTTTAGTCCTGACTCTGGTCCACGTTTAGCCCTGACTCTGGTCCACGTTTAGTCCTGACTCTGGTCCACGTTTAGTCCTGACTCTGGTCCGTGTTTAGTCCTGACTCTGGTCCACGTTTAGTCCTGACTCTGGTCCGTGTTTAGTCCTGACTCTGGTCCGTGTTTAGTCCTGACTCTGGTCCACGTTTAGTCCTGACTCTGGTCTGTGTTCAGTCCTGACTCTGGTCCATGTTTAGTCCTGACTCTGGTCCGTGTTTAGTCCTGACTCTGGTCCACGTTTAGTCCTGACTCTGGTCCACGTTTAGTCCTGACTCTGGTCCACGTTTAGTCCTGACTCTGGTCCACGTTTAGCCCTGACTCTGGTCCACGTTTAGCCCTGACTCTGGTCCACGTTTAGTCCTGACTCTGGTCCGTGTTTAGTCCTGACTCTGGTCCGTGTTTAGTCCTGACTCTGGTCCGTGTTTAGTCCCGACTCTGGTCTGTGTTCAGTCCTGACTCTGATCCGTGTTTAGTCCTGTCTCTGGTCTGTGTTTAGTCCTGACTCTGGTCCGTGTTTAGTCCTGACTCTGGTCCGTGTTTAGTCCTGTCTCTGGTCTGTGTTTAGTCCTGACTCTGGTCCATGTTTAGTCCTGACTCTGGTCTGTGTTTATAATTAGCTGGACCGCAGAGTTCCAAGCTAATAAAAAGTTACAGCTTCCAGTCCAGAACTGATGGTAAGCACTTCGTTAAGGAGAGACACTACAGGCAAAATGTCAAACATGTCCCATCTGACCCAAGATAATTTTAATTAACTGGTGTCTATAGATGGAACATTGTATCTTCAAAGGCCATTTTCTCAAAATGCATTTTTCATCTACAAGCCCCTGAAGTAACTCCTGTACATCACACTGCATGAGCTTGTACTTACCAAGAGTTTGGCTTCAGTTTTGCATTCTAGCTTCAAAGGTGCACTGTGGAACTTTCTGGAAGTAAAAAGTGAACTTTTCCATTAAATTTAAATTCCAAAGTTAAAAGTAAACTGTTCTAATGAATACTGTTAGAACTGTATGTTCTAGTATTCATTAGTACTTGGGCGACACGGTGGCGCAGCGGTTAGCGCTCTGGCCTCATAGCAAGAAGGTCCTGGGTTCGACTCCCAGGCCTCCCGGAGCCTTTCCATGTGGAGTTTGCATGTTCTCCTCATGTCTGCGTAGGTTTCCTCCTACAACTAAAACGTGTCCAATGTGCCTCCCCTCTCCAGAACTACAGATGTAAATTAGCTGTAAGCTACAATCTGGTTCAAGCATCTCTTCCACTGGGTTTAATGTAATTGTACATTGTCATTAATAAACATTACCATACTGTACCTAGTATACTATTTATACAGTATCATCTTTACTTTACTGATTCTTGCATGTTTGAGTAAACTTGTCCTGATGCTGAGGCTCCAGTGCTCAAAATATCTCTGTACCTTTGTAAGATATTAATATGTCTATAAAATGTGTTGTTAATAATTCTAACAATCAAAGTGTGTACATACGGTGCATTTCGAAGCTTAGTAATTGAGTTTGCAAACATGTGTTTGAGAGAAGAAAAAACATTCTAAGAAGAGCTGAACTGTCAACCGCAGGAGCTGGGACTTACAACAGGAGATAAAAGAACATCCCAACCTTTATGGGTTTAGATCTAGAAATCGATTCAAAAGTTGTAACATTCTTGTACTTATTCTCTTTGATCAAAGTAAATTCATCTCATTTGTTAAGGGTCAGTTGTTTTATGAAACTCTCAGAGATGGAGCTTTTCCCCTAACATAATTGTAATTACTCCAAACATTCCAAGTAAATAATGGAGGGTTTAAAATTGGCATGGGGACACTTTCCAACAATAAAAAAAAACACATCTATATAACACTTCAATCTGACAAAGAAGAGTCGGCACTTATCAGTTTTGATGTTTCAAACAGGAAGTCAGTGAACCTGTTTATAATCATAAAAGTTTTAGATCAAATTTGTGTTTTACAATGAACAAGATGTAAATTATTGATCTACGATTCACGAAACAGCTCTGACGACGACCCTTTGTTAAACACATAGCCTTTTTCACAAATCAGAGCGCCTCGAAAGTCTTTTTTGACTGCTCCAAATAACACTCGAAACGTCATGAAGTCATTTAAATTTCACAGACGTCCCGAGGTAAATACTATTCACGTGCCATATAACCTATAATTTCTTTCCAAAGCGTCGTCGTTGCTTTATAAATCAGTTGAAAAGGCGGTTAACGTCAGAATTCCCAGCCCAGGACTCTCCGTGTCAGCCCTCCTCTCTCCTGGACGATTACTTTCGGCTGCTCCATGTTCCATTCCAGAAGAACACATGAGCTGGTGCACCCGCAGGCTCGACCTCTGACCCAAAAGAAGAGGACATGGCTAGGAAAAGAGGTGCTGTCACAGAAAAGACAAGACAAGACGAGGAGAAGGTGTTTAGATTTGCATTTGTAAGGGTGTGATTTGGTCTTTAATACCAAAATAAGGATGAAGTTGATTGTAGTCAAGTTTGGTGATGTCATTATCTCAGAAGGTGGGTGGAGCCTATGCAATGCTACAATATATTTTTTTTAAAGTGAAGCTTACCCCCTAAACTCACCTATGAACGCATTTCAAACAGCAAACTCATTGAAATGCATTGGGAAAATGGCAAAGGCGTGGCTTAGAGTGGAGAGCAGCAGTGTGATTGGATTGACAGCAGGTGTCTGCAATTAGGGCTTATTTTTAGTGGACAATAGCCTGATTTTTTTCTCCAACCCACTTATGCCAGACACCATCACTTTGCATTGGTGGCTATGCTAGCAAAAGTTTATATTTTAAAATATTTACTTATGGGATTTGGGTAAGGTTCGGGTTAGGGTTAGGTTAAGTCGGGGCTTTTCAAATAGCAGCCCGCGGGCCAAGTGCGGCACACTGAACTGAATATGATGTGGCCCACCATGGTAATATGGGCCATGAACTGGACCACATTGTAAAGAAATCTGGGAAACACTCCGTATCTGATTTACAGTGAAAAAAAGAAATAAAGACTGACCCATCATAGTAAAGTGGGCCACGGACTGGACCACTTTTCTTGGTTAGATCTGGTATTCAGTAGCCTGCAGTACTTTTAAATCAACTTAATCAACTAAAATGCCCACTGATATTTGTTTTGTTCAGTTTTGTTCTGGTTCACAGATTGTTCTCTAGTCCTGTTCCAAACTGTGGTTCACCCTGAAGTAGCAAAAAGGCAGATCTAGAGACATGGAGTTGGATTAACTCTAGGTTTAGCCTCGTCCTTTATCTGTTGTTCTAGTTTTGATAAGTTCTTGGAGCAGATCTGTTGTTTCGGCCCCCAGACCATAGTCCTTTGAAAAATCTGGCCCGCTGGAAAATATAATTGAAAAGCCCTGGGTTAAGTTAATTTGGTTACAATTAAGGATTTGGGAGAGGTATGCTAACCAGGAAGCGGCATAGCTGCGTTGGGAAAAGTAAAGACGCTGGACAATACACGCTGATGTCACATAGAGCCTGAAGCTGATGCTGCCTTCATGTGCTCTGGAAGTTTCGAGCTGCGACTGGGAAAAACATGTTTGAACACTGCTAGGAAGTGTCGGCGGCCGAGTTCCATAGTTTACGTCAAATGACAAGAGCCTGGGCAGGACCGGGTACAGAACCAGGACCAGGACCCACGGCAGGACCATGGACCGGACCAGGAACAGGACCCACTTCAGGACCGCGGGACACTGGAGCAGAGACGGACACAAAATGACAGGGATTTAGTTTAATATCACACTGAGAGTTCTGCTTCACCAGTAAAACACATTTAAAACCTTATTGCAGACTTAATTAGTTTATATCAATGCAACTTTACAGCTTATATCCAAAATCATTCATTTATTAGTCTTTTACCAACAAGAAAAGACACAGTTCCTCAGTAAGTTAATGAGTGACAACAATAAGAGTTTCCACATGACTTTTTCACAAATCTGCAAGAAAATGAAGATGAAGTGATGTAAATGTTTGTTGGTGTCACTGCTCCACGTGTGTTTTACAGCTGCTGTCATGAACACTCTGATTATTACATAGGAACCACCTACGTAGTTTCCCGGGGCACATGAACGCAGCATCACATGAGAGACACAGTCAGTTTGTGACTATTTTGACTTGAAGCTTGCTATTTTGCTTAGTTTGCACTAAAAATGCAAAAAACAGTAGTCACTTCTATTTAAACACCATATACACAGGTTAACAATCAAAAAAGTTGTTTTGGGGTTTAGATTCACTTTAATTAAGATTTAGAGGCGGATTTGAAAACAGTGTTTCCACATGAAAGAATATATACTGAGAAAGTTTTCCTGCAGTGTTTCGCCTTAATACATTTTATAGATGAATGATGAAAGCCTTTTTAACAGATCGACAAAGCTCCGGATTCACTGAAAAGTCCATTTCTCAAACTAAATGAACTATGATGACTCAATAATTATATTAAATAGACTATAAAAGTCTTTCTGCATTGATTTGTGTTTTTATTCAGGTAATGATGAAAGCTCGGAAACCTCAGAGCAATTCCGACACTTAATCAGAACGATTGATTTACCGAGAAAGCTTTGAACAGCTCAGAAAATGAAAACTAATGTGAGGGACATTCTTCATAGACATGTTGTACACCACATCATCGGACTAAAGGAGCATTTCCAGTCCCTGCCAATCATATTCATTTGCGTCATGGACTTTTATTCTCTGTGGCGTCGTGGGGATCTCTGATGGACGTGCTGACTTTGTCTACAGTCAGATACATGATGCAGTTTCACAGATTCACCAGCGGAGGGGGGAATTGAGGTTATAACATCTTTCAGTCTTAGGTCGCTGCATCCACAGTGACACAGTTGTTAACTCCAACTGTGATTTTGGGGTTAGTTCTGCTGCAATCCTCCGTCGTAATTCCGGACCGGACCGTGCAGCCCTCCAGCCAAACACTCGTAGAAAGGCTGGAGAATGGAGACGTGGTTCTGTAAAGGGTTAGCACTCACTTTTAGCACAGCGCCAGAACAGACACACACAGTTTATGTCGGTGCAATGCAGTCTGCGGGTCTGCAGAGTGTATTTCAAGAACACAGTTATGCGTTATGACAGCCCGATCTCACAAGAAAGCGTACATTTACCACAACATTACACAATATGTAAATGAGGTATGATTAGCACGAGTTCACAGCCGTTCTGCATAATTACAGTACGAATCACAGTCCCCATTCATTTCAATGGTGGTTGTTAAGACGTGTTCTTATTTATGAATATTAATGAAATCTGTTCTAACGTTATTAGTTAGTTTTATAGAGACGAGACGAGTCAGCCATGTTCAAGTGTGTAGCCGGAACTTCTTTATTTTTAATGTCCCCCCCGGGAACACAAACACACACAATAGTTCCTACTTAGCATATTACTACATCCCCCTTTCTTATAAGGAACAATAGTTTGTGTATTGGTAAAACGAAATACACTTGCCTTTGGCAATTTAAACTGAAAAATGTTTGACACTAAACATTAAAGTGACAATACATATAGAAATGTGTGTATTTTTCTATTTAACCAGATGTCGTCTCAAAACAATTGTAAACACACAACTGACAACTTTTATAATGTAAAATGAACAGCATTTTCTCAAACGAGGGAATGGGGTAGACTGCCCAGACCCTAAGTTGAATGTGGGGATTATTCTGCCCCAAACTATTTTAAGTAACATAGTCTTTTAAGTACTCTGGTGGTTTTCTGACTCGGACAGGATAGCGTTTTTCAGACTCTGGACGATTCAAGTTGGAGTCAAAGAGTACCTCAGGTGAGACCGGTTCAGTCTCCACCGGGTTGTTCTCTGATGTAGTGTCCGGAAAAGTGATGTGCAACCGTGGAGCTACAGGTGTGCGTGATAGATGGTACCTGTTTCTCCGAAGATTGCCATTTGGTGTTTCCACAATGTAGGACCTGGGTGTGCCAGCTGTGGACACCACAGTTCCTCTCTGCTGCATGTCCTTAATCCACACATGCTCTCCTTGCTGCAAGCTGGGCATGTCATGAGCTCTGTGTCGTTTGTTGTAGTTTTGCTTCTGTCTTTGTCTGTAACTCTGTTCTCTACTTTTCACCTTCCCCAAATCAGCTCCATGAGGATCAAGCTGAGAAGGAATGACAGGAACAGTAGTGCGTATCTTTCGTCCCATGAGCAGCTCTGTAGGACTGTATCCATTAGCTAAGGGAGAAGCACGATAAGCCATCAATGCTAGATAAGGATCACTAGACTTCTTTAACAAGTTTTTGATTGTCCTGACCGCTCGCTCAGCTTCCCCATTACTTTGTGGAAAGTGAGGGCTGGATGTGACATGTGAGAAACCCCAAGTATTTGCAAACTTTTGAAATGCTTCAGATGCAAATTGTGGACCATTATCAGAGCGGAAAACCTCAGGAATACCGTGTCTAGCAAAAATAGATTTACAGTGGTCAATAACAGCTTCTGAAGTAGTAGATGTGAGTTTGGCTACCTCAAAGAACCTGGAAAAGTAATCTACAAGAATTAGATACTGGTTCTTACCAAACTGAAATAAATCTGCGCCTACAGTACACCATGGTCTTGGGGGAAAGTCTGTAGCTAACATAGTTTCTTTATTGTGTACTCTCTCTCGAGCACGTGTCACAATTCTCTATGAGTTGTGTTAGTTCTTTGCTAAGACCTGGCCACCAAACCGACTGCTTAGCGCGTTCTCTACACTTTGTTATGCCCAAATGGCCTTCATGAAGTTTGTTCAGTATGTCCTCTCTAAGTGATTTGGGTATTACCAGTCTACAGCCTAGTAACAACAAACCATTTTGAACAGTCATTTCACCTGCAAAGGGTAAATATGGTTGCAAACCCTTCTCTATTTCAAACTTGTTTGGCCAACCATTTAGACAAAACTGTTTGAGCTGAAGCAGGATTTCGTCCTTGTCCTGATGCTTTTGCACTTCCTTAAGTCTTTTTTCTGTTGCCGGGATGCTGGCGACAACAGCATCTGCGTAGAGGTCAATTTCCTCCTCGTGTAGTCCTTCTTCTGTATGAGCAATCGGCGCTCTTGACAGAACATCTGCAGTTGCGATTTCCTTTCCAGGGACGTGTGATATGGTGAATGAGAATCTCATGAGCCTCATTTTCAAACGTTGAATACGTGGTGGAAGTTCGTCTAAGTTTCTCGAGCCTAGCAGTGGGACGAGAGGTTTGTGATCTGTGTGAATGTGAAAGTCATTTCCAATGAGAAACTCAGCAAATCTCTCACAGGCCCACGTTGTGGCTAGTGCTTCTTTCTCGATTTGTGCATAACGCTGCTCCGTGGTGCTCAAAGCTCGTGATGCGTATGCGATTGGTTTCCAGTTTGATGTGCTGGTTTTCTGCAGAAGAACGGCTCCAAGTCCATAAGAAGATGAATCAGCTGAGACTAGCGTTTCAGCGGACGGATCATACAGAGCCAGTCCTGGGGGTGTTGTTAAGTCCTGTTTAATGCTCTCAAAAGCCTGCTGTGGCCCCCAACTCCACATATTTGTCTTTCTCAAAAGCTCTCTGAGTGGACGTGTCTTTTCAGCTAAGTGAGGCAAAAACTTTCCAAGGTGGTTGGTCATTCCCAGGAAACGTCTCACCTCGGAAATGTTGCTCGGCTCCTTCATGGCTCTCACTGCTGAGACTTTCTCTGGATCTGGACTGACACCTGTTGCCTCGATAATCTGACCCAGGAACTTGATTTTTGTCTTTGAAAATTCACACTTGTCATTAAGTGTCACACCTGCATCTCGTAACCGGGTGAGAGCTCTTCTTAGTCTCTCGTTGTGCTCCTTTTGATCTGCTCCCCAGATGAGAATATCATCCATTTGACACACAACTCCCTCCAAGCCCTCCAGAATCTGTTGCATGCGTTTCTGGAAGTGTTCTGGGGCTGAAGAAAGTCCGAAACACAGTCGATTGTAGCAATAGCGACCAAAGGGAGTGATAAATGTCGTGAGCAGAGATGATTCTTTCGAAAGAGGAATCTGCCAGAAACCTGCTTTGGCATCTAGCTTTGAAAATACTTTGACACCTGCGAGCTGTCCTAGTGTGTTTTCGACAGAAGGAAGCTGATGTCTTTCTCTTAGAACTGATTTGTTCAGCTTGGTGAGGTCTGAGCATATTCTTACTTGTTCACGTTTTCTTTTGGGGACAACCACCATAGGCGCGCACCATTCTGTAGGTTGCTCCACTTTGGAGATGACGCCTTGCTGCTCCATTCGGCTTAGTTCCTCTTTAACTTTGGGAAGTAAAGGGAGTGAGATGCGCCTTGGTGTTGAGACAGAGAACGGCTGTGCTCCAGGTTTCAAAACAATGTTGTATTCTCCTTTTATTGTGCCTAGTCCGGAAAAAAGCTCTGGAAACTCCTTTTTGACTGTTTCTGTAGAGTCTAAAGTAGCTGTATCCAGCCTGGCTACCAGTTGTAGAGCTGTCGCTGCTTGTCTGCTTAATAAAGGAATAAGTAATCCGTCAACTACATAAATGTCCTCTACTATGCGATTGTCATGTCTTTCGAGTTTTGCATTAAACTTGCCTTTGACTTTTAAAGGGGATCTGCCTGGCCCCATTAGCACTTTTTTAGTTTTTTCCAGTTCACTGAACTGACCTTTTTCATACATGTGTGTAGGGACTGCTGTTACGTCTGCCCCTGTGTCGATCTTAAACACTGTCTTGTTATTGTCCACTTTTATTTCAATCATCCATGGGCTATCTGGAGTATCACTGGATAGTGAGCCTAGAAATGCAATTTCATCTGATGAAGAGTCCTCTGTCAGTTCTGCAACATTTATTTCATGCATTTTCTTAGTCTTACATACCCTAGCAAAATGTCCTTTCTTTCTGCAACTATTGCACGTGACCTCTTTTGCAGGGCATTGCTGATATGTGTGACCTTTCATGTCTCCACACCGTGTGCAGGGCTTTTTCTTTTCAAAAGTCTGTTTCGTTTGCCACCTTGTTTGTTTGGTTTTGGCGCCCCTTGTGGTGTTGCGCGCACACTGTCCAGTTGAGTATTGACAACGTCTGCTTTGAAATTCGTCTTTAACATTTCTTGTTGCCTTTTAACGTTCGCTCTGTTTCACTTTCATGACTGCTCTATCAAGGGTAAGTTCCGGATCCATTTGTAACTGTTCCGACAAACGTTTGTCTCTAAGTCCAACCACAAGCCTGTCTCTGACCATTTCATCGTGTAGTGGCCCGTATCCACAGTGCTCAGCTAAACAATGCAGCGCGGTGATGAAGCCATCTGCAGATTCGCCAATCTCTTGCTGCCGCTGATTGAATTTAGCTCTTTCAAAAATAATATTTCTTCGAGCTATAAAGTGAGTCTCAAGCCTTTGTTTGACCGTGTCGTACTCACTCGCTTGTTCTGGACTGAGAGCAGAGACGTTAATATATCTTCTGCCTCCTCTCCCATACTGTAAATCAGAGCATTCACTTGATTCTCATCGGCTTGTGTCTCTAAACCTGATGCGATCCGAAATCTTTCAAAGCGCTTTATCCACTTTGTCCAATCTTCTGCCTTGAACGAAAACTTTTCGGGCGGTTTTACTTGGAACTGTGCCATTTCGGTCCGTTAATCTGGCGCCGTCGCAGGGTAGTCAGGGAGCTAGCTATGCTATCGTTAGCCGTTGCGAGCTTGCGAGAATTGTGAGACAAAAGTGCTCCAGACGAGCGTAAACCGCCAAAAAATGTAGAAAAAATTTGGTTATCGGCATCTCACAGTTCTTTTGGCACCACTTCTGACACCATGTTCTAACGTTATTAGTTAGTTTTATAGAGACGAGACGAGTCAGCCATGTTCAAGTGTGTAGCCGGAACTTCTTTATTTTTAATGTCCCCCCGGGAACACAAACACACACAATAGTTCCTACTTAGCATATACTACAAAATCCTGATTCTAATCTTAACCTGCCCCAAGCCCCAGACCTAATCTTACCCATTTTAGTAACTTTATGCCTGAACTTACCCGTTTCACTTGAAGAAAACGTCCCCACGTGGCTGCAACCAAAACTCGTCCTATTTTGACGCTGTGAAATCTCGTGTCATTTTTACTCTTTTTCATATCGTGCTAAATGCACGGCGTAACATAAGTACTAAAAACAGCTGTGAACTCGTGGTCAAAATACGCTGTTTTGTGTCGTGGTAAAAGTACGCCCTCTAGTGAGACTGTGTTGGTTATGAACGTGGTACAAAATTGTGATGTGACTCGTCCTCCTCACATTTGGCCAAAGACAGAAATGTGCGGTCGATGCGGTGTAGGCTTTAGGTCTGCAGATTCATACTTGTATTTAGAAAGCACGTTTGTATGTGCACGCGTGGTGCGTGTAATGAACTCGATTCAGAGCGCTGTTTGTAGGATTCTTCTCCTTCGTAAAATTGAAGAGGCTTGTTGCGTGTGCCGCCAATCAGCCAATCACATGGCTTCATTCAGTGAGCGTTTTGGCCAGTGGGACAGAGAGAGACGAGCGTACGACTGAGCAGGATCGAGTCAGAACAGACTTTGAATAACTCCATCACAGACACAGTGATCAGTTCTGATCAGTGCAAAAACAATATTCGGAGGTACACATAATTTAAAANCTACAGCCTAGTAACAACAAACCATTTTGAACAGTCATTTCACCTGCAAAGGGTAAATATGGTTGCAAACCCTTCTCTATTTCAAACTTGTTTGGCCAACCATTTAGACAAAACTGTTAGCTGAAGCAGGATTTCGTCCTTGTCCTGATGCTTTTGCACTTCCTTAGTCTTTTTTTGTTGCGGGATGCTGGCGACAACAGCATCTGCGTAGAGGTCAATTTCCTCCTCGTGTAGTCCTTCTTCTGTATGAGCAATCGGCCTCTTGAAGAAATCTGCAGTTGCGATTTCCTTTCCAGGGACTGTGATATGGTGAATGAGAATCTCATGAGCCTCATTTTCAAACGTTGAATACGTGGTGGAGTTCGTCTAAGTTCTCGAGCCTAGCAGTGGCGAAGGTTGTGATCTGTGTGATGTGAAAGTCATTTCCAATGAAACTAGCAAATTCTCACAGGCCCACGTGTGGCTAGTGCTTCTTTCTCGATTTGTGCATAACGCTGCTCCGTGGTGCTCAAAGCTCGTGATGCGTATGCGATTGGTTTCCAGTTTGATGTGCTGGTTTCTGCAGAAGAACGGCTCAAGTCAAAGAAGATGAATCAGCTGAGACTAGCGTTTCAGCGGACGATATACAGAGCCAGTCCTGGGGTGTTGTTAAGTCTGTTTAATGCTCTCAAAAGCCTGCTGTGGCCCCCAACTCCACATATTTGTCTTTCTCAAAAGCTCTCTGAGTGGACGTGTCTTTTCAGCTAAGTAGGCAAAAACTTTCCAAGGTGGTTGTCATTCCCAGGAAACGCTCACCTCGGAATGTGCTCGCTCCTTCATGGCTCTCACTGCTGAGACTTCTCTGGATCTGGACTGACACCTGTTGCTCGATAATCTGACCCAGGAACTTGATTTTTGTCTTTGAAAATTCACACTTGTCATTAAGTGTCACACCTGCATCTCGTAACCGGGTGAGAGCTCTTCTTAGTCTCTCGTTGTGCTCCTTTTGATCTCTCCCCAGATGAGAATATCATCCATTTGACACACAACTCCCTCCAAGCCCTCCAGAATCTGTTGCATGCGTTTCTGAAGTGTTCTGGGCTGAAGAAAGTCGAAACACAGTCGATTGTACAATAGCGACCAAGGGAGTGATAAATGTCGTGAGCAGAGATGATTCTTTCGAAAGAGGAATCTGCAGAAACCTGCTTTGGCATCTAGCTTTGAAAATACTTTGACACTGCGAGCTGTCCTAGTGTGTTTTCGACAGAAGGAAGCTGATGTCTTTCTCTTAGAATGATTTGTTCAGCTTGGTGAGGTCTGAGCATATTCTTACTTGTTCACGTTTTCTTTTGGGGACAACCACCATAGGCGCGCACCATTCTGTAGGTTGCTCCACTTTGGAGATGACGCCTTGCTGCTCCATCGCTTAGTTCCTCTTTAACTTTGGAAGTAAAGGGAGTGAGATGCGCCTTGGTGTTGAGACAGAGAACGGCTGTGCTCCAGGTTCAAAACAATGTTGTATTCTCCTTTTATTGTGCCTAGTCCGGAAAAAGCTCTGGAAACTCCTTTTTGACTGTTTCTGTAGAGTCTAAGTAGCTGTATCCAGCCTGGCTACCATTGTAGAGCTGTCGCTGCTGTCTGCTTAATAAAGGAATAAGTAATCCGTCAACTACATAAATGTCCTCTACTATGCGATTGTCATGTCTTTCGAGTTTGCATTAAACTTGCCTTTGACTTTTAAAGGGATCTGCCTGGCCCCATTAGCACTTTTTAGTTTTTTCCAGTTCACTGAACTGACCTTTTCATACATGTGTGTAGGACTGCTGTTACGTCTGCCCCTGTGTCGATCTTAAACACTGTCTTGTTATTGTCCACTTTTATTTCAATCATCCATGGGCTATCTGGAGTATCACTGGATAGTGAGCCTAGAAATGCAATTTCATCTGATGAAGAGTCCTCTGTCAGTTTGCAACATTTATTTCATGCATTTTCTTAGTCTTACATACCCTAGCAAAATGTCTTTCTTCTGCAACTATTGCACGTGACCTCTTTTGCAGGGCATTGCTGATATGTGTGACCTTTCATGTCTCCACACCGTGTGCAGGCTTTTTCTTTTCAAAAGTCTGTTTCGTTTGCCACCTTGTTTGTTTGGTTTTGGCGCCCCCTTGTGGTGTTGCGCGCACACTGTCCAGTTGAGTATTGACAACGTCTGCTTTGAAATTCGTCTTTAACATTTCTTGTTGCCTTTAACGTTCGCTCTGTTTCACTTTCATGACTGCTCTATCAAGGGTAAGTTCCGGATCCATTTGTAACTGTTCCGACAAACGTTGTCTCTAAGTCCAACCAAAGCCTGTCTCTGACCATTCATCGTGTAGTGGCCCGTATCCACAGTGCTCAGCTAAACAATGCAGCGCGGTGATGAAGCCATCTGCAGATTCGCCAATCTCTTGCTGCCGCTGATTGAATTTAGCTCTTTCAAAATAATATTTCTTCGAGCTATAAAGTGAGTCTCAAGCCTTTGTTTGACCGTGTCGACTCACTCGCTTGTTCTGGACTGAGATGCAGAGACGTTAATATATCTTCTGCCTCCTCTCCCATACTGTAAATCAGAGCATTCACTGATTCTCATCGGCTTGTGTCTCTAAACCTGATGCGATCCGAAATCTTTCAAAGCGCTTTATCCACTTTGTCCAATCTTCTGCCTTGAACGAAAACTTTTCGGGCGGTTTTACTTGGAACTGTGCCATTTCGGTCCGTTAATCTGGCGCCGTCGCAGGGTAGTCAGGGAGCTAGCTATGCTATCGTTAGCCGTTGCGAGCTTGCGAGAATTGTGAGACAAAAGTGCTCCAGACGAGCGTAAACCGCCAAAAAATGTAGAAAAAATTTGGTTATCGGCATCTCACAGTTCTTTTGGCACCACTTCTGACACCATGTTCTAACGTTATTAGTTAGTTTTATAGAGACGAGACGAGTCAGCCATGTTCAAGTGTGTAGCCGGAACTTCTTTATTTTAATGTCCCCCCCGGGAACACAACACACACAATAGTTCCTACTAGCATATTACTACAAAATCCTGATTCTAATCTTAACCTGCCCCAAGCCCCAGACCTAATCTTACCCATTTAGTAACTTTATGCCTGAACTTACCCGTTCACTTGAAGAAAACGTCCCACGTGGCTGCAACCAAAACTCGTCCTATTTTGACGCTGTGAAATCTCGTGTCATTTTTACTCTTTTCATATCGTGCTAAATGCACGGCGTAACATAAGTACTAAAACAGCTGTGAACTCGTGGTCAAAATACGCTGTTTTGTGTCGTGGTAAAAGTACGCCCTCTAGTGAGACTGTGTTGGTTATGAACGTGGTACAAAATTGCTGATGTGACTCGTCCTCCTCACATTTGGCCAAAGACAGAAATGTGCGGTCGATGCGGTGTAGGCTTTAGGTCTGCAGATTCATACTTGTATTTAGAAAGCACGTTTGTATGTGCACGCGTGTGTGCGGTAATGAACTCGATTCAGAGCGCTGTTTGTAGGATTCTTCTCCTTCGTAAAATTGAAGAGGCTTGTGCGTGTGCCGCCAATCAGCCAATCACATGGCTTCATTCAGTGAGCGTTTTGGCCAGTGGGACAGAGAGAGACGAGCGTACGACTGAGCAGGATCGAGTCAGAACAGACTTTGAATAACTCCATCACAGACACAGTGATCAGTTCTGATCAGTGCAAAAACAATATTCGAGGTACACATATAATTTAAAAATGTCTTAAAAGAAACTGCCGTGAAGTTCTGGACCTTGGCTTGGAAAAATTTCCTCCAACTAGACCTCGATGAAATCTTATTGGCGACCCCTGGACTACAGTATTTCCTTAAAGGGCAGCTTTATGAAACCTTGCAAACGGCACCCTAACAGCTAGCAGCGCCCTGTTCTGAAAGTCTGGCAACATTAAGCAATACTGTACATGTGCTCAATTCTTCCCGCCCTCAGCACCTCTGCCCAGGCTCAGGAGCACAGCCAGTCTCTGTATATGTATGGAGCTTCTGTTTGCGTAGTTTGCACACTTAACTACTTTTCCTTATGAAAACCTGGTTCAGAAGCTGCACTTTTCCTGCTGTTACATCCGTCGCTGTGTCTACAACAAAAGAGGACCTTTTATATATAAAAGATGGCTTTGGACCAGACCAAAATGTCTCCAGCTCACACCTGATGCAAACAAACAAATAATTTAAACTGTACACTTCCTCTTATGTAGCTTTAGCCTCGCTAACATACATACAGATATCTCCTTCATAGGATATAGACCAGGGGTGCCCAAAGTGGGCCCGGGGGCCAAATTCGGCCCGCCACATGGTTCAATTGGCCCGCGAAGGGTTATTCAGGTTTGTTAGAACTAACAGTTTGATTCAATTTTGTGCTGAAAAGACTGTCAAATGACAAAATTCATGTGCAATCTCTTAAAACATGCTAATAAAAGATATTTTAATCTTCATCTCTCTCAAATGTTTTTTTAAATGCCGAACGAAATTATGTTTGGCCCTTGGCACTCGTCAATGCAATACATTTTGCCTCGCGAAGAAAAATCTTCAAATTTTGGCCCTCCGAGGAAAAAAGTTTGGGCACCCCTGATATAGACTTTCTGTAACAACTAAAAAACAAAACCTTACAAACCTGTAGACTACAGAGCCAGGATTAACAACTGTCACCATGTCAGTGGATTTAGCGACCTATGTCAATCTGAGAACAGAAGACAATAGTGAATAACCCAGCTGGGTGAGCACAAGGACCCAGAAGAAATCTTAAGACCGGAAAATACATGTGCTCTTTGGTGAATGTCGAGTGTGTTTATGTGATCAGCTGCTTCTTTCTTTCAAACAGATTACAGGCAAAACATCTGGAGTAAGTTTAGGGCAGATATCTGATCTGTAAACTGAAGAAAAGCCGATCCTACTGGACCAGGACTCTGAGGAGAACGACACATGCAGCGAGTCTAGAAACGTCCTCTTTTGTGAGCGAGTGAAGTGTCAGAGGAAGTCAAACTACTGGATTTACTCAATCTAATCTCTGCTCCATGAAAGAGTCTGAATCTATAGAGTCTGCATCAGAAAGTAGAAAACGTCTGGAACACAGCTTTTGTTGGTTTAAAGATGAAAAGACACTCGTCCTCATTGTTTGAATCATGTAAACCTCCAGTAAAATAATGTTTGATGTACAACATGTCATGATTCCAGTTGCACAAAGTTTTTTTGTGGCTAATCATAGTAAAGACACATACTGTAATTGACACATAAATTAAAGATGTTCATTCCTGCGTATTCTGACTATGGACTAATAAAGCGACCCAGCAGTTCTCTCTGTTATTTCGCTGACTTTTTTCAGTTGAATTGTCTAACACATCTGCGTCGACATTGGGCACATCTCGCTGCACAGGTTCGATTCTTTCCCAAGCTCTGTGGACTCAGTGTGTTGGGCTTCAGTCAGAGAAACAAGCGTGAGATTTAGTTAGATTTGTGATGACCTCAGGTTGTCTCCAGGCTATCGAGCTGTTTCTCCTAATGATTTCTGACTCAGGGAAAGTGAGCTGTAACTCTGAGAGAGAGAGGCTTTTGTTCTCTTTTCTTTCATCAGGACGCGGCTTGGTAATTTGGAGCAAACAAACGATTTGGTCTCGTTGTAACAAATCGACCGAGCCATGAGTCAAAATGCGTCTTCATAAAAGTAAGTGGAACGTTTGTGTTTGCTGCTGAAATAATCAAAGTCAGAGTTGGTTGAGGATCGCATTTTAAAGTACAGGACTCACTATGTTCATATTGTATTTAAATAAGACTATTAGACTACCACTGTTTTACATTTACATCACACACAAGTGAAAAGCAAAAAAAAGTGGGTAATCAGGGTCCAACTGTTCTGTCCTGGAAAGTTGTGGAGAAATTGTATGTAATTTTTTTCGTATTCTAGTGCATTTTAGAGGTTTTTACACTATCAATAATTATTTGAAATCATCCAGGGGCCACATAATATCATCTGGAGGCCGCATTGGCTCCCAGGACGCCAGTTTGAGACCCCTGACTGGTAGTTGTCAAATTCTGACAGAGAAAAAGGATAAAGCTCTTTTTTTTCTTTCCCGCCACACTCCAGACTTCGTTGCTTTAAACTAGGCTGGGTATTGCCAAGAGCTTTCCGATACGATACATAACCCGATATACGTAATCCTGATATAATTACTCAATATGTCACGTATCAAGTGTCAAATGCTGAGGAATTGTATTTTCAAACTGCTCTTTATGTTAGATACAAGTGTCTTGCAAATAGGTTGTTGTTCAATAGTTTCAGTCTTAAAGCAGCGGTCCAGGTTCAGAAGTGTATCCCGATACACCTCCCTGTAACATATAACAACCGTATTGTCATTGAGCTTGTCACGATATATCCCCGTATCGATACATTGAATACAGCTGTACTGTAAACCTCTGTCTTTGTTTTCTCGGTCCAACCAGTCGATCGCGATCTACCATTCAATATCGGCGACCTGCCCGTCACAATGCAAAGACTCGTCGGACTAACTTTTATTCACTGTGGTGTTGTCCAGTCTACAGCAGTTTGGTTGTTGTTGATGTGAGTCAAAGGAGAGCTGACTTTCTCAAGCCCCTCCCCTCACTGTTACCATGGTAATACCAATCACTCACAATAGTCTTTTATTTGACCTTTTGCCAAGCCCCGCCCCCCTTAGTTACTGTGTTACGCCAGTCAAATATGATAGACTGCCATAGACTTCAATGACAGAAAGGAGTACATCGGTTTGCATTAATGACTTTTTAAAGCAATTTCTCCGCGATATCCTCTAGATCAAGAGTGTCGAACTCATTTTGACAAAGAGCCACATTGGCATCGGGTTTTTCCTCGTACGGCCGGTTGTAACTGAAATATTCTTATTAATCTTTGACAAACTACAAATAATGGTTGTATTGAATAATGTATATTATTGAAGTGACATTACGAAATATACATCTGCATTAGTCTAAAGTATGACTCTCTAAGTTTCAGACAAATCATTTCATTAGGTTGAGATTACGCCTGCACTAAATATAGAATTAAAGTAAATTAAAGTAAACCTGATAAGACCACTCACTTTCATATGTTAAGGCTATTATGTCTATTGCAAGTATATTGTTCATTTACGAGGGAACATTAGCGAGCTAAACCTACCCGTTTTGGCAAAAGCTAAAGGCTCGCTAAACTTATCAGCTTAGAGCGTAACTTCTGCAGTTATATTCTTGTTCTGGTATAATTCGGTCTATTTGTTTTTGTCTCTAGATCTAACAACATCCACAGCTAGTGGATACAACAGTCCAAACATTAGTTTACCTTTCAGCAGACATTTACTCCACATGTTCGATATATTTGCCCGCTCTGTTAATCCATGTAGGCACCGCTCCAGTTGTTTTCGGTTTGGAAATGGAAAGTACACAACTCCTCCGGTCAATATTCCGGAGTATCTTCCGATTTACTTCTACAAAATACGGTTAAACCGTAAACACATCGCTTCACCATCTTGCTTGGAGCTCAAGAGTTGACGGACCCTATTTACATAGTAACGGTTGCTACAAAGTTTGATTGGACAACGGCCGTTTTGGGGCGGGGCTCGGCGAAAGGTCAGTTGAGGTGATGATAGCTTGAACTTTTTAAAATTATTTTCAAAGTACACTGTAAAGGATAGCTGTAATTCCGCAATAATCTACTGTAATATGAACAGTATAATACTGTAAGTGTTTTTACAGTAGATTACTGTACTTTGCAATGGCTTCTGGGAAATCACCTTGTATTACAGTAATTTACTGTAATTTATACAGTAGATCGAAGATTATGTATTACCTACAGTAGCTTTACTGTACTTACAGTACTGTACTTACAGTAAAGCTATTATTAAAGCTATTAGTACAGTACTACTGTAGTATTTACAGTAGTTTTATTGTGAAACCCATCAGCGCATGCGCAGTAATAAAGAAAAACGTTAGAGCCCAGAAAAACTGAAGTGGCAGCGCCATTACGGGGTAAGTAAAATTTTATTTTATTTTTGTTTATAAGAGTCCATCTAAACTTTGAGACCATTTGAGGCGAGAAATAGTGGGTATTATTGCCATATCCGGAGTCATTTTAACTTTTTTTCTGCTAAAGGTCCGGAGGCCGCCGGCCGTATCCGGTGGACGAGCTCTCATGGGCGGCTAGAAGTTGTGCCTCGCGTCGCCGTTGCCAACGGATACTCCCAACGGCTGGTTTGTGAAAATGTTTTTTAATCGAAAACTAATGAGACGTATTTCTAACGTAATGTGTGCTTAACAGCAACGTTTATTAGCAACAGTTCTTTAAATTAAACACATATTTAGTGTGATAAAAGTTCACGGGAAAGCCCGTGGGGAAACCCGAGAAACTCCTCCCTGGAGGCGGCATCCGGGGAAGAGAGCTCCCGGGCCCCGCGCTGGAAGACGGATAGAAGTCTCCCTACGTGATGCCGGTTTAGACGTGTTTTAACCTGGCTTGGATCAGGTTTGGTCGTGGTTTGGTAATCGTCAGACCCGCTTTAATTCTAGTCAAGTCCTGGTTGAGACCTTAGACCTGGTTTAGTCCCGGCTCAGTCCTCGTTTAGACCTGCGTGGTTCTGGTTAAGCGCGGCTTTATTCAGCCTTGGTTTGACAGTTTCTGATCAATTTAATCGGTCATAGATGTGAATTGTGTGCACAGCGCGGGACACAGGCGTGTTCTGGATCACACACGGACATTCATGCCCACAGAAGCGACAGTCAGTGTGAGCGTGAGTTTACCTGGCTCGCTGTGCGTGCCGGGACGGATGCGCGAGGCAGCCTGACGTAGGGACTTTCAACCACTGCTTTCAACACGAACCACTCCGCGATAGATCCATGGGTGCGCTGCGCTCTTCTTAGAAATATATTCCACATTCAGCTTCTGTCTCCGGTGTAAATGAAGGCTCAAGCCCCGAACCCACCTCACGCTGCAGCGTTTATACGCACGTAAATGAAAGCCCAGCGGTGATACATTTGGTCAATCAACGATGAACGTTACTTGAACACGCGCATTTCCTTCGCTTCATTTCTCGTTCTTGTGATTTTAATATGTTAAAGTTAAGAGTCAAAGGGCAGCAGTGATTCTGCCTGTGTGGCAGTGACCCGCCCCCCCTCACAGCTGAGCCGGGGGTTTGTTTACACACACAGAAATGACAAAAACTGAATTCATGAATTACCTTTACTGTTGTTAAGCTATTGATAATGCAATAGCCAATAAATGAGTTGAAGCAATAAGGAACTACAGGTGGCATACTATACTTTTTATAATTCTAAACAAATTGTAACTGAAATATTTCAATCAAATGTCCAAATAAAAATCTTTTAAAAAGTCACAATTAAAAAGGCTGTAATAGTTTACAGCTGGCCTCCTGAAACTGATCACACTGCATGTACAAAATATTAAATTGTGTAGTTTAATAAAAATACAAATTAAAATCTGGAATTTTGCCTCCACAATCAGACAAAAATATGAAATCCTGAAGTGACTGTTGAAGTCTGCAGTTGACTAATGTTGTCTCATAATTTAAATTATTAGCTGTAATTATTTAATTCAGAAATATTTTACTAACAATTGTACATCTGTTTCAGATCTCTGTAAGCCTCCCTGGTGAGATGTTCCAGGCACAGGAACTGTCTCTGGACCAGGAGGAACTGTCTCTGGACCAGGAGGAACTGTCTCTGGACCAGGAGGAACTGTCTCTGGACCGCCCTGGAAAGTCTGGGCAGCTCTTCTCAGATTACTGCTTCAGCCCCAGACTCAGCCCCAGACAGGTGGAAGAAAATGTATGGATGTACATCTTAAGTGTCATTTATATGTTGCTGCCTAAGTGTGTTTTATTTGATCTTGTTTGTATCTTATTGTAGATGCTATTTTTTCAACATATTTATGTTAAACTAGAGTCTGTAATGACTTATGTTAACTTTTGATTTGATGTTGACAGATGATCATGTCTTTATGGAGTGGACAGGAGAAGATGAAAGTTATGTTCTGTGGTCAAAATGGATCAAAATTCAGCACCAAAGCATCAGGTAACTCATTTCTTTGTGTTTCTTAGTGGGCTCTGAAATGTAAAACTAAAATGAATGTCACAGCAGTGGCTAGCACTCTTGCCTCTTAGCTAGAAGTTGTGAATGTTTGAATGTTTCTCTTCATGTCTGTGTGGGTTTCTTCCAGGTTCTCCACTTTACCCACCAATAACATGTGTGATGGAGTCTAGCTGCAGACCGACCAAACCTCACAGAACATTTGGAGATGTGTCCCTGACTGCTCTGCTGTGTTCACTGCTTCTGAGAAGATATCCTCAGGTATTAAAGTTTAGGCCAATAGATCTGACATCACATTATTCTACAGACCAGTGCTTTTTAAATGAGCTGGAGAGCAGCTGAAACAAATGCTAGCAGCTCTCTAGCTAAAATTCAAATGCAGTTTTTGTTGTAATTCTAAAAGGTAATGGGTGTAGTCACCATCATTAGATTTGTATGCTTTTTTTCAGATATTTCAAGACAAAAGACAATTAAATGGAAACAACTGCCTCCTGCCACCATCTGGCCTTATGACATCAGACAATTCTAAAACATGAACAGAACTTATAACATGGTAAGATAGTTTGTCTGTATTCTATTTAAAATGTAAAGTTCTCTGAACAGAAGAATGTCTGAGCTTTATTACTTTATTAGATTGTTAATATTTAGTTTATTTCTTTACAGAACAGTTGTCACAGATGAGCTGTGGGCCTTAAACAGATCTTCAGCTGCTGGACTGTTCATCTCTGTATTTGGAGGTAAACAGGATACTGCACTTCTTACACTTACTTTTGCACTTATATAATCAGAATTTTTATTAAAATCTTTGCCAAACCTGTGCATAAAGACATGTTCAGTGTTCATAGATAAGCATTGGTTAACTGCAGGATCACTAAACTAAAGTGTCAAAATATGTTTTAATCTTTATTTGTTGAATCCATAGAGATTTCCAGATGCTAAATACTAAGCTTGGTGATCATTGTTGATATATGTTGACATATGTTGATGCAGGACAGATTTATATTTACCAGTAAATAAAAACAACAGGTTGTGCATCTTTGTTGACTTTTTGAGCTAATGTGTGTCTAATGTGTGCTGGGCTCCTCTGCTGCACATTCTTGAGCTCTGTAATTTAACTGTAGATGTTTGACGAGTAAAATGATTATTGTTTAAATGCATATTTCTGTTGTGATACAAAAGGTTCAGCCTCTAATAGAGACTGAACATGTGTAAAATTATATTTGAGACACTTGTACTTTATGGTTGCTCAAACTGTCAGAAAAGTCTCAGTTGTATAAGTATAACATATGACATGTAACTAGACCATTGCTCTGCCATGTTAACAGGGCTCACAAAAAAAAGCTAGAGATAGACTGCGGCTTATTCAAAATTCAGCCGCACATCTTTTAACCCACACCCCCAAAAAAGAGCACATCACTATTGTTTTACACTGGCTTCTTGTAACCTTTCAAATCATATTTAAAATACTTCCTATTAAAGCACTACACAGCCAGGATTATAATTAAACATTGTGGTCAGTACTCTACCCAGCAGTTGTCAGTCACTAAGTTTTGTTTTTCTCTCTTTAGGCCCAAGATGACCTTCTTAATGAAGCTATGCAGGCCTGGAACTGGGACTTCTGTTGTCTATGAAGATGAGCGGGAGGCTGTGTTTTTTTAAATATAAACTTACAACATGTTAGATGCAACCTTATTCTGTGAGAGCCTCTGTAACTCTGTCCTTACTGTAAGTATTGACTAAAACAATGTTATATTCCACATTACAATCACAAATGTCTAAATGCATTCAATGTTTGTCTTCGACTTTATAGTTGTAAATTAAATCAACTTCACATTGTAAGTTCAGTTTCCGCCTTAAAAAGATGAGTTAACCTGATTTGGAACAGTGAGTCAAAAAGATGTTTAACTTACCATAAAGACTTCAAGATTTAAAGAGACAATTACAACTTACATTCATCTTTCTTTTTTTCTTTCAGTACACTTTATTATGTTTAAATAACTTACAAATTGAAAGCAGAATTTGTACTTAAATGTTTAATTTGAACTGCCCTGTTATTTATTACAGTGTTTCTGGCAGCATCACAATTAATGTTTGAGAAAAATTGCATTTAAAGTGTATATTTATGTATAACTATTTGCTTTGTTTGTTTTTGTTTGTTTTTCAATTGTCCTGAAATAAATGTAAAATTGTGAGAATGCTACTTTTTGTTTTATTCCCATTGGACAATGTTAACGTGGTTTTAAAAAACTGACAAACTTGTTTTTAGGCATCAGAATAAAGCTAAAACTAAAAAAAAAGAAAATATATAATTACAGTAAAACTAATGTAAAAATATAAAATACAGCAATATTACTGTATTGTTTACAATAAATAACTGTAAAATTTACAGTAGCACTACTGTAACGTAAAATTACAGTAGTGCTACTGTAAAGCAGTTACTGTGAACTTGGATTACAGTAGCACTACTGTAAAATAGCTCTACAGTAATACTACTGTATTAGGGGGTTACAGTAAAGTACTGGCATCCAGCTGCCAGTACTTTACTGTAAAATCTACAATAAATCCTTTACAGTGTACTGTTACCTTTTAACAGGTTTATGATTAGATTTTAATAAAATATGATCCTACTATTAAAGAAAGTCTATAATCCAACTGTGTCTCAATCATTGATGATAAAATAATGTACATCTCTAGGTAGATCTTGGCTGTGCTTAGTCTTAAAGTAGCTCACGAGTTGAAAACCTCCACTCCTACACCTTCTCCACTTGTTGGACTTTTAGTGTTTTATTGTTCATGCGCCCAATTTATTTGCTTTTAATTTCTGTAATAAAATATTCAAACTTTTATGCAGTTTTTTTCACACCTTTATAATTTTTTTATCAATTTTAGAGTATTTTAAATTGGATTCTAACAGTACTAGGCTACAGTATTATAAAGTTTTTAGACGTGTAAACAAAGTATAAGCGGATAAAGGAACTCGAAGCAAGATTGAAGTTTCTGAAGAGTTAATAAAGTGTTTACAAAAGCATACATGAGTAGACGAGTTGTGTCGAGGTCAAACTGCCGTGAAAGAACCCAGAGCCCACATTTGATCATTCCTACATCTCATCAGCAAATCCCAACCTCCTCGCATTTTCCATTTCAACCAGTCTTTTGAAGAAATGTTCCATCTCATCCTCACCGCCCAGACCTCAGCCGAAGGTAATTTCTTTAACAAATCTGTTAATCTGTTTGCTCATCAAATCACCGACGCCAGGTTTCAAAGAGCCAAACTTTCCCCCTTCTCTAAACTATTCATGATCTCTCTGTAAAAAAGAATATTCGATCGGTTCACTTCAAACTGACTTCCCCTCACACGCCGCCATCTTCATTAAATCAGTGCCAGAGTGATTCCGAAGTGGCAGCCCGCTCCATCAGAAAACTGCAGGGTTCCATTGTGCGTTTGATTAAAAAGTCTCTTGAAATGGAAAAAAAAAAAAAAACTAAAAAAAAAAAACGACCCTCCCCTTTGACAACAAGAGAGCGTGGGAGCAGCAGGGGGTGATTGGGCTGGTTTTGTTCTGATAACATCTGGCATCCGTCACAGCGTCTGGGTCTGTACACAGGCTTTTCTGACCTGCAGCCAAAAGAGCAAGTCTAGCTTCCAGTAGTAAAGATGGCCACTTGAGATCGGAGGAAGGCAGTGTTTGTGTGTCAGGCCAGACTGAGGCCACACTGCTGCTGCTCCACATGTGCACAGAGCAGTCACACTTGAACTGTTTAGAAATCAGACTGTACTGCAGAGCTATTCAACTTTATTTTCCAGAGGGCCTGATTTTATTGAAGACTATGGGTTAGTGGCACAACACTTTACAGCTTTTGACACGAGGTTGTGCCATATGTTCACAGGACTAGCTTTGTTTCTATAGTTATAATAACTAATGAAAAAGAAGAGGTAGAAGCACTCTGTTTTGCTGTGGTTTTACTAGTGAATCACGCCAACGCGTTTCGACCAGAGTCTTCTTCAGGGCTAGTTAATCACAGGTGGTATGAGTCCTGCTTAAATAGCAGGTTGTCACGTGATCACATACGAAAGACATATATTTACATATACATATACTGTATACATACAGAAGATCAAGTGTAACAACAATAGACCCTCCTAAACATTAAAGGGGCACTGTGTAAGATTGAGAGGAATTTTAATGATCACATATAGTCCACAAACATTTAAATCATATTTATTCTTTACAACATGAATACTTAAGAGAGCACTGTTAACCAATCCACATCAACTGTGATACATTTATACGTATTTGAAATGTTTTATTACGGGCCGGAATATGGATCATTGACGCTAGATGGCATCATGCTAAATAGGCAAAATGCATGTGAATGGCTCCCTCTAGTGTTCAAATGTGGAAATCACTTTGTTTGTTTGTTTTTCTTACATAGTGCCCCTTTAACATACTGTCAAAAATACACATTCAATACAGTACAGTTCTCCAAAAAACATCAAAAGGGGGCCCCCACATGATACGTTTAAAATATTTCTCTTACAGTAAACATTAGTGCACTTTCTTTTAATTTTCAATACCCATTAGTCTTAGTGAAAAGTAAGTTTTTGTGTCATGATGTGGCCTGTGGGGGAGCTACAGAAATGGAGAAATATCCACCTCCTCATTTAGACCTGGGTAAGTGGTTACTCGGAGCGTGTAAATCCAGTAAGCTCCTCCTCTGTTGTCCTGTGTCATCACTTAAATGACCATGGCTTTTAAAGAGTTGGGGCTGTGGTGGCCTGCAACATTGTGGTGTTTTGCCATCGGGTAAAGTACGTTCTTGGTTCTTATTGGTCTTATTGTTCTTATTGTCAGTGTTTATGCAAATCATAAGCTCTAACAAATTGAATTAATTTTGATTTAGCAATAGCTCAAAGTTGCATTTGGATTGAATGATTGATTCAGGCATGTGTAATCTTCAACACAGTCTCTAGGCAAAAAATGTAAGTATACAACGAAATGTCAAAAGATAAGCACGCCTTTTTTTATGTCAATATGTTACGAAAAGCCAAAACGTAAAATAAGCTCAAATTTTGACTGAAGCCACAAGGCCACATTTTGGGTTTAACAGGTAAATTTAGGCTTCAAGTTACTAAAATGGATAAGTTTGGGACTGGAGCTTGGCATAGGTTAAGATTTACCTGTTAAACCAAGAGAAAATGTCAAGTGATAACCAATATTCGTGGTTATTGATGTTTTGGCTTTTCGTAAGATATTGACGTAAAAAAAAAGGTGTTAAAACGTTCTAATCCTATGTTTTTAACATTTTGTTGTTTATCTAAGTTTTCTCCGGAAACTGAGCTGTTAACCTTTGATTTTCCTGCAGCTGATGCCTTCCTATTGCCAACCTATATTTACAAACTTGTTTGTATTTACTTACGATTGTAGGGTAGCAAACATGTAGGGTAAATAGTCACATAGATATTAAATAATAAACAATAAAATTTGTACTTTTTTACTCATTAGTTCTGCCGTTTTGAACAAGAATTCAGTAGACCTCTATATTTTCAAAGCAGGTTTTTTTACTCACCTATTTATGTCATAGTTTATCTAATAACCCATGGAAAAAACAAAATAAATCTTTCAACAATAAAGCGCCACAATGACCGCCAACACAGAGTTTACATCATGGCAAGAGTAACTCAATTCTGAAATGTGAAAATTGGATAATTAACTGCTAATTACATGTAACCAGCCCATCACATTATCAGGCTCCTGTTAGCTTGCTACGCTCTCACACACTTTCTGTGCCAGCCAGAGTCAGGCGACAAGAGACACTGCTGCTCCTATAGCTGTGGTCCGACCATTAGGCTTTGGCACTGGTTAGAAGTCGTAGAATTCTCCGTGATAATGACTAGAAAGAAATGTGTGAAGTGGGCTGTGCTGAAAACTACACAAGTGAAAACGGCAGGAACAATGAAGCTTTGGGTTAAAAGTGTGTTATGTTACAGTTAATTATCTATCATTTTGACTTGAAATAATGAAGCTCAATGACTGCTCATTTGTGTTTCACAATATGATAAGTGTAACTCAATTTTTAACATGAAAAGATAAGTAATTAACAGGTCATTTCAGACAATAAATAAATCACGTTATTAGGTGCCTGGCTAGCTCGCCGATAAGTTGCGCACTTTTGGTGACATGCATTCGGCTGATAGTACTGCAACTACAAAGTTGTTCAGCTCATGAAGCTTTTGCACTGGCTAAAGGTCAGATGTGTAGATTGGGCTATGTTGAAAACTACAGAAGTGAAAATGACAGGAACAATGAAGTTTTAGGTTAAAACATTGTTATTTTGCAGTTAATTATCTATCAGTTTGACTTGAAATAATGAAGCTCAATGTCTGCTCATCTGCCTTTCACAATATGATAAGTGTAACTCAATTTTGGACATGAAAGATGAGTAATTAACAGGTAATTTCAGACAATCAATCACGTTATTAGGTTCCTGGCTAGCTCGCCGATAAGTTGCGCACTTTTGGTGTGACATATATTTGGGTGATAGTACTGCACCTACAAAGTTGTTCAGCCCATTAAGCTTTTGCACCGGCTAAAGGTCAGATGTGTAGATTGGGCTGTGCTGAAAACTACAGAATTGAAAACGAAAGGAACAATGAAGCTTTAGGTTAAACCATTGTTATTTTACAGTTAATTATCTATCAGTTTGACTTGAAATAAAAGAGCTCAGTGACTGCTCATCTGTGTTTCACAATATGAGAAGTGTAACTCAATTTTGGACTTGAAAAGATGAGAAAATAACAGGTAATTGCAGACAATCAACTCACTTTATTAGGTCCCTGGCTAGCTCGCCGATGAGTTGTGCACTTTTGGTGTCACATGTATTCGGAAGATAGTACTGCACCTACAAAGTTGTTCAGCCCATGAAGCTTTTGCACTGGTTAGAGGTCAGGTGTGTGTGGACTGGGCTGTGCTAAGAACTACAAGAGTGAAAACGACAGGAACAATAAAGCTTTAGGTTACAACATTGTTATTTTATTAGTTTGACTTGAAATAAAGGAGCTCAATGTCTGCTCATCTGTGTTTCACAATATGGTAAGTGTAACTCAATTTTGGACATGAAAAGATGAGTAATTAACAGGTAATTGCAGACAATCAATCAATCATGTTATTAGGTTCCTGGCTAGCTTGCCGCAAAGTTGCGATGATACTACTGCTACAAGAAGTCAGGTATGTGTGGAGTGGGCTGTGTAGAGAACTAAAGAAGTGAAAACAACGGAGCCACTAAAGCTTTAGCGTAAAATGTTTTAAATGTACATCATATTAACTTTAAATCTGACCTTAAAAAATCAAGCTCAACAGCGACTGCCCAAATACAGTAGGTTTCACAATATGGAAAGGGAAACTCAGTTTTAAACTTGAAAAAATGGCAAATATACAAGAAATTGCAAACAATCAATCAACCACCCGATTAATGATAAGGGAGGAATTTGTAGAGTGGGCTGTGTTGAGAAATACATAAATAGAAACGACAAGAGCCAGTGAAGCTTTATGTGAAAAATGTGTTCTTTTACACAGCTAAATATCTATCCATCTAACTGTAAATGAAAGACCAATACAATGAGCGCTCCAATAGGTTTCATACTATAGCAAGTGGAACCAATTTTGGATTAGACTCCTGGCTAGCTCGCCACTCTCTACTCTTACAATTTTTCTCAGGCCAGGAAACCTTTGAACTGGTTAGAAGTCAGTTTTTTTATTTATTACTTGCTGAAAAGGAATGTGTGGCAAGAACTGTGTCCAGAACTACAGAAATGGAAACGCCAGAAGCTCAGTGTAACCTTAAGTGAAAATAATGTTTAGTTTACAGCAATATATGTATTATCTGACTTTGAGAAATAGAGCAGAACAATAACCGTCCACATGGACTTCAACATATGACAAGATTAACTTATTTTAGACCGCAAAAGATAAATAATCAACAGGTAATTGCACAGAATCCATCAATCACACTTCACCAATCACACTATTAAGCTAGGCTTACACTGTGCAATTTTACACGATTTTAATACGTACAAAAACATCTCGAAACTCACGCTGTGCAATAGAATTGCATGCGAGAAAAGCGCAACCTCACGACAGAGGTGCACACACTGTACGGATCGATAATCGCAGACGTTCAACCTGCTCATACTGTGCAAGAGATCTGAGCCAGAGAAGTGTGTGCGCAGCAGCGCTGGGATAATGCCGTCACCAGCCGCTCTCATTCAGATCACGTCATGTAGCGTACGTCACTCAGACACAGTTTTGTCCAGTAGCAACATCAAGTTGTACAGTCAATAGAAGACACGAAGAGTAACTTTGATATTTTGAGTTGGATGAGAGCATGAAGCCGAAGTATAGCTTTGTGTTTTGATTCACTGAACCTCAGACCTCCCTGACCTGACAGACTTTCAGATTCAGCTTTGTGTTTTGGACTAAATAAACTCTTTCAGAAATGAAAAAATGGACAGCGCACATGAAGACAGTCTTTGAAAAAGAGTGCCATATGTGCCTGGTGTTTGTGTGTGCAGCTGGATGTGTGTGTGAGGCCTGATGCGTGTATGGCATCAGTGCATGGCATGGTGGTATGATTGTGATTTCATTATTGCACATCAATACATTATATTCCTCATGAGTGTGGCTGTGTTGACAATAGTTGCTAATGTTGATTGTGCAGAATGGACTGAGTTTTTTGGATGATGCTGTGTAAGCTTCATGTTTAGGCTGTGCACTAAATCCACAGTTCGTACCAAACACGGTAGTAGTGCATTACTATCTTCTTATTCGGAATACAGCATGTTTGAACACCAAAAACATAACAAAACCATTAGCCCTGCTTGTTTAAAGTGTAATGCACTTCTATGTCCTTGTGTGTGTGATTTGTTCAGGTGCTTTTTCTACGTACAACTCTGTGCTAGCATACACGCTGTTTTCCCAGCTTCAGCAGCGCGTGAACCCTGCGACACACGACATATATCAAACACGCTCGATGTTGCTGCGATGCTAGAATCAGCTGTCGTGCGTTCGTCGTTGAGTAGGTTATCGCAGCTCTTAGCCCCACAGACACTGCATGATATGACTCGTACGGAGGTGCTGAAATTCGCTACAATCTTGAAATTGCTGTGCGAAAAAATTTGTGGCAAAATCGGCTCAAAATTCGCACAGTGTAAGCCCAGCTTTAGGTGCCTGGCTTGCTTGCCACCATCTAAAGCTTTTTCTGTGCCAGGTGGAATCAAGTGACGCTACTGCTCCAAAAGATGTGGTCAGGTCATTAAGCTTTTGTGCTGGCTAGAAGTCAGAGGTATTCAATTGTACAGTAAAAACATCTAGTAATCTGATCTGTTACAACATATCTTAACAATGACTATCCACAAAGGTTTCACTATAAAGTAAGAGTAGCTCAGTTTTGGACTTGAAAAGATGTCAAATTAACAGGTAAGTGCACACAATCCATCATTCACACTATCAAGTTAGCTTGCCACTCTCTATTACTATAAATTGGTTCAGGGCACGACGCTTTAGAACTGGTTAGAAGTCAGATTTTTCTTTATTAATGACTGAAAAGGAAAGTGTGGAGTGGGCAGTGTTCAGTACTACAGAAGTGAAAATGACAGGGCCCACTGAAGCTTTGAAAAACGTGTTCATTTTAAAACGAAAAATACATCTGACTTTAAATAACAAAACAGAATGATGGCCGCCCACATAGGCCTCAACATATGGCCAGAGTAACTCAATTTTGAACTGCGAGGTATGGATAATCAACAGGTAATTGCACACAATCCATCCATAACACAATTAGGCTCCTGGCTTGTGTGCCACCTTTTAAAAACACTCTCTATGCCAGCAGGCTCAGGTGATACTAGGCTCTGATGGAAGTGCTCAGGCCATTAAGCTTCTGCACTCACTAGAAGTCAGAAATGTTTATATGTATTAATGATAAGAAAATGAAATGTGAAGTTGGCCGAGTTGAAAACTAAAGAAAACAGCAGAGCCAATGAGGCTTTGGAGTAAAACTTTATTAATTGTATAGCAAATATTTATGAATCTGTCCTTAAATAATGAAGCTCAGCAATGACTGCTCACATGGGTTTCTCTATTTGGTAGGTGTAATTAAATTTTGAACCTGAAAAAAATAGGGAATGGACAGGTAATTGTACACAATTCATCAATCACAAGCTCCTGGCTAGCTCGCCACTCTTGCACTCGTTATAAGTCCGATTTTTCTATATTAATGACCAGAAAAACATTGTGAGGTGGACAGTGTAAGTAAATTTTGGACTGAGAAAGATTGATAAACAACTGTAGTGTTGTAAAACCGGATTTTAACCCAGGCAGGACATCAGGCCAGAAGTGTGCTCAAAAAGTGAATTTATTAACAAAAAGTTAAAAGAAAACAATCACAAAGTTTAACAAAGAGAAAAAAATGCCTAGGACTTAACTTAAAAGAACGCAGGAGACAAACAAAAAAATAACAGGTGCAGCCTCACATCAAACTGCCTTTGTTCACTCTTCAAATTTGGAGCCTCTCCTTTGGTAACTCCCAACTGTCACCAAGGAGGGGACAGAGCAGGGACCTTCAACAACCCTGAAAATAATCTAAACAACTTAACTTAACCAATTAAGAAACAAATGGTCTAAACAACCCATACTTAAAGAAAACATAGTAAACAGTTTAAATAAACTAACAAAAACAGAAAACCAAGACTCAATCACCAAACTTCCCCCCTCTAAATCAATCCCAGTGCTGCAGCCCAACCCTGCAGGTGTTCTCACTAATTAGCTGCAGCACCACAACAGAAAGCCAATGAGAACTAAGAAACAAAATAAACCAAAATTACTGGTAAACATATTAATAATAACAATAACAACAATACTAATAGTAATAATAATAATAATAATCTAAAGCAGGAGAAAAAAAACTAAACAAAGAGAAAAAAAAACCTCTAGTGAAAGGGGGGCGGGACTTCCCTTTCACATTTCCTCCTCCCCTGGGAGCTCGACATCAGGATGGCGAGATAAAAAATCTGCCACTACATTAGATTTACCCGGTCTGTACTGAACTGAAAGCGATAGGGCTGCATCTCCAGCACCCATCGAGCAATTCGATTGTTTGTGTCCTTCATGCTTTGGAGCCATTGGAGACCCCTGTGATCAGTTTGGAGGATAAAGTCTCTTCCCAGTAGGTAATATTTGAAAGTCTCGAGGGCCCACTTGATGGCTAGGCACTCCAGTTCAATAGCAGAGTACCGTGTCTCTCGTGGCCATAATTTGCGACTGACATAAGCCACAGGTTTCAGCGGGTCCCCTGAAGGAGTACAGCCCCCAGTCCCACCCCTGAAGCGTCGGTCTGAACTACAAAGGGCTGATCAAAGTCTGGGCTCTGCAGAACAGGATCCTTACAGAGCGCCTCCTTCAGGTCTTGGAAAGCTCTCTCATGCTCTTCCTCCCATAACAACTGATTGGGCATGGACTTCCGGGTCAAGTCTGTTAGGACAGCAGCACGGGTCGCAAAATGGGGTACAAACCGCCGATACCACCCCGCTAATCCAGAAAAGACCTCAATTGTGACTTAGTCTGTGGACGGGGACAGTTCCTCACTGCCTCAACTTTGTCTTGTTGAGGTCGAATGACTCCATGTCCAAGAAGATAGCCCAAATATTTCGCCTCTTGTCGAGCTAGGCACACTTTTTGGGCTGAGCAGTTAGCCCTGCCTGCTTCAGACGCTGAAAAATGTCCTGCAAATGTTCAAGGTGGTCTTTCCAGGAGTGGCTAAACACCACTATGTCATCCAGATAGGCCCCAGCATAGGCTCCTGCCCCTTCCAGCACCTGGTCCATTAGACGTTTGAAACGTCGCTGGTGCCCCCTGGAGGCCAAAGGGCATGACAGTGAATTGAAATAGCCCTTGTGGTGTCCTGAAGGCTGTATACTGCCGTGCTCTGGAGCCAAGGGCACCTGCCAGTACCCCGACATAATCCAAAGTTGTGATGTACTGGCAGTGCCAATGCGTTCAACCAGGTCATCCAGTCTGGGAGTAGGATAAGCATCAAAGTTGGACTGAGCATTTAGTTTTCGAAAGTCTATACAAAAGCGAATAGAGCCATCTTTTTCAACACCAGGACGACTGGGCTGCTCCACTCACTCTGTGACCTTTCGATAACTCCCAGGGACAACATCAACTCCAGCTCCTCCTTTAAGGCTGGAAGCAGCTTTTCTGGCACCCTGTACATCCGCTGGCGCACTGGCAAGGGGTCTTTGAGGGTGATGTTATGCTCCACCACCGTCGTATATCCAGGCTGATCCACAAACAGCCCAGAAGGAACGATGGCCAGCAGCTCCCTCTGCATCTCTGGAGATAAATGAGACAAGTCCAAATTAATTTCAGTTTCAACACCACTCTGAGGTAAAAACTGATCTGTCTGGTCCTCTTCTTTCTTCACAGAACACACCCACAACTGCTGACTGGCTTGTTCTGCTCTACTATGCCACTCCTTTAATAAGTTTATATGAAAAGTCTGTTTCTTCTTTCTACACTGTGGAGTGGCAATCTCATAAGTTGCAGGTCCCATCTTCCTCAACACCTTAAATGGTCCTTGCCAACGTGTTAAAAGTTTATTGTCTGAGGTTGGCAAAAGCAGCATCACTTCTTGACCAGGCTGGAAAACTCTGGCTTTGGCATTTTTATCAAAATACTGTTTTTGCCTCACCTGTGCCTTCTCCATATTACCATGCACCAACTGAGAGAGTTGCTCCATCTTCTCCCTCATTTGCATGACATACTGGAGAACAGGAACCGGCTGCGGGTCACTAGCTGGATCCCAGGCATCTCGGAGCACCTCCAGGGGTCCTCTGACCTGCCTCCCATAGAGCAGCTCAAATGGCGAATAGCCCGTAGACGCTTGAGGGACCTCTCTATAAGAGAACATCAGGTAGGGGAGCCAGCGATCCCAGTCCTTTCCATCCTCTGCAACAAACTTCTTTAACATGGACTTCAATGTTTGGTTATATCGTTCCACTAAACCATCGGTCTGTGGGTGGTAAGGAGTGGTCTTTATTCCCTTAATGCCCAACAGACGATAAACCTGTTGCAAAGTTTGAGAGAGGAAGGCAGTGCCCTGGTCTGTAATAATCTCTTTAGGCAACCCCACTCTTGAAAACAGCTGCAGCAAAGCCTGCGCCACAGCCTGAGCGGTAATGCGTCTCAATGGAAAGGCCTCTGGATAGCGAGTGGCATAGTCACTCACCACTAGAATATATCTGAAGCCAGAGTGAGACCTTTCCAGTGGCCCTACAATATCCATAGCAATTCTGGAGAATGGCTCATCAATGATTGGCATAGGCTGTAATGGGTATTGTTTGCCCTTTTTGTTGCTGGTTAGCTGACAGATTGGGCATGACAAACAGTATTTTTGAACATCAGTATAAAGCCCTGGCCAGTGAAACTTATTAGCAATTCGCTCCAATGTTTTAATTTGCCTAAATGACCCGCCCAGGGTATGCCATGGCCAAGAGTCAGCACCTTCTCTCTCAAACTTTGAGGAACCACCAACTGCTCAATAGCACCCCTTCTGGTACATGGTACAATACCCATTTCTTAAAAAGTAAGTATCAGGTTTGAGAGAAATGTTAGCTCCAGTCTTTGTCCCCTCAATTTCCACTGCACCTTTAAATGCAGTTTGTAATGTCAAGTCATCTTTTTGCATTTGCTTTAAATCTTTAGGTAACTCCCACCATCCTTCGTCTTCTGGTTGGAGTGGCTGGGGCAAATTAGGGGAGTTGTTTTTAACAGTTCCTACTAGTTTTTCCCTTCTTCTTTGGATTTTACTCTTTTTAGTTTTTCCACTAGACCCATTTGGTATGTCACTTTGGCTATAGGGGAGCTCCTGTAACCACTGAGAATGAGATGAACTGTTAAATAAATCATCATCATCTTTGTTTTGAGCCCTAAGACGGGTTACCACTGCATTCACTGGTTTGCTTTCACCTAATAAATGTTGTAAAATAGGGACATCTTGCCCCATTAAAACTGGATGACTTAAGCTGGGCACAACACCCACCTCAAGAAAAAACTTCTGCCCCTGAATCTCAAGGTGAATATGAGCAGTTGGATATGGCTTTTTATCTCCATGTACACACCATACATCCACTAGCCCCTCCCCATTTGCTCACTTTGAACCAAATATGGCATTACCAAAGTTTGAGTGCTAGCTGTATCTAACAGGGCTGTAGCTGGTGTGCCATTAACTAGTACATTAGCGGTTTGCATTTTCCCATTCACGTTCTGATACTCTATTTGTGGAGTTTTAGGTTTAGGTCTAGGCATACAACACATAGTATGAGCACCTTTTATTTTTAGAGCTGGACATTGGGGTTTTATGTGGCCCTCTTTCCCACAATAATAACAAACTGGTGTTTCGCGCTTTTTCTTTTGCTCTAAATTGTCACATCTTCTACCACCAGATCTTCCCTCTCTGGCCTCCTGCCCCCCTCAGTAAGACCACTCCCACCAAACCCAACAGACTTACCCCAAACCGGGGGTTGGCGGTGGCTCTGGTCCTTCCTGAAGACTTTGGGGCCCTGACGAGCAGCGACGAAGGCCTCCACCAGTTCTGCTGCCCTCTGGCCAGTCTTTGGATTATGCTCTTTCACCCAGACTCTAACTTCATGCGACAAAGTAGCCAGATATTGCTCCAAAATCAGCACTTCTCCAACTTGTTCTACTGTCTTCTTTTCTGGTTTAATCCATTTCTTGTAAAGGTCCTTCAGACGGTTGTACAGTTCTCTTGGAGTCTCCCCGGGTCGATGATCAGGTTCTCGAAATCTTAACCGATACATTTCCTCATTAATCTCATACTTGGCCAATATGGCTTCTCTGACTTTGTCATAGTTCATTGATTCAAACATGTCCATAGCAACAAAAGCCGCCCTGGCTCTTCCGGTCAGGTGTGGCACCAGATGCACTGCCCAGTCTGCCCTGGGCCACTTATAGGCAGTTGCAAGTCTTTCAAAAGTGGTTAAATATTGTTCAATATCATCACCTTCTTCAAACTTGGGGACAGCGCCCCACCCCAAGCTCGAGATATGGCGACTTCCGGTCCAATCACGTCCTGGGATACCGACTCTGGTCGTTGAGAGGGGCCAAACGCATCACTTCTCTCATGGGGTCTCCATATGGCCCGTCTCTGTCTCCTTCTAGTTCCTCTCGAAAATTATTAAGCTGCACCTGAACACTTTGCCATCTCTGTTCTTGTTTGAGACTTTCTCTTTCTTGTATTTCCATTTGTCTCCTTATCAACGCATACAGTTTATCAAATGCTGCTTGATCTCCAGTTCCTGGAGGTTCCACAGGCAGTTCAGAAGCCGCAGCGCCCTCTGCCAAGTCCACTTCATGAAATTGAGTGGCAGCATGCTGCTTAACTCTTGTCACCTGCTCATTCTGCATGGCTCTCGTTGCACTCCTCGTATGATGCCTGACCTTGTTGGACTCCAGTGTCAAGGAGGTAGAACATCCCACCACTGCCACCAATTGTAGTGTTGTAAAACCGGATTTTAACCCAGGCAGGACATCAGGCCAGAAGTGTGCTCAAAAAGTGAATTTATTAACAAAAAGTTAAAAAGAAAACAATCACAAAGTTTAACAAAGAGAAAAAATGCCTAGGACTTAACTTAAAAGAACGCAGGAGACAAACAAAAAAATAACAGGTGCAGCCTCACATCAAACTGCCTTTGTTCACTCTTCAAATTTGGAGCCTCTCCCTTTGGTAACTCCCATCTGTCACCAAGGAGGGGACAGAGCAGGGACCTTCAACAACCCTGAAAATAATCTAAACAACTTAACTTAACCAATTAAGAAAACAAATGGTCTAAACAACCCATACTTAAAGAAAACATAGTAAACAGTTTAAATAAACTAACAAAACAGAAAACCAAGACTCAATCACCAAACTTCCCCCCTCTAAATCAATCCCAGTGCTGCAGCCCAACCCTGCAGGTGTTCTCACTAATTAGCTGCAGCACCACAACAGAAAGCCAATGAGAACTAAGAAACAAATAAACCAAAATTACTGGTAAACATATTAATAATAACAATAACAACAATACTAATAGTAATAATAATAATAATAATCTAAAGCAGGAGAAAAAAAAACTAAACAAAGAGAAAAAAAACCTCTAGTGAAAGGGGGCGGGACTTCCCTTTCACAACAACTATTCAGTCTTTAAAGAAAGGGAGAGAATAGGGAAAAGAGCGACAAAAACACGGTCTTAAGCTTGTCGAGCCCAATGTCACGTACATTTACCACGACATTACGCAACATGTAAGTTCACGGCTGTTTTGTGTAAATATGGTACACGTCGCAGTCCCAGTTCGTTTCAATGGTGGTTAAAACGTGTTCTTATTTATGAATATTTACAAAATCCTGATTCTAATCTTAACCTGCCCCAAGCCCCAGACCTAAACTTACACATTTTAGTAACTTGAAGCCTAAACTTACTAATTTCACCTAAAGAAAATGTTCCCACGTGGCTTCAACCCAAAACTCGTGTCATTTTTTCTCTTTTTCATATCGTGCAAAATGCACGGCGTAACATAAGTACTAAAAACAGCTGTGAACTCGTGCTCAAAATACGCTGTTTTTGTTGAAGTGGTAAATGTACGCCCTCTAGTGAGACTGTGTTGGGACGTCCACGTACCTGATTAAAACAGCCAGCTCTCGTTCCGTTTCGTTGTTTAATTCAAAGAAGTTTCCACAGCTAACCAGACGAAGAGGAGCTCTTTCTGCATAACGCATGCGCAGTAGGGCGGAAAGTGATGTCGACCGGAAATCCCTCTATATATCAAGTTAAGGAGTCTTGCTCAACCAATCACACTAACAAACCAAGTGCATATGTTTCTTCATTAAAAAAGAACCAGCTACCTTCCTAAAAGTTCAAGTTTATAGCAGATTTATTGAGCAGGTGCAGGAGGAGAAATATTCAGGAATAATTCTAGACTTTTAGTTGAACTTTAAATAACCACTCAAAAAAAGTCCGTAGAGTGTCAGATGTAACATCAATTGTTATAAAATGATAAGAAAATGTCTGACTGTGACAGACATTTGAGTGTGCTCATGTGTTTCTAAATTCTATGATTCTGTCTCATTTGTCCTATTGGGCCAGGGTTTGGTCTCAGACCAGTCAGTCCACTCTTATGCCAGTTGAAAACCTTTATAATTTGGCCATAAAGGTGTTTGAGATTCCATCAATGTTAAATTTAACTGAAGCACAACTTTTTACCATTTTCAAATCTTGTTAATTTTAGCCTTCTTAAACAGTTTTGTAAATGTGTTAATGGTTTAGCTCCAAAGCCTTTGAACAGTTAATAACCAAACTACAAAGCTGCGGCAGGTCGACATGAGTAGCCTCTTCTGGAGACTGTAAAGTGCCTTTTCGCAAAACATATTTTGCCCAAACAGGCTTTTCTGTGAGAGATACAGATCTAAAGACCATGCTCCCTATTCATTTAAATCTGTAACAACGCTTGACCTTTTTAAATGTGTCTAAATGTGTCAGCAACAGCACTGCACTCTGTTTGTTGTGTATGTATTTCTCTTTTGCTGTATTTTTCTTGTGTTAAAAAGCCCCTCTAGGAACAAGTGCTGCAAATTAGCTTCGCCTATAAGCACAATGCATCGGACTGCTGTGTTACAGTTAGTCAATGTTTTTCAGTCCCTATTCATATAAACCAAAATACAATAAGTAGTTCCACATAATCAAAACATCACACTATCAGGCTCCTCATGTGCCAGACAATCAAGTGACCATGTTACTATAGATGTGCTTAGGCTATTAATCTGCAGCACTAGCTGGTTAGATATGATTTTGTGTTAATGATAAGAAAAGACTGTCAAATAAGGGGGGTTAAAAACTAAAGAAGTGAAAACGACAGAGCTAATGAGGTAAAAATGTATGAATTGTGGAGCAAAAATTGACTAACCTTACCTTAAATAATAGCGCTCAGCCAACATGGGTTTCACAATATAGTAAGTGGAACTTTATTGTTAGTTTTAGACTTGAAAGGATGGGTGCTTAACAGGTAATTGCACACAATCCATCAATCACGCTCCTGCCTAGCTCGCCACGCTTTACTCCTACAAATTTGTTGAGGGCATAAAGCTATTGCACTGGTTAGAAGTCACATTTTTCTTTATTAATGATTGAAAAGGAATGTGTGGAGTGGGCTGTGTTCAGAACTATGGAAGTGAAAACGACAGGAGCCAATGAGGCTTTGTGTGAAAAATGTGTTCCTTTTGCAGCAAAATATCTGTCCATCTGACCTGAAATAATGGAGCGGAACAATGCCCGCCCACATACGTTTCACAATACGGCAAGAGTAACCCAATTTTGGACTGCAAGAGATGGATAATTAACACTTAATTGGACCCAATCAATCCATTACACTATTAGGCTCCTGGCTAGCTCGCCACGCTGTAAAGCACTTTCTCTGCCAGGCGGATTCAAGCGGCAGGCGACACTACTGGTCTATGGATCTGCTCAGGCCATTAAGCTAGTTAGAAGTCAGCAATTTTTCTTCTAATAATACTAGAATGTGAAGTGGACTGTTTAAAACTACAGAAGTGATGGAAGCTTTTGTTGAAACTGTGTTCACATTACAACAACATTCCTATTCAGCTGATATTAAAAAAATGGAGCGCAAGTATGATTGGCACAATATAAATGTAACTAAATTTGGACATTAAAGGAGGGATGATTAACAGTTAACAATTAATCAATCAGATTCTCAGGCTCCTGGCTAGCTCGCCACGCTCCAACACTCCCTCTGTACAAGGCAGATTCTGATGGGGGCTACTCTTATATGTGCTCAGGCCATTAAGCTTTTGCTCTGGCTAGAAGTCAAAGATTTTTCTGTAACAATGAGTAAGAAGAGATGTGAGTAGTGGTCTGTGTATAAAGATGTGGAATCGAAAATGACAAGTGCAATAAAGCTTTGAAGTACAGCTGTGAAGTCCTTTTCCATCTCTGTTTAGTTGATTAAGAATATAAGCGACTTTAAGTATTTAAATGGTAAATGGTCTATTTATATAGCGCTTTTCTACCTTTCCAGGCACTCAAAGCGCTTTACAATCTAGCATCCACTCACCCAGTGTACACAGACACTGAGGCAATGTGGGTTAAGTGTCTTGCCCAAGGACACAACGACAATCTACTCTGTCGTCCCACTGTGGCACCTGGTGTTTCTAACGGTCTCCCATCCAAGTACTAACCAGGCCCTTTCTTGCTTAGCTTCTGAGATCTGACGGGATCAGGCTTTGACAAGCAGGTATGGCCACAACCTGGGAACCTGCATTCAAGATAAACTTCATACACTTTTTTTTTTTTTAGCCAGTGGTTGTAAAATTTTTTCTAACTGGTCATCATTCGAGACCCAACTTTTTAGGCACTCAAAGTGACCTTTTTGAATACATTTTTAGACTATTTTGAGAATTTTAAGAAATAAGTTCTCTGGTACTGTAAATTCCTGCAAAACTGTTTTAAGTGAGCGCTAATGCCATGGCGCAGCCCTGAGCCGTATAATGTGTGCTCATATTGTAAAGCTAAAAATTATTGTTGTCAAGAGAGGTTGGCTGCCATATCTCATCAATTGCATTATCAAAAGTACTCGAACACATATCGTATAGGCTGGCCTCTCAATCATCTCCATTACCAAGACTTTTCGACGGCTATACAGAAAAGGTCAATTTTTGACGAGGTAGGAGTGAGATAGAAAAGCTTAGCATCAGTTTAGGATGCTACTAGAAGCCTGTCGATTGATGTCTTATTGTTGCACGTTTGTCTTATTATGCCAGGGTTTTTTTGGTGCACTAGGAATACTAAATAGGAAACCCACCATTGAAATCAGGATTTTTGAGCGGGAGATGACTGCGTGATTTCACGAGGAGCATCACATTTATTGTCAAGGTTCGGCAGCGATCATGGGACCATTTACTGAGACAAACGCCCAGGCAAGAGCCCATTGATAGCTTGGCACTGTGTTCACTGAGATATAGCAAGAAGGAAAAAATCCTTCACACTCCAAGCTGGGAACAATTAAACCTAGTACCTTCAATATTGATCAAAATTGTTTTCGGCGGTACGTCTTTCTTTGTAAAGAAGTTGACGCTGATTTCCACACTGACGACAACACAATTCTATGTTAGAGTTTTGAAAATACTAGACAAGTACTCCTGCAGAGAATCTACCGTATGCGAGCACGTGGTCTTTATAGACATGAGGTCATGGACAACTTTGTTGGTGTGCAACTGGACTTAGATGGGGTGAATTCTGAATTCATTCAACCAACTAAATAAAACCCCATTAAACCCAATAAAGTACACGGCAACTAGTTTAGAAAGAAGCACTCGACAACTTCACAGAGATCCTAATGAGACATAATAAGACTAGGAATCGATCACCTAGAGAAAAGGCTTATAATATGAGTCATCACAAAGAAGAAGATAAAGAGATCATGACAAAAAGTATACAACGCCACGAAGAAAAAGAGAACAAAGAAAAGAATTACTGAAAAAATCCAATAAAAAACTAAATAAAGATAAAAAATTAATAAGATAAATAAAAAAAAAAAACTAAAAGAAAAAAAAAACACAAATCAAAAAAAAATAACTAATATTGACACTATAACTAGATAAAACAAAGAAAAGCAATATGCTAAAAAACAGTAGATAAAGGCCTTCTTTCTAAACCAAGTGATGCCAAAGAAGACAACCAATATGGGAGACCTACGTTTCGACTTAAATCACATGAGTTGGTCTGTTTAATCCGCGATTCTATCTATTTTTTTGGGAGTTTCGCAATCACCAAAATTCTTGTACACTAAAACTATCTCATGTTAGAATTCATGATTACAGGAACCATCACAGGAAATGGCGAAGATGATCTAACAGTCAAGACAAAACCATAAACCTTCACAGCATCGCACAGAAGCGGCCAGCATTTTTGTTCCCTGGAAATAAAATGTTTACATTGATTCGATTGTAACTCAGTGGATTCTCGTTTTTTCACAAAGGTTCCATTTACAGTACTGTTTAAAAATAAAATGACAAAGTTTACTATTTCAACCTAGAAAACTATAGGCTACCCCACCTTAAATAGCATTTTAAAACAGCAGAAGCTGAAGACAGGAGAGAACACCCAAGCTCAGCCAACAGCATTATGGCCCGCTGATTATGAACAAGAAATTCATTATTATTGCATGCAGGATTTGAGACATATATCAGTGGTTTAGCGTCCAATAGCAGTATTAAATATTACGATAAGTGCTGAGCATTCAATCGATCGTAGATTTAGGAAAACAGCAAGAAGATAAGTCAAGATAATCATAATACGTTTTTGCAATCATACAAAAATTGCAGAACTTCTGAGAGACTGCCACCAATTTTAATGAGTAGGTATAATAAAGATTTCATAAGCTAAAACGCCGGTAATGAATTATAAGGGTTCGCGAGGTGTGCTAACAAAGATTTACATTTTTTACATTCTTAAATGTTAAGTGCAAAAATACAAACAGATTAGGTTTCTGATTGCAATCGTTTTTAAGACAGCATCAATCAATGTCTGTGCATATAGAGCCTGAAGTATAGGTTTAAACATCATGCATACAAATGGTATCATAATAGATCCAACCAACAGTCTAATCCACGAACTATAATGTCCATAATCTGGTGAATGGTCTAAACATTTTATCGAACATCGTATCTAATTTTATATATTATAATAAACTGTATGTCCCCTTCTGCTCATCTTTGATGGCCTCCAAATCCTATTGTTAGATTGCTAACCGGAGTCTTCAACAAGTGCCATTCGCACCTCTACTCTCCTTCCACGCCTCTGCATCGAATATCGGGGCCTGCCCTCTGTGAGCTGAGGCACAAGAGGGAAAGACGAGCTCAGAATGGGAACCGAACGCAGATGGCTAATTTGTCTCGTGATATGTTCTTGCGGCTCCAGATTTCGATACATTGTAAGTAATAAGCATCTGTAGAATTAACAATAATGTTTTCTTGGACGAGAGCATCTATTAAGACAAACGAGAGTTTATGTAATTAGTTTTCATAATACAACACATGTCAAACCAGTGCAGACTGAAGTCAGCCTTTGCAGGTTGAATAGTAAAGGTTGCATCTTCATATTTTTTACAAGCGATGCGAACTACTTAAACAAAGTCACTTTAGAATTAATTATCTCCGCCCTCATATTGATGCCGCATCATTCACCACTACGTGAAAAGTTAAGAATATACCGGAGCACAGGAGAGCATTAAGTTGACGGTGTGGTGTCTTTTTATCCAGTAACATTGTCCACTACAAGTCTGTTGTGACGAACATTGTTTACTCAGCTGTTGTCACAAACTATACGTAACTTGAGAAATGAATCCTTGGAAGAGTCAAGTAGCGTCCTGCTGTCAGAGTGTGAGTGCGGGGGAAACCAGTGCTTTGGGAGGCGCTGAAGGCTGGATGCTGAGTGGCTGCAGTCAGTATCCAATTCAATTCCTTAGGATGACATAGAGCAGGATTTTGGGGGCCCCTATATATTAGGGGCTCAAGGCACACTGTCGACCTTATTGCCTTATGGTAACTCCGCCATTGGCGCATGACAAGAAACCAATGGGACCAGGTGAAAAATATTAATTGATCTGATAGCCTGGATCAAGGGGCTGTGTTCACAAAGTGAGTCCCATTTTTGCTTACTGTGTCACAGAAGGATGCCAGGTGCGTATAAAAGGTTTAGATTATAATTGCAGATGAAACTATGAGTAATATGATAAAGATTACAGTACTAATCTCACGCACCAAAACAACAAATTACATTGTTTTTCTCATAACTCTGGCATATAAAAATACGTAGTTTTGAATAATTTTTTGCATCACATATACACTTAAACCCAATTTATAGCCCACCGGTTTAAACAGGGGAGGCGTCGTGCCAAAGTGACGTGCACGTTAGGAGGGTGAACAGGGGGATGCTTTGGAGAATAAACAAGGTGGAAACTACTGGCCCTAGCGACATTGCTCATACAATGAGACTAATTACACTGTCTCACACTGTCTCAAATAAGCGCCCGTCGTGTATCAAAGCCGGCACTACCAAATACACGAAACTCTCCACTGTATGCTTGAAGTCATTATTTTGGGTGCTTGCTCTTGAATTAATCATATAGGAAAGTAACCATCTAGAAACTCACCAAGGTCACACACTAGTGGGAACAGACAGAAATATAAGAATATTGACACCAGTAATACCATACAAGAAGCAAAGGACTCATTAACACATTAAAGAGTTGAATAAAAAGGTCTATATAGAAAGAATGAGTATTATTTCATCATGACAGTGTCACACCTCATAATTTAACACACAAAATACATACATTTCAAGCCCACCAGCTACATTCTATGTATGTCAGTCGCACGATGGTTCACCAGTCTAGCATTATCCATATGCTATAAGAGAGGCACACAGATGCTGCAAACAGAGATGAAAATAATATATAAAAAGCAGAGAAGTAAATAAGCATTGTGACATATACCCAGAGACTGCTTTACATTAAAGTCTCGATCCTCGTAAACTAATGCCTAACCAACTCTCGCATCAACAGTTTTGGCACATAGGAGATTTCGATTGAGTAATACTGAATATGGATGGACTGTCTTGCATTGATGGACCATACAATGAACACACAAGGTTCAACAAACCATTATCCTCTTATTTTATTTTTGAATACTATTGGATTATTTTGTAGAATTGAGATTGAGCGAGAGTCTACACGGATACAAGGTTTGATGAATAGTGGTATATAGAACACAATTAATACTATGTTACGTTAATAGGTAGTTATCGGCAACCAATGCAAGTTTATCCGCATATCTTAATTGTGTGAACCAGAGGTAAGTTAAAAACATCTTCAGCTCTGACAGTCAATAAATAGTTCTAATTCACTCCAAATCCAGTGCTCCATGAAATGAGCAGCAACAATTCATGCTACCTCGAGCACACCCAAATGCGGTCATCAGACACTGTGTGCAGCATAGATTGTATCACTGTAAATTAACAAGATCTAACAATTATGCATCCACACTAAGTCACGTATGTTGAATGAGCCTACGAGTCCACACCAAGGTTTGGAGTCTTTGCTAGCAACCTACGGGCCTCACACACCTGAAACACACTTCTTATCGTCTGTAGCCAGAGTGGTTCAGACGCAACACTGAATTCTGTCAACAGAGTGTACCAATCATCAATCTTCAGTCAGTTTTTTTGCCATTAATTGTATTGAAATAAAAGAGTGTTGAGAGTTAAACCTAAGAATCTAGAGAAGTGAAAACGGACAGGCAATATGAGCGGAAACAGGTTCACTTTACAGCAAAATATTTAACCATCTGACCTCAAATAACGCCTTGCGATGATGAACACCCACATGGGTTTTACGATGTGGCAAGTGTAGCTTAATTTAGGACTCTGAAAGATGAGTAATTACAGTTAATTACACATAATCAATCTATCACACTGTCAATCTCCTGGCTAGCTCGCCACTGTGTCATCTGCTTATGAATTACACAATAAAACAGTCCTCTTATGTGGCTTATTTGAATGGGAAAACTCCTTCAAGACAATATTTGCTTGAATCCTATAATATATTCTTGAAGCAATAGATGAATTATTTAGTTAATGCTTTTTGTTGTTGGTTATATTCACTGTATTCGCTGAGATGTTATGCAATTTGGTCCCTTTATATTATGTAAATAAGTCATTAGACTCCAAATGTTTTTATTTATTTATGAGAGCAGTTGCACAGAGACTCACAACCTCTTTTATGCAAGAGTCCTAGTCCCAGGCCACCCTTATTGATGGAATATGTTTTTTAGTAGAAGAAGAACTACAAAGAAATCTACACACGATATACTGGGTATGATTTTTCATTTATTATTCACTCTCTCTCAGTTGGAGTAAGCTACTTTTGCTTATGGCTGCACACATCAGCAGAAGTCAATCACTAATTTACACAGCTAATCCATGTCAGGCACGGTGGAATGTCTTGTCATGGCAACAACATCAACTGGTTAGAGACAACTGAGCCACTGATTTGTACCCGACAAATGCTTCATCTGCTTCTAAAGCTACAATTCCATCGGTCCATCTGCTGAAATGCTTCATGGACTGTCATGATTTCTGTGGAAACAAAATTCTAATTATACTACACATCTCTCTCTTGGATTGGCCATCCTCGTGTCCGCTAGATCAGGGCTGGTGACTGGTCAATGTTTACACTTGTTGACACTTTAAATTAAGAGCCACCAACAATGCTTATGAGATTGCGATGCACACTAGGCCTGCCCACCAGGGGGCAAGAATGCGAATATATACCATCATATCTATATAATACTATCACTGCTATATAAGGGAACACAATGGGCTCTGAGAGAGGATAATATATTCTTTAATTATGATCTGATGAGACAACATTGAGTGAGTTGCAGTTATTTTGTGATTGTTTCAGGCAATGGTATATGGTCAACCTGATACGTCTTTGTGCAAGTCAGTCAACATGCTGACCGGGTCATATTAAAGTTTATTAAAGAACAAGTCATAGTTTGATAACAATCTCCAAAAACATCCGCCTCAGCTCAATGACCAACCTAACTAAGTGTCCCACTATTCGCGAAATATAACAAAAGGCACCCAAGCTTCACACATGTAAAAACTGGTCTATAGAAGCGTCGAAGTCCAAGAACTCTCACGCGAACTCGTCAAAATTTGGAATCAGAGCAGAGTAATACACAACCTCCTTTAGTCATGTACACCTTTATAGGGAAGATGAGACTAAAACATTAGAAGTTAACTGAATATCACATTCAAAATAAGAGCTCATCGCATAGAGATAACCAGTACAACTGATTTGACACATATGTTTGTATAGAGCGCACTCTGTGCGCGTGTTCTCGTCTATTTTGATACACGCGTAGCTATTCACTTTTCATGGTTTTTTTTTTCCATTGACAGCTTAAGAGGAGTACTCTGCCATCCTCAATACTCAACTAACACAAAATACAGTGGAAGGAGAGCACGTAAAAGTGGAAGCAGTGAGTGATCTTGAGAACACAGGCTCAGATAAGTTGGGTAACAATAGGAATATAAGAAACATTAAAATATCTGTGTGGTGTCACAAAACAAGAGAGTGAATATCGCATGAAGTGCGAAAATATAGTATTCACGAGAGAGTGAATGATTTACAGCTGCATTGGCTTTGTGTGTATTTGTTTAAGAGTGTGGATAACTCAGTAGGTCAATATACGATAGTTTACTCACCTTGCCTACTAAAGGTGTGTGCAGCAGTGTTTTCTCTCCTGATCAACAAGGACAGTCTGGAGTCTGACCTGACGCTTCTAGAAGACCAGTTACGAGGGGGACGGCGGCTAAGGAACTCTTGGGCTGGTGGCCTGTCCTAAGTCTCGCCTCCATGGCAGACGACAGAAGGCGGACGCGAGACTTTTTGGATTCTGTTATCGACGTGTCTCTTATGATTAGTCATTGTTAGTTCACATTCATATTTACATTGACAATGATAGTATGAGTAATAATTATACATACATCTACAACAACGATAGCCAACAAGAAATTGTAAAGTCTCTAAGTATACACTGTGCACAGAAAGAATTTTAAAAAAAACAGTACATTAAGAAGCCAATAGTTTAGATTTGGTATTAGAAATAATCACTAGATAAAGACACTAGAGACCAAGTCACTATGTGCCCCTGGCGGCATTCGGTGGCAGCCCAGAGCCACTATAGCGAACTATCAAAGGATTGTATGGCTCAAAAAGTATATAACGAGCTGAAACATTGACCAGTTCACCACCCTGATCTGTCAGGCAGACGAGTTACGTATGCCACAATCCAATGAGATACTGATTCTCACTTATATATTTAGTTTAAGCACATCTTTGTTCTTGCTCCACGAGGACAAACATTTCCATACCAGACAGTACAGTTTCCCCATGAACCATTTCAAGCAGAATTGGGACCCCTTGGAGACTGAGATTTGTATGCTTTAGAGTAACGCATGACTGTAAGCAGTGTCTTCTCGTAGGTTAACAAACCGGTAAGGTGGGTGCGCCACAGACGTGTAGTCACCAATCGACTGAGCGCCTCGATGCTTTGTCGGTCTGGTATGCATCCGATCACCATTGATCGAAACATTCCACGTGCCCTGACATGGATAGCATGTGTTAGGTCAAATTAGTGATTGACTCTTCTGAGGTGTGGCTTGTGCAAGCCTTATAACCATTAAGAGCAAAAGGTAGCCTATCTTCCGCAAGACTGAGAGAAAGTAGCTGTATATGACTCATGAGTGATAGAAGAAGACAATCATAGAGAAGACTGACTCAGATATATGATGCTCGGATGAGAGTGTAGAGAAGCTTCTTGCTAGTTCGGGTGTCCACTATCTACTCAACTATAACATATATTTCCATGAATCACAGTACCAAGAATAGAAGCGTGCCGCATGGTGGCATTAGGAGCTTTTGCAATCAAAAGAGGTGTGAGTCTCTTGTGCAAGCTGCTCTCAATAATAATAAAAACATTTGGAGTCTAATGACTTATTTACATAAATATAAAAGGACCAAATTGCATAACATCTCAGCGAATACAGTGAATATAACCAACAACAAAAAAGCATTAACTAAATAATTCATCTATTGCTTCAAGAATATATTATAGGATTCAAGCAAATATTGTCTTGAAGGAGTTTTCCCATTCAAATAAGCCACATAAGAGGACTGTTTATTGTGTAATTCATAAGCAGATGACACAGTGGCGAGCTAGCCAGGAGATTGACAGTGTGATAGATTGATTATGTGTAATTAACTGTAATTACTCATCTTTCAGAGTCCTAAATTAAGCTACACTTGCCACATCGTAAAACCCATGTGGGTGTTCATCATCGCAAGCCATTATTTGAGGTCAGATGGTTAAATATTTTGCTGTAAAGTGAACATGTTTCGCTCTATTAGCCTGTCGTTTTCACTTCTCTAGATCTTAGGTTAACTCCACACTTTTTTTCAATAACTAATAATGACAAAAAAACTGACTGAAAGATTGATGGATTGAGTACATCATGTTGAAGAAGCAGTGTTGTCTGAAACCACCTGGTACAGAAAGTGTGTTTCAGTGTGTGGCGAGTTAGCCAATAACCTGTGACTGTGATTGATAGATTGTGTGCAATTACTTGTTAATTACAGACACATTACTCACCACATTCTGACCCATGTGGCAGTCATGATTTGTCTCTCATTTAAGACCAAATGGATAAACATTTTGCTGTAAAATTGGAAATGTTTTAAACCTTACCTTCAATGTCCACCATAGTTAGAACTTGCATTTGGTTTACCGTCTCATGTAAGAAAAATCTGTTCAAAAACAGTTCATCAAACTTCCCTTAGATTGATAATTATTGCTTAAAAATAATCTGTATTAAAAAAAAAAAAAAGGATTGGTTCTCAACCTGTGTGTCTGATGCCTCACAGACAGTCCATCCATATAAAGATTACACGATTTCATTGTCAAACTGTTGATGCAGAGAGTAGTAGGCTAGTTTAGAGACGAGACAAACCAGCTCTGCAAACACATGCTTATTCTTTTGTTTTATTTTTCACCGTTGCAGCATCTGTTTTTTTTTCTCTTGCACTGCCTCTAATAAAAAGACAGTGGGCTGAAATGTATTGTATTTTGGTAAATGGTAAATTATCTATTTATATAGCACTTTTTCTACCTTTCCAGGCACTGTCTTGCTCAAGGTTACGACAATCTACTCCTGTCGTCCACTGTGGCACCTGGGGTTCAGTGGTCTCCCAGAACTAACCAAGCCCTAACTTGCTTAGCTTCCAGGATATGATGGTATCAGGCTTTGAAAAGCAGGTATAGCCACATTGAACTAATCTTTGACAATGTGTAGGCCAGTAGTTCCCAACCTTTTTTTTCCTCAAAGCTCCCCCCTTACTAAACGGGAGACTTGTCGAGCCTCCCTGTTTAAACCGGTGGGCTATAAATTGTTAGTGTATGATGAAAATTAGAATCAAAAACATTTTTTTCTGCCAAAGAAACAATTATTGGGGATGTTTTGGTGCTTAGATTTTGTGTTTTTACTAATCAAGTTTCACTTATAACTACTTTTAGAACTGACCCTCTGACCAGACAAAGCTCTGGGGACCCCTGGTGTAGGCTATCAATCCAATTAATATTTTTTCACCTGGTCCCAGTTGTTTCCTTGTCATAGCGCCAATGGCGGACTTACCATAAGGCAATAGGTCGCACTTGCCTTGAGCCCCCAAATTATAGGGGCCCCAAATCCCTGCTCTATGCCATCTAAGGAATGAATGAAGTGACGCGCGCTCAGGCTGCGCCAAAGGGTTTCCCCCGCGGCCCACAGGACGCACGAGCTCTCAAGGTTCACTTTAAGTTACGTATCTTTGAACAGCTGTAGTAAAAATGTCTCGTCCACACACAGACTTGTAGTGGACATATTCTGATAGAGAACAGTCTAAACTCTGTCCCAGTTTTTATTTCGTAGTGATAGGATCAATATTGGCGGAGATAATTCATTCTAAACACTCTTTAAAAGTTGATCGCGGAAAAATCTAGTCCTACACGCGCGCTCGTCCAGCGGGAGAGTTTTTTCACAATTAAACGTTGTTAAATAGTGTCCGCAAAATGGTATCAAGGTTTATTTCATGTATGACTCAGGCCGAGAAACAGACACTTGTCTTGTCTGTGTCAAGGCAGGAGCAGCGGCAGCAGCGTGGGAGGGAGAGAAAGGGGGCGGAGCTAGATCTACACAAAGTGAAGAGAAAAGGACGTCAGTTTAATATTTATAAAAAATAATACGAATGAAGTGTAGACATATAATAAGTCTAGTGTGGTTTGGGTTGGTTGGATAATGTGATACATGTTGGATTTAAACTACATCAGGCTCATAATGCAAAAGATGATTGTTGTTTAAAAAATGACACCAAATGTTTGTATTTTGCTATAGTAAATGTAATTTGACCTGGCCATATATAAAATATATATTAAAGGTGGGGTAGCTGATTTTTAGTTGCAAATTAGTACATTTTGTGTTTTCCACTAAAATGTAGATGATAAATGCAGCACTTTGTGTAAAAATGAGACCACTGAATTGTCTCAACTGAATAATAATGAATTTTTGTTCTTAATCAGGGGCCAAATGCTGATTGGCTGAGCTTGGGTGGTCCTCTCCAGTTCAGCTTCTGCTGTTTTTAAAAAGTGCTATTTTAAGGTGGGGTAGCTAAGTTTTCTAGTTGAAAATTATAAACTTTGTCATTTCTATTTTAAAGTGTACTGTAAATGGAACACTTTGTGAAAAAACAGACCACTGAGTGTTTAAATCAAATGTAAAACATTTTATTTCTCAGAGAACCAAATGCTGGGCTCTGATTGGTTGTGTTTGAGAGATCACCTCCAGTTTCAGTCTGCTTGTCTGTTAAAATATGTTTTTAAGACTTATTGCAGACCCAAAAAAATGATGTAGGCCTATGTGAATACTGCCATGTGCTTGTAGATTTGTGAGAGCTAGGATGGTTTAGTTTTGAAAATCAGATACCCCATCTTTAGTCACAGTTGCCACCAAAAATGGATACATGTCTATAATAACCATGTGTCGAAGGATTTGATGAGGAAGTTGTCAGATTTAAAACCTAAATTGTGTTTTCAGTGTGAAAATCAGCTACCTACACCTTTTAAAAAGCTACAAACAATTTGATCAATAGGTAAGGTAAGGTTTATTGTCCCCGTAGGGAAATTTGTCCTCTGCATTTGACCCATCCTTCAATGCCTCTGGGGCGTCTCCTCAGGAATATTGTCCATGATCGGTTTCGGCCAATTGAAATTTCAAATTATCTGTATCAGTGATCGGCTTCAAAAATCTGATTGGAGCGTTTCCCAGATTTATCCTAGTGGCACAAAAAAAACCCGCAAAAGACAACCTCAAATAAGCAAGGCTCTAGTAGCATCCTAAAACTGACCAGCTTTTTTACAGCGTCAAAACCCTCGACCGTGGTCGGAACTGGAGATGATGAGCAGCCGGGTATAGATGATGTTTTTCGAGTCATTATGATACCATGATGAAGGGCCCCTTCACAAAATTTTTGCCTTGAGCCCCCAAATGGCTAAGTCCGCCCCTGCATAGCGCTCACTTAAACAGTTTTGCAGTGAATTTACTGTACACAGAGAAACTTATTTCTTAAATTCTCAAAATAGTCTAAAATGTATTCAAAAAAAGGTCACTTTGAGTGCCTAAAAAGTTGGGTCTCGAATGATGACCAGTTAGAAAAATTTTACAACCACTGGCTAAAAAAAAAAAAAGTGTATGAAGTTTATCTTGAATGCAGGTTCCCAGGTTGTGGCCATACCTGCTTGTCAAAGCCTGATCCCGTCAGATCTCAGAAGCTAAGCAAGAAAGGGCCTGGTTAGTACTTGGATGGGAGACCGTTAGAACACCAGTGCCACAGTGGGACGACAGAGTAGATTGTCGTTGTGTCCTTGGGCAAGACACTTAACCCACATTGCCTCAGTGTCTGTGTACACTGGGTGAGTGGATGCTAGATTGTAAAGCGCTTTGAGTGCTGGAAAGGTAGAAAAGCGCTATATAGAATAGACCATTTACCATTTAAATACTTAAAGTCGCTTATATTCTTAATCAACTAAACAGAGATGGAAAAGGACTTCACAGCTGTACTTCAAAGCTTTATTGCACTTGTCATTTTCGATTCCACATCTTTATACACAGACACTACTCACATCTCTTCTTACTCATTGTACAGAAAAATCTTGACTTCTAGCCAGAGCAAAAGCTTAATGGCCTGAGCACATATAAGAAGTAGCCCCCATCAGAATCTGCCTTGTACAGAGGGAGTGTTGGAGCGTGGCGAGCTAGCCAGGAGCCTGAGAATCTGATTGATTAATTGTTAACTGTTAATCATCCCTCCTTTAATGTCCAAAATTTAGTTACATTTATATTGTGCCAATCATACTTGCGCTCCATTTTTTTAATATCAGCTGAATAGGAATGTTGTTGTAATGTGAACACAGTTTCAACCAAAAGCTTCCATCACTTCTGTAGTTTTAAACAGTCCACTTCACATTCTAGGTATTTATTAGAAGAAAAATTGCTGACTTCTAACTAGCTTAATGGCCTGAGCAGATCCATAGGACCAGTAGTGTCGCCTGCCGCTTGAATCCGCCTGGCAGAGAAAGTGCTTTACAGCGTGGCGAGCTAGCCAGGAGCCTAATAGTGTAATGGATTGATTGGGTCCAATTAAGTGTTAATTATCCATCTCTTGCAGTCCAAAATTGGGTTACTCTTGCCGTATTGTGAAACGTATGTGGGCGGGCATTGTTCCGCTCCATTATTTCAGGTCAGATGGACAGATATTTTGCTGCAAAAGGAACACATTTTTCACACAAAGCCTCATTGGCTCCTGTCGTTTTCACTTCCATAGTTCTGAACACAGCCCACTCCACACATTCCTTTTCAATCATTAATAAAGAAAAATGTGACTTCTAACCAGTGCAATAGCTTTATGCCCTCAAAAATTTGTAGGAGTAAAGCGTGGCGAGCTAGGCAGGAGCGTGATTGATGGATTGTGTGCAATTACCTGTTAAGCACCCATCCTTTCAAGTCTAAAACTAACAATAAAGTTCCACTTACTATATTGTGAAACCCATGTTGGCTGAGCGCTATTATTTAAGGTAAGGTTAGTCAATTTTTGCTCCACAATTCATACATTTTTACCTCATTAGCTCTGTCGTTTTCACTTCTTTAGTTTTAACCCCCCCTTATTTGACAGTCTTTTCTTATCATTAACACAAAATCATATCTAACCAGCTAGTGCTGCAGATTAATAGCCTAACACATCTATAGTAACATGGTCACTGATTGTCTGCACATGAGGAGCCTGATAGTGTGATGTTTTGATTATGTGGAACTACTTATTGTATTTTGGTTTATATGAATAGGGACTGAAAAACATTGACTAACTGTAACACAGCAGTCCGATGCATTGTGCTTATAGGCGAAGCTAATTTGCAGCACTTGTTCCTAGAGGGGCTTTTTAACACAAGAAAAATACAGCAAAGAGAAATAAATACAGCAACAAACGAGTGCAGTGTTTTTTTTGCTGTTGCTGACACTGTAAGAGAACACATTTAGAAAAGTGTCAGCGTTCGTTCCGATTTAAATCGAATAGGTTACTGTTTTCGTCCGTAATGGTGAGTGTGTCGCGCGCTCGATAGCTGTTGTCTTGGCTGACTACTTTTTGGTCATAGAAATTCATTGGCAAGCAAGACACCCAAACTATGGACTTAAAGGATAATATGGTGTGCAGTTGTGGTGTTTACAAACAACGCGATTATGTAAAAATGTGTAACGACAAAGGCGTAATACATTCCACCAGCTTAATCTGTGGCATTTACACTTTACTATAAAACTATTCAAGTTCTCATTACTTTGAATGTACCCTGACAGCAGATTCGACTTTTTTGCTTGCAAAACCGCATTCCCCCAATGTATCCAATCAAGATCTTCTCTTATCAAATATCTGACTTGTAATTTGTAATAAAAAGGAAAATTACACCAAAACTTTTATGGTTAAATGATCTGCTCTATCTACTAATAGTACACTGCGTTGCCTATTTGTGAGATGGTTTTTGCTTTTCTTTACTCGTATGGCATTAAAGCATACATCTAGAATTGGATATTCATTTGATAGTGCTTTTATTGCTCCAAAACACTAGCTTGTCTCTCCATGATGCTGAATCTGATTAGAGCCACATATGGCATCTGTGCTCATCTCCAATGAGATTTAAAAGTTTATAAACAACCAGTAGTTACAAAACCTCTTTGAGATGTAACCTAAAAATAGACTCAGGAACACAAGTGAATTAAAGCATTAAGCAATAATTAAGATTCCTATGTTTTTCATTAATCCTTAAATTTATAAAATCGCTTATATTTATTTATTTGCATGTGTAATAGGTATTATATAAATATGTCTGTTCAAGTGTAGTCAATGATATCACTCCAGAAGAATTAAGACTAAGAGTAAGTATTTGAACTGTCTTGGCAGTAAAACAAACCTTTACAAATTACTGTATGGTATAATTAGTACCCATGTTTTCTCTGTCGAGCGTCACAGTGCAGAAGTAGTTCATATTCTGCACAGTTCTCTACTGCCAGGCTGCACGAGCACCACGGCTGCACCCCGGTTCTTTTTGTCGTTATATGAGAATAGTATGCTGATCGGTGATCCTTTTTTGGGGGTTGAAGATGTTTATCTGATTTCGCTTTCTTGCTGGCCGGCGCAGGAAGCCTCCCCAGTAGCTCCGACCTCTCACCGGCTGCGGTCCAGCCACACAGGAACAGAGGAGCTGTCCTATGCTGCACACAGCCCCATACACAATCACATTTCATTGGCTGTTGTTTGGCATGGAAAAGAATGTATTTCACGACAAATCGCACCTCACAGTTCAGTGCAGACATTAGAGCATTAGCATTATGAAAGAACTGAAAATAGAGGCACCACTTGTGCCTTGGAGAAAGCCCTGGCAAGAGGGAGCAGTGAAACCAGTGAAACAAGAACTAGTCATCACCATACCAATGTGTCATCAAATAACTGTGTCCAACTGTCACAGGTTTCACAAGTGCTTTAAAAGGAAACAGACTCCAACAAGTTTGGTTGGGTGGCAGCAGACTGTCTGTGAACGTGCTACATTTGTTCAGATTGGAAACAGATAAGAAAGCAGGTTATACTGTATTATATTTTGTAGATTATCTCTATTCATGTCAAACTGAGAGGCAAGAAAATGCACAAAACTGCTTTCATGTGTGATCAAGTTTGTGCTTCATGAGTTGTGGTAGAACAGTGAGCGCTAAAAATATAGTTTGCATTCCTTTGCCTTCTGATGAGCAAAGTTTAATACACAAACGCTCTCAATATGTGTATTTTTATGAACTGGGGTGCCTTTTTTGTTGTTCTCAACA